>CM035226.1:91312518-91727239 GCA_020226215.1 Sindora glabra
TATTTGTAAATAAAATGACAACCCATGGTGAATGTTGAAATTCTCTATTTAGTCTTAGAACTTGATTCATTTGAATATATATTTAGATATAAAATTATGCACGAATTTTCATTACAAAAAAAATTAGTTTTATTAGTATCGGCATGATCTAATAACCTGTTATTGCAAATAAATAAATAAAATGATAATATAAAGATAAAATTATCGGCATCCATATTTGTTTTTCTCGAAATGAAATAAATGTCAGTCAAAATCCATTAGATATAATTTCATCATATTTTTCTGATCCTTAATCTAAAAATTTTACTGGCAAAAAGAGAAAATGTAAAAAAAAAAAAATTGTGTAAAAATCAAGTAGCATTCTCCAGTAGTTTACAAGGAAGAAAAGCTCGCAGACCTGGAATGTGTAGTTAGTGAGAGATCCGTTAGTTTGCTCTATTAAGTTGGATTGAGGCACAGCAGAATGGAGCAAGCACACAAGTGATTGCCACTGATTCAAACTTATCGAGTCTCCTATAAACATTATCTTCTTTCCTCTAAATTTGGTCAAGAAGCTTTTCCCATCAAATCTGCAATACAAAATGAGAGACTTCATTCTAATTTTGCTGCATAATTTAACGTGGGGATCTATTTAGTATCTGGATATATATGAGGAAAATTTTTTGAAGAGAGTTTATATTGTACTATTAATTCAATTATATACTAATACACCACTAAAATTAATTATACATCAAATAGATAATTTCATAAAATACATTATACGATAATATATTAAATAATTAAATTTAGTAATATATTAATATAATATTATTTTATTAATAATATACCATTTTTTTTTAAATTTCTGTCCATGCATACTCTTTGTAATTTTGGAAAAGAAGTTCCGTACTTCTTGCAACTTTTTTATTGAAGATTGCAACTTTTATATGAAAATGAGAAAAGCTTTTGAAAATTGTTTTTACACAACTTTGAAAATAGAATTGTGATTTTCTTATGTATATCTTGTGCGCAAAGTTTGAATAAACTTACAGCGCTTTTGATGAAAAAATTATAAATCTTTTCATAAAGAATTAGAAGTTTTATAACTTTTATATTAAAATTTTATAAAATCTCATATAATTTCCCAACAAGTGGCGAGTCATGGCCCTTATAGTCACTTTAAAAGCACAAAAAAGGGGTCTGCTATATATATATATATAGAGAGAGAGAGAGAGAGAGAGAGAGAGAGAGAGGTATATATATTAATTTCTATTTTTTTAAGGAGGGTAGCATACTTTGCCTGAAGAATTATGAAACAGTTTGACACCCAACATAGAAGCATTAAAAATGAGTTTAAATTTAATTTAATATCAATAAATGAGAAAAAGATAATTTTTTATTTACAATGAAATTTTTTTATAATTTTTTATTAATATGATAATACATGTGTAAGTGATAGTATAAAGTTAATTTATATTGATAATAGATTAAATTTAAATCCTATAAAAATTAGATAAAAATGAAATAATTTAACACTCCTTAATTCAAACTCATAATGATTTACTACCATTTAATTAACCACAATAAGAATAATTATGACAAAACTTATGCTCTATTTATGAATCTGTACATAATGTTGCATGGGTCCCCATCTGATAGTAAAATATAGTATAATCTCAATAGTTATATATATATATATATATATATATATATATATATATATATATATATATATATATATATATATATATATATATATATATATATATATATATATATGACATTATAATATGACCCAAACATACCTTAAACGGGGAAATAATTAAAAAGGACGTAGTATTATAAATACATGATGATGACTGGTTCCCAATTTGAAAATAAAATATATTATAATCTCGATAACCAACTTATTTATATATATAACATTATAATATGCCCCAGACATACCTTAGATAAGAAAATAATTAAAAAGGACATAGTATTATATAAATTTGTGAAAGTTTATTATTATTACACATCCTATGACCGAGCTGGGAATTCTGATTTGGAGGATCGATTACGATTTGATAAAATTTTATTTTGATATATATTAAAAAATTTATAATTTTTAAATAATTTTGATTTGATATATTATATTTTTTTTACAAATTAAATATAAAAATTATGAAATATAAAATAAAATTATAAAAATTTATTTAAAAAGTTTGTTGCACATAAATTATTCTGACATTTATAAAAAAGCTACAATAAAGATTTATAAAATTTTAAAAAATGTAAATAATTTAATAAATTTTATAGCAATTCATGTTTGTTTGACACGTTTAAATGTTTTACTTTAAAATTTTTGAATAATAAAATCAAAATATATAATAAATAAGTGAAAATTCTAATTTAATTATATTATGTGTATAATATAAATAAAAATATAAAATTATTCTTATAAAAGTTGTAACACACAAATTATATAGAATTTTACTAGAAAAATTATAATAATAATTTATAGAATTTGCAAAAATGTAATTAAATTGATGAAATTTATATGTATATAAACTTTTTCTAAGACATGTATAATGAACTGTAAAAATAAGATGATGAAATAAAAATGGATAATAAATAAGTAATAATTCTAGTGTAATCAAATTATATGTGCAATATAAATAAATGTGTATTAATTTTAATGCACATAATATTTTTTAAAAATATAAAATTGAAGTTAGACATAAGCTAAAAACATTTTTTTAACCGATGCAAAAATTTTGTTAAATTAAACAGATGTTTCTATAAGATATTTTAAATTTACAATGCAATAAAAAATTCATATTGATAAAAAGAGATAAAGATAAAAAAAATTAAAGTATACAATATTTAAATTATAAAAAATATAATCTTATATTTTATATTTATATTTTTATAAAATTTATTTTTATTATATAAATATATATTTTTTTATTATCATCGTATATATTTTAAAATTTTATAAAAATAAAATGTCTAATATGTAGGTGTCGTAGGTTTGGCGCCCCAGGGCCGCGGCGGCGCGGGGGGGCACCCCTAGGCCCTTCGCCTGTGACGTCTATCTATGCCATTATTATTATTATTATTTAGGTGCTTACTATGGTATTTTTAGAGGTTTAGTATCTGAGGTGGTGATATGATAAAATATAAATCATTAAATGAGATTAAAAAAATTTTAGCATTGATTTAGTAATTTCATCCAATAGTTTAGATTTTACCACACCACCCTAAATACCAAATCCCATGAGGACCTTAAATTTCTCCAATTATTTATTGTTTTGACACTTCTTGGACGATATCACTTAATTTTTGGCAGTTTTGTGTGGACCAAAAGTTGCATAAATGCGCGACAACCAAAAAAACATTTTAACATCACATTTGGTTACGCATTTTATTTTGGAGGGTGCATATAAAGCAATAGTCTCGCTTTTATATGAGAATAAAAGAGTAAATTATGTTCATTAAATTTTATATCAATAATTAGGATTACACAAATGCAAATTCAAAAGTTACGATTTATATGAAATTAATTCCATCACTTTATGCTTTCTGGCATATAGCCAACAATACACGAGTAATTTTATAAAAAGTTTAATTTTTAAAAATTAAGTAGTTTTATTATAAAATTATTTTATAAATATTTTTATTCAACTTATTCATTTTAAGAATTAAAAAAGAGCACGCAACTCCTTAAAGAAGAATTGCCAAACATACAAATTTTATCGGGCCCGAAATTGAGTCGGATCGAAATCAATATAGAATTAGTTTTCCTTACATTAATTTTCTTAATTTATAAGACCTAAATTTAAAACCTTATTTAAAAATGTCAAACTCTTTTGCAATCCGACTAGTTCGTTGGTAAGACAAAATGTATGCATCCGCATGGTAATAACTTTTTCTCACTCACGGGCGTATGAAACTGCCGTCACATGTGAAAAGATTAGGCTGCCCCATTCTACGCCGCAGAATGTTGAAATTTTTCAAGAGATCACATGCTAACACAACATGCCATCTAGTTCACACATGGTTTCGCAAAGATTAATTTTACATTTTTTTGAATTATAAAAAATAATTAAATTATTAGATATTCATATAAAAAATTAAAAATTGAATTTTTATATAATTGAAAGTACAAGCTTCCAAATAATATTAAATATTATTTGAATTAAAAATTTTAATAAAGATCAATTTTATATTTGATTGCTAATTATGTTTTTTAACCTCAAAGTATTTAAATATAATCTTTTCAAAAATAAATTATCCAAGATTTTATTAATCATCATTAAAAGTTATATCAAATACATATTATCAACTCTATTCAGTACATCAACAATAAAAAAAAAATTGAATTAAAAATTTCTAACATTCAGTATCAATTATTTATTATTAACTCAACAATTAAATGAAAAAGTCAAACATTAAATTCTCCTACTATCGAGAAATTCCAACTTTCGCGAATCAAAAGACCAAAAGCGCTTGCATCAAAAGATGTGTATTTGCTGTTTTCTCACAATGTTTTATGGAAAATGATGTCCGAATATCATAGTACAAATTTAAATTTAAAAATAAATATAATATTTATAAAATTTAATAATATATTAATATATTATTATATAAATAATATACTATAATAATTTCTTTTATCAATGTAGCAGAACAAGAGGTACAAAGTTTTGAGATTCACACTTTCTTCCTTGTGAAAGAGCACAGAAGCAATTGTGAAAATTAGTACGTAGACAAGAAAAAAAATGGCTTCCAAAAATAAAAAAAGTTTAATTTACGTTTAAATTGGACGTAAGTTTAATACATATTTAACAGAGGAGGTGAGAGCTAGTGCAAGTTTTAGTGTATTTTATGAGAGAATATGAATAAAAAAATGAGAATGAAACATTAAGATAACAATGATGCTTCAAAAGATTGGGCCTTCACATGCAAATATTCAAAGTTTCCACTCAAATAAATATGAACTAAATATAGCTTGCATTTTATGATATAATAGTATCTGGTACCGCTTTAAGATTTTATTTTTCGTTATTTTTAGAATTGAAATCCGAAATTTTACACATATAATTAAAATCAATTATCACACTTAACAAAATATATATATACACTGAAAATTGAAAAAAAGAGGTTGGGTTTATTTTGTGTACCTTGGCAAATCACAGGAGCTGGGTTGCCATCTGTATTTGAGGTAATCCCTATCAGTTCGCCCATATTTTACACAATCAAACTCTTTCCGAATGTGAGGACAGCTCGATGAATCATAGAGAGGGTAAGATTCATCCTTCACCCAGCTTCCTTCGTACATTTTGCATTTCGTTTCGAACAAAGAAGAATTTGTCAATTTCAAATTCTTTCCGGTAACATGAACTTCTCCGGCGCCGGCGAATCTTAGCCATGAAGAAAGGGAAATCAACCTGAAAATCGCCACAATAATAGAATCAGAAATTTTCATCCTTCTTTCCTCTGTTTCTGATACAAAGATGAACTTTGCTTCAGTGTTTTATTCTTCTTATTCCTGGGGTTATGTATATATAGAAAGAGAGATGGAGAATTGGGCGAGAATGAAGACGTAAAGGAAGAAACAAAACCATCCTTCCACGTGAATTGAAACGGAGATGGGTGCATTCTTTTTGTAATCTAGAAATCTACGCTTTTAGCACTTTTTTGAATGACATCAGGTACGTCAATTTTAAGAATGTTTTAAAGAAAATATAATAAATTAATCAAGAGGTAATTAATTCCGAATTATATTTTTTGACACGTATGATTTGACACAAGATTAGCCCTATTGAATAAAGTAATAAAAAATATAAATTATTTCCTTTAATTTTGAGATAGTCATATTTTTTTATTTTTAAATTTTTAAAAATTATTTTCTTAAATTTTATAAAATATAAAATTAACATTTTATCTACTTAATTAATTCTTTTATTAAATTATATATTATTTATAAAATTTTTAAACAATAATTAAAATATTATAGTATGTTATTTTTTTAGTTACTTTTCATACATAATTTTTATATTATATAATTAATAAAAATTTAATTATATATAAAGAATTTTAATTTAATATTTATATGTTAGATGCAAAATAATTATTCAAAATAATGAAATAAATTAATATTTTATAATATTTTAATTCTTATTTAAAAATTTTATAAAAAATTATATAATTTAATAAAATAATTAATTAAATAGAATAGGAGTATTATTTCTAAGTTTTGTAAAGTTAAAAGGAATATTTTTTAAATTTCTAAAGTTGAAAGAGATAAAATTTTGATTACTTCAAAATTGAAAAGAGTAATTTGCATTTTTCCCAAAGCAATTTGTCTATATCCTAGAATGCAAGGCTAAATGATAGCTCCAACCAAGGACATTAGGAGTATGAAATAAGTAGATCGAGTCAGATACAAACTTATTTATGATAAATTTAGTTCATATTATTTGTGAAAAAATGGGGCCAAAATTTTTTTGAGACACTTGAGTCCACCAAAGTTTGCAACGAACCTAAATAATGCTAACTTTAATTAAAAATTTACAAATTAATTCATATCCACCTATTCCATAATGGACTAGTTTGTATTACTCATAAGAAAAAATACCTAATTTTTGTTTGTCTAAATCCATTAAAGTCCATAACAAACCTTAATAGGTCTATGAACTTAAGTCCATTTGACAACCCTAAAGGACACCCTTAATCTGGGAAAATTATATAAATTTTTCTTACAATTTTAAACCATTTTTAAAAAAATATGTATAGTTCCTTAGAATTTAAAGTATTTTCATTAAATCCTTAATATTTATTTTTTAGTTTATTTAAAATTTCTCTTCTAACTTTGCCCCTACATATTTCTTAAACCACTCCTTTGAATCTTATTATCAAAAGTCTTGGGCATGCACATGAAATTTAATATAAATTTAAGCTTTAAAAGGGGTCTAAAACAATTAATGGCCTTATAAAAAAACCTATATAATATCTTTATGTCATGGCCTAAGAGAGGCCCATAGTGAATGATTTGTTAGCAAGGGAATTAAATGTCATAAAAGTCTAAATGAATAAGGTTCTGCAAAAGCTTAAAGCTAACTAGCAGTCACTTAGCTTAGCTATAAGCCTAAAAAATTTTAAAATTATTTATTGCCTAAAGAAAAGGCCTATATAATATCTCTACTTCATAGTCTAAGTGAGGGGTCTATAACCAATGATGATGCCATGGGAGTTTGAATGAATAAGCATCTACAAAGGCTTGTATCACATAACCCAAGGTAAGTATTACTTGGGCCATGAGAAATAGAAACTATTTTTCCCTTATCTAGTGCATTGGAAACCTTATCTTATATGGCAGGGTTGTAGGATTAGAATGAAAGCCTCACCCATGATATGGAGAAGGAATTACTTAAATTTAAAATATTTTATTTGAAAATAGATAATTATAATATATTGGTAAATAAATTATTTTTATGTGAATTGGTTTGTGAATGATAAGAAAAATATTTTCCAAACTATCCCTAGGGTCGAGTCCTTCATATTCCCTAAACTGTTTACTTTCCCCATTTCCTCCAATTCACCCAACCTTTTCATCTTTATCTTCTACAAGGCAAAAACTCCAATCCTCATTCTTATCTCTGTCTTACTTTAACTCTAGCAACATTTCTCTTCCATTTCCCTTTTGATACTCTAACTCTAGTAACATTTCTCTTCCGTTTCCCTTTTAATTATAGATGCCTAAGGATTTTGGATCAAATGTTAAATAAGAACCCTAAACCTCTATGTCACAACCTTAACTCATTCCTAAGCAATGCAAAAACCCATTACTTAATTTTTAGAAGCCTAGCTCAAGTACTTATTATAATATTAGAAAACCTATAAAAAAATAAATTTGGATGAAAGTAATAATTGAACAGTGAAATGCATATTATAATTTAGCAAAGATTTACAAATTTGCAAAGAAGTTAAGGTTACTTATAATCTTTACAAGAGAAAGATAAGCCATCCTAACTCACCTAAAAAAAAATAAGGTTTCAATGTTTATATCCTATACCTAAGGTCTACACATAGAATAAGGTTCAAAAGATGTCCAATCTATTAATATCCAATGTTGCCATTGACCAAACATAAGAGCTTCTAAGTGATCTAGCTTGAAGGAAGTCGTGGTAAATTAATCTAAGTATCTGCAAAACAATTACATAAAGGAGTGAGTTTGAGGTTCAATGAATAAAATGCTCTATATAAATAAACATATAATATAATATTTTACTAATTAGACTATCCCTTGAATCAATATCACATAAGGATATCAATAGGTCATCATAAAATTCAATAGCCTCATTTTATTCATTATAACATAGTCATAAAGCATAAGGGTAGTGACAATAATAAATATTCATTCCATCAAGTATTGGGTAATAATTTTAAACATAAATACATCCATCCACCTTGTGATCCTAGGTCATTCTTATACCTTTCACAAGCTTTCTATCTCTATCCCTGTCCCTCTAGGATTTATTTATACTTTCTACAAGCACATTACTAGAAATTTTTTATTTAGTGTTCATATCACTTCTTTCACAACTAGCTCAAAGCTTTCAATATTCACAAGTATTCATATGTCATTTCCATCTCAATTGTCATTTAATATCATGCTTTCATGCACGATCACATGACATGTTTTATTCTTAATTTCATAATTCTAGTTCAATTACATCATAAGTTATGCATCACGTCATTTCTAAAATTTTATCTCATATTATAATCCATATGCAATGTTCATTTCTTAACATCAATCATGATATAATAATTTTATGGTTATTAATGGAGATATAAACCTTTAATTATTCAAAATGGAATTATGTTGTAAAATCAAGATAAGCAAAGCTCTTTGTGAAGTGCTTTAATCTTTCTAGTAACATCAAGAAGAAATGAAGTGCTTTAGGTTTCAAAAGGTTTAAGCTCAAGAAGTGTTTTGTGAAGTATTTTAAAGCTTCTAATAACAATTTTCAATATTTTTCAAGTGACAAAGCATTTTGCAAAAAAAGTTTTACATCCTAGCATTTCTGAGCCTAAGAAATACTTCACGAAGTATTTCACTTATGCATACCTTTGTTTTTCCAACAAGATTTATATTGTTCATATGACATGAATACACACCCAACTCATTAATTACTCCCCTAAATCACTTGATATCAATAAATATACTTGAATAACACCTCATGCAAGCATTCTTCCTCAGTAAATTCAACCAAATCATTATAATCATCATATGCTTACAAAATGACATAAAATATAATACATAGGCAAATAACAATTTCTTAACAATTTAATGAGTTTAAGGCTAAAGCATTCACCTATTTGGTATAAAAGAGATTGTTGAAAGGTTAGACTAAAATTGTTTCAATCCTAATCACATTAAAATTTAAGGATTCTAGAGTCAGGGTTTGAAATCCTTAATAAAAACCAAATAACCTTCAAGTTCCTCATCAAACTAAGAAGGAAAAAAAAGATTCTTAATGAAAATAATGTTTTTAGCTTAATTAAATAAGAAATTAAGAAAGAATGGAGTTTTCCTTGCTTAATCTAATGAAAAATTAAGAAGAAAAATGAACAGAGTTGGGAAAAATAAGAAAGATTAAGAGATAAAAAACAGAATGAAAGGATGAAGGCTAAAAAAAAAGGAATAATGCCCTTAAAGGCATTTTTAGAAACTTATCTTTAACATTTTCTATCTTCACATACTTATTTATAATAATTTCAGACTTTATATTTTATTATTCTAATTAATTTCTTCATCTAATTCTCATGAAATTCACACTCTTAGATTTTTTAAATTATCAATTTTATTTTATTCTATATTTCACATATAAAATTTTTTATTCACTCGAATTTATTAGTTACCTTAATTATTCCTTTCCATAAATAAATCCTAATTTACTATAATTTAAAAAGGTGTAACACCTTAACTATTGACTCTTGATGTTAAAAGCAAACTCATCTTTAATCTTATTGCCTGTTATCTCATCTATAAGCCATAAGTAAATATTCTATTTAAAATTATGTGACTTGGATTCTATGATTAATAGTGAGTTAGATTTTTCCTTAAATTTGTTTAATTAGATTGGTAGGTGTTGTAATTTGATATTTGTTATGAATTTCTGGGTGATTTAAATATTGATGAGGTTGTTCTTATGTTTATTATTAAGTAAATTGAATGATAGTGCATAAAAAAGCAGAAATACATATCTAAATTGATTTATCAAACTCAAAATGCAAAAATTATAGTCATGAATCCATTCACAAATCAATTCGCCCCTTATAGAACCAAAACTTAAAGGAACTAAATTGATTCAGTAAAGGTGAGAGAGCAACCTATCATGCATTGAATTGATTATAGTTGTAATAATATTGATTGCCATGTGGGATCTTCTCATGTTTCTTTTGCTAGATGATTAACATGTGTCACTTATAAATGTTATTGTAGAATATAAATACAATAAGATTAGAAATATTTAAAAACATTTATTCTTTCATATATAGATGTTGTCTAGCCTATTTGATGCATTATATAAAGGGATATGATGGTATAATTAAGAAAAATTCTTCCATGCTCAATGGACATATAACTTGTATGCTCTAAGTTAGTATAAAATTTATTATTTATTGTCACCAATAAAATTTAATGAAATAATTAATTCTTAACTAACTTTACTTAACTTTACCTTAATTTTTAATTGGTTAGACCCATAACTTATATGCCCATTAGAAAAGAAAAAATCTATCTTTTAACTAAATCTTATTATATTTAGTAAGTGTTTAAGCCTTATAGAAAATAATATAATATAATTTTGTCCATTTATTTTACATAGTTAACACAGAATAAATTAACGGAGTTCTTTCTTTTAATCTTTTATAAGAGGATAAAATTTAAATAGACATTATTATTTTTTAATTTACTCTTTCAACCTCTCTATAGAATTTTTTCTAGGTAAATTACACTTTGCTCACCAATAGTTTTGCCCTTTTTCATTTATTCATCCATAGTTTTAAGTATTAAAATCTAGCTATACATGTTTTCAATTATTAATACTTTGCTCACATAAACTATTTTTATCTAAAATTTAATAGAAAACTCATATTCACTGCATATGATCTTTACTTCCTTTTATTATGACTTTATTTGATGTTCATTTAAAATCAATTTACCCTTGAAAAAATCCTAATTTTATTAGAGATTTGTCTTTTACAATTCACTTCAAATTATTAAATAGAGGGTCCTAAGTATGATTTTAACATTAAATTAAGTTAAAATATGGAAAATAAAGATTATATGCCATGGATGCATGTTTTTCTATTGAATTTGAATGAAAAAATAATTTACTTAAGGAAAATGTTAACAATTAAAAGTACAAAAGGGTAATTTTAGTATTTAAAATCATAAGTAGGTTAAGTAAAAAATGGTAAAACCATAGGCATGTAAGGTGTAATTTTTCTCTTTTCTTTTTTCTTTTTAAACTAAGAATCAAGACGTTAGCTTCTTCTAATTACAAGTAGCAAAACAATTACTCTCTTCAATTTTTATTTATTTATTTATTATTATAACTTTGCCATATTATAGGTGATTCATGACAAAAGTCTAAAAATATTATAAATTATAAATGAAAATTATCATTTATGTATAAAAATGTAAAAAAAAGTTAAAATTATATTATATTAGAAAATTATTTTAGATTGAGAATTATATTATGTTAAAAAATATCTTAAATTAATTATTATTAATTTTGATTATATTATGGCCTCACTTATCTTACATCCAAAGTTAAAAATATTAGAATCTTTATATTTTTTAATAGCTCTATATAAATAGAATATTATTATTGAGTCTTACTTAATAATTCAATATCTTGTTTCATTAATAATATTTTAGTATTCTCCTCTTGAATTTTTTTTTAATCACTATCTACTAATTCTTCCTTTACACCCTAACCATATTTTTCAATATGGCATCATAGTGATACCATTCATCATAAACCTACAAATTATATTACTGTAAACAACCTTAAAGAAGTTAAATTACTGACGATTTAAAATCTAAGAATATTTGTTTATTTATTAATTGATTTTTTTAGTTTTGATTAAAAAAATAGTTCAATTAATGTTTTAGTAGATGTCTTTTATTTTTTACTCATTGTTCATTAATTTTGTTTTATAATTTTTTAAGTTTTAAGAAAAATGAAAAAAAATAGTTTTGATGAAAAAAAGGAAAAACATAGCATTTTACATGTTGTAGGCATTGATGCTTGTCTTTGTTGTTGCAAAGACAAAAGATGGCTCCCTTGATCAAATACTCATTAACTTAATAGATTTTATTCTTGTTAATGTAGAAGTAGTTAAAATTGGTGCTAGAGTTAAAGCCTTCATGGGAAAGATTGTTATTAATGAATATGAAAAACTTTTTGAATATTTTAATGGTTTCAGCTTTATCTATGGTTTACTCAACGTGTTACAAACATTGATGCAATTTCTAAGTTCTCTATGATGGAGGCATGAGGTGGTTTTTTGTAAAAGCTTCATCAAACTATTATCAAGCTTGATTGTTCTTCTTTAACACTTTTTTGGCATTACTTTGCAAATTTAAAATCCTTCTCAAGTTGTTTAGAGTCATTTCATGCTGCTTTGATTTTCTATTGCTTTCTATATTTGATGATCAATTTAGTTGTAAGGATTAAGTAGTTGAATTATAGGAATGAGTGTTGGAAAAATTGGGATTAAGTTCATTGATAAAGATATATAATTCTACGATTCATGGATTCTCTATGGATCTTGTTGCTAAGTTGAATAAATTAATAAAATTCTTGGTTTCATTAGCTCCAATTTGGTTGATTAATTCTAATTTTATGCATTTTTTTGTGGTTTATGTGACTTGATTTGGTGTTTTTTTAGAGATTTGTGACATTCAAGCATAGGTGTGATACTTAAATTTATTATTAGTTATTTTGTTAAAATTTTAAAGTATCCAAGTGTTTATTTTTAATCAATTGTATTATTGGAATTTTTCATTATAGAAATTTCAAATAAAATAAAATAATTATTGGTATTTTTAAATTTTCAATTGCTATTTACTTTATTCAATGACAAAACTTAAATATTTAAATTTTTCTTAAGAGTATTAAAATTTTATTTATAATTATTTTGAGCCATTAAATTTATTAAGACATTATAAAATTGTTAAAGAAGAGAAAGAAAAATAAAAATGACAAAATTTATGAATGAATGGATGAGATTTAATAGGAAAAAGGGATTTATAAAAAATAAGTAGCATAGATCAAATTCTATTTAAAATTATGTTACAACTATTTTATCATCATATTTTCTTTTCAATTTTATATTGAACAAACGACTAAGATCATCCTAAGTTTTAGTTTTAGTATTCTTGTCACACTAAATCATATCTTGTGGCTTATGTCAAACTTTCCTTGAAACCATTTTTTTTTCTCTTTCTTCTTCCTCACCATCATTCTCCCTTCATCCTTCTCCTTATTTGCTCCCTCTCTCTTAGCTACTTCTCCTCCACTTACTACCATGAGATTCTACCAAACAGCCACACTTTAGTGACCTTATCGCTGACAATAAAGAAAGGAACCATAAATAGTGGCTAAGAAATCAGCCAGCAAAAGGACATTTAGCCTTCACCATTTTTCTAGTGATCCATTGCATTCTAGTTATCATTGAGTTAAAGGTAACCTCTTTAAGATAAGGTAAACCTATCTGTATTATAAAATTTTTATATTTTTTTAATATTTGATGCTTAATCCAAGAACTCTAACATTAAGGCTAATTTCTAATTTTAACTAAAATAATCTTTAAAAAAAAATTAATAAAATTTATGATCTAGGAAATTAAAGTAACTTCTTTATAGCCTAAAGGGAATAATTTCAAAGGAAAATAATTACTATAAGTATCTTTATAATTTATCCTTATAAATTTAATAAATAAGAAATAAGGATGAGAAGTTTGGATATTTTGGAAATCCTTGAAAGATGAGAACATTTAGAGCTAAGTGTACACTTCACTTAACTATTTAAATCTTAAAGTTCATCATATTTGCATTATATGTATGAACATTTATATGGTTACCTTTATATATTTTAAGGTTTTCATAAACTTGTGCTTACTTGGTTGACTATAAGAGTGAGAATGCCTCAAATATCTATTTATTGGATTTAATAAATAAAGTGAATGGAAATGATTTACTTGCAAATTGAGATAGGAAATTACTTGTAGATTGTATAAATTATGTTGAGAATATACTCCATTTGAATATGATATTTTTAGACTCTAAATTTCCATCCAACTACTTATCTTAATACACACATGTACATACTTATATGCTTATATTTATACATGTTTTAGGAAGATATAACGTTCTTTTATATTAGTTCCCTTGCATTTCATTTATATGATAGATTTATCCTTGTATGATGCTAAATTATAATTCCTATATAGATAAGAATAAATATGACATGGAATATGATATGTAAAGCTGTGCAATGAAAGCATGACGTTGTTGTTCCTTAAATTAATGCATTATAATCGTATTTATATAATATTTTTTATTATTATTGAATAAATAATTTGTAGCCATGAAAGAGAGGCATGAAATTGATGTTAAATAACATAGTCATATTTATATTGAAAATTTGCTAGTAAAATAAATTATGGAATATGATATGCAATGAAAAGGTTAAGCAAATACAAATTGAAAATTGTGTTAGGAATGATGTGAACGTTGGTCAATTGAATCCCGATAGAAAGACAGGTAGGATATAAAGTTAACATAAGAGGAATAAGGATAGAAAGGATGATAAGGCATAAGGTTGGACGAGGAGTCATAAGGAGGATTTATATATTTTATACGTGATTGGTGTACGTATATTATGCTATAAGTTGGATCCTAATTGATATTAATTATTTTGTGTGATACTATTATAGTGGTACAGCCATGAATGAGTCTTCTATGTTTATTTAATTCCAAATTGATGATTAGGAATATTTTTGTAAAATGTATTATTGGGGAATTATACGATTAATAAGAATACTGTTGTTCTTATAGATATATTTAACATTTTAAGACACAAATTATTACATTGAATCTTTATAAATATCTTAAACTAAGTGTAACTAAGTAAATGAAATAGATAAATTCATTATCTAAACTAAGAAACTTAGGTATTGAATTTATTAGTTTAACTATCATCTATTAAATTCCATTTCTACATACTTATGGCATAATTCTAAATAAATTCCAATTAAGTAAGTATATGCTTATTAAGTTCTCGTAACCCATTCTTTGATTGTTTTAACCTTTTAAACCAAGTTAATTTGCCCTATTACACTACTTTCTTAAAGGATTTAAGGCATATAGGTGAAAGAATTTAACAGTTGAGATTGAATTAAATGTAAAGACATTAAGAAAGATGTTGAATTATATTTGTTTATTTTCATTCATGGTCATTAGTATGTGTCAATCAAGTCATAGGTTTTACATTCTAAAGCATGTGACCCTTTTAAAGTATTCATAAATAGAAGAAATTATATCCGTTATTTTTTCTAGGAATTTACATTAAACGTCAGTCATTACAAAAATGAAAAGATCTCTGTTAGGTTAGAGTTCACATGATCTGTAGCAAGGCTATTGGAAACTTAGTAATGAGTTCCATACTAGTTATAATCAGGTTAGATCATGACAATAGGGTAGCAAAAATTGCTTTTTATTTTATTGTTATGTTAGTTCTTTTAAATGGATTTATTCTATTTGGTCAATTTGGCTTTGTTGGCACTCATTTTGTTGGATTTCAACTTTGTTAGAGGTAGTTTTGTTAATTTTTCTATAGAATTTGATTTGTTTATCTTTTGTGTGTTTTTATGGTGTTTAGGTGCTTTGTTTTAGGTATGCCATAGCTATTTGGCTTAGAGAAAAGTTGTGCTTTTCTGTGTTTCCCAATGTGTTAACATTGAAGTTTGTTGTGCATTCCACTAGAGTCCATTTATAAGCTTGTAAAGATGTAACTTGGTGACTTACTACAAATAGTGATTTTTTTAACATTATTCCAATAATAGTGGTTTCAATCACAAAAATGTGTTACGTATAATTGTGGTTCTTGCAATTTTATTATAGGTCAAATTGTATTGTTTGGTGCTATACACATTTGATATTGGTGGCTTAAACTATTAATTTTTATGGTTTTAGGTGATTTAGGATACTATTTGTGACTTATGTCTATACAAATCTAATTAGTGAGGTTATCATTTTTTTAAGGTGGTTTACACCACTTATGTTACCTGCCTAGCATTAGATTGGTTCATGCCTAGCTCATGCTTATTAGATATGATTGAAGGTTAGTTGAAAGGCTAATTCTATAAGTTGTTAGAGCTTTTAATGATGGAAAAAATATCTTTACTCTAAAAAATCAAGCATAAAAAAATTAAAGTAATCAAATTATCATGATAAAGCACACGAACAATTTAACATGGAAAAAAATTCAAAAGTCCAAGGGAAAAAATTATAAATGAGAAAAGAACCACTATATCATCAAAATATTACATGATAATGCATATGAAGGTTCTAAGCTATAATCTCACAATTTCTTAACTATTATCCTTACATCTTTCTTAAAACTTTATTGGAATCCTCATATAATCCTCATAAGCACTCACATCGCATCTTTTATGCATGAATATTTAGAACCTAGAAATACTTATTTGACAAGGAATCTGGCTTCCACTCTAACACAAAAACATAACTTAAATAGAAAGATAATGATTAGAATTAAGGTTAGACTCAATAATTTCCATATTGGCATAAATTTTATGTGTTATCAATCTTCATACTTCACTTATTACCAAATGTGACCAATCATTGGATGCCAACCTTAAGAGTCTCTGATCATTGCAATATATCTTCAAACTGCAATAACTATCTTCCAATTAAGCAACTTCACCTTAATCAAGTGTCACATGCTTCGCATATATGCAAGAACACCACATCTTATAAGTATTGTCATGATTCATCATAATCTTTGCAAATCATTATCATATCACTATCATTATTAACTTTATCTTGCACATAGAATTAAATCAAATTCTTACTCTCTCATAAGATTGAACTTACTTTGATACTAGTTATTAGGAAAATATCCTCTCTTCAAACAATCAAGCATCGGGCAATTAAATTAATTAAACTATCACAATAAAGAACATAAATAATTTAAGTGGAAAATCCTAAACTCTAAAGGTAAAAATCATAAATAAAAAAAATCTACTATATTATTCAAAAATTACAAGATAATATATGTAAAGATTTTTTATCATAATCCTACAACTTTCTAGTCATTATTCCTACATCTCTCTCAAACCTTCATGTAAATTCTCACATAACCCTTATAAGCCTTCACAGTATATCTTACATACCTCAACTTTTTATCAATATAAATGTTTATAATCAATAAATACTTGTTTGACAAGGAATCTCACTCCTACTTTAACATAATAATATAATTTGAATATGATGATAAGTCATAATAGAAAATAGTCAATAATTAATAATAATTTAAATTTAGTTAAACTTAACTTTTAGCAAAGAAGTTGAGAAAACTTCTAAAAGTTGTCATTAACCTTAGTTGTTAGTTTTTTTTTTTTACCAGGAAGTTGAGGGAAAAGCTCAAGGAAAACTAACCAAAAACTTTTAGAAGTTGATGGTATTTCTACTTAGGCTTTTTGTTTATGTAAATAAACTTTCAATTACATATATTATATACATATCTTATAACAAATACTTGGCAATATAAGTTTATACTATCAAATTATTTATATAATTTATCAAATACTTTAAAATATTATATTTTATATTTTTACTATCTTGTATTGTACTGTTACATTCACTTATCCTTTTATATACTATTATGTGCTTTAAACATGATTTTTGTTAAATGGTGGAAAAGTTTGAATGGGGCAATTAATTGAGTAGCATTGGTAATAAAGAATGTAGGTAAAAAATACAAATAATTCTTGTAAAGGAGTTATTGTCACGTAATCTTCTTAAAATTTCAAAATTTATAAATAAACCCTTAAAATTTTAAAAAATAAAAATATTGAGAATTCAATTAAAGGGCACAAAAAAAAGACATATATATATATATTATCTAACTATTTTTTAGTATTGTAAAGTCAAAAATATAACAAAAGATATAGTTAAGCCAAGTTTTAGTAATAATTTATTCAAAATGTTTATCTTTAGTTCCATTGTAAAGACATTGTAAAATCAACTTTGTTGTTAGTAATTTATTTTAGAAGAAAATTTCTTTATAAACTAGTTGAATTCACATTTATTTTTTAATTTTTTAATTGAATTATCAATATTTTGAATTCTTTTAAAAATTGTTGAAGGATTATTTATAAGTTTCGTAACTTTAAAAGAGTTATGTGATATTAAAGTACTCGTCAATATTTTCTCCAACAATGTATGGTGCAAAAGAAGTTTAATAGGAAGAGGTGGGTAATAGGAAAATTAAAAATATTAAAGTACATTCAATTGGATAAAATGAAATGACAGGAAATGAGAATGAGTCAAAAGTGTGTTTAATATGTACTATGGAATGAGAATTCTCATTCTTTAGGGAATAGTCATTTCGTCAAATGATGGAATATTTATTCCATAGTAAAAATAATGGAATAATCTATTCTTGTATACAATATTGTCCTTATCTAATTTTTTAAATTTTAAAATTATCCTTTTTTTAATTTAACAGTGTAGTTGAGACCTTACACATTTATTAAAAAATTTTATTGCTTTTATTATAAGTGTGATAATATTTTAAACTAAAAAATATTTCAAACTTTTTACCAAATATATTATATTTAAATTTTTCTAATGATGTATAATATTGATTAATATAAAATAAATATTAAATTATCCATATTTTAATGTATAATTTTTAACAATATTATAATTACAGTATAAATGAATATAATATACCTATTAATATCTTTTTTCATTAGATATAATATAATCTTAAATTAAATTCATTTCAATAATTTAATATATAAAAATTGATCAATTTAATGTAAATTATCTATATATTTAAATATAAAAATGTTATAACTAAATAAAAATAATATTATTATGTTTCTTATAAAAATATGCTAATTTTTGTACTTTTTTATTTTTAATTTGAGAATGTTATTATCATTGACAACTTTTTTTTATTTCATTCTATCAAAATTCATTGTACTAAATATAAAAATAAAATTTAATAATTATTTCATGTATTACTGTATCAAATATAATTGTAAAATAATTATTTTGTTTTATTCTATTTTTATTTTTATTTTATTTTATTCCACACAACCGAAAATACCGTCAATGATTAGTGAAGGCAGCCGATGAGTATATGGCTGTGATTGGTGATCACATGGATGTGCTCCGCTTTTCCTAACGTCTCACGTGCAGCACATGATCTACACCTCTCCCTCAAGCAGCACATCAATACATCTGGACATATCAGGGAGTCGCTTGATACAATTGTTTTTTAGAAGTATATTATTAATATTTTAATATATAACGGAGTTCATAAAAAATTATGAATCTCATAATTTACTAAGGAGAGAGACTAAAATACCACTAATTTAATAATATATTAATATATTTATAAATATGACTTTATATTAAGTTTATTTCTTTCCAAAATCAAATATAACATATTACACAATAATATATCAACAACTAAATTTAATAGTTTGTTAATACACTACTAGGTCAATAATGTATTTTAATCTTTTCCTTTACAAAGAAAAAGCAAACAAAAAGTAAGATAAAGAAAGTAGGTAGCTAGTTCAAAAGAAATCATGATTGATATTTGTTTAATCAATTTCACCTTACCCATATTTATTTATTCAAGATTTTTAATAAATTGAGTCAATAGTTACCCTATTAAATATGAGTTATATTAATTGATATTCCCTTTCTCATCAAGGTGGTAGTATGGAGGTAAGAGAAGAAAATCACTACAAAGAACTGCTCTATCACCTGTAAGGAAGCCAAAAACAAGGTTTGGGAGGTCTTGTTTTGGTCCTCTGAATCTTAAATCAACGAGAGAGCAAAGAGCAAGCATATGAAGTATGTTAAAAAAGTGGAGTTAAAAGACTTATCTAATGTGGAAATTAGTATTTATAATGATCAAACTGCTTGGGGTATAGTGGTCATATATTAATATTATTAGGAATAGTTTAATTACTTTTGACACCATCTAATTTATACCATACAATGCTTGTTTTGTGTCCAATATTACATACTTAATGAAGAGTTACTTATGAACTTTGTAGCCATTCATTCATTGAATTAATTAAGTTGATTAATTTGTACCTGATAAATGAGTCAGTCTGACTCAATAAGAAAATATTTATTATTAAATTAAAATTTTTACTTTTAGTAAAACATATATATATATATATATATATATATATATATATATATATATATATTATATTTATATTTATATTTGAAGTTTTACCTTCTTTCATATCCTAAATTCAATTCTAGAACCTTGTGTATATATGCTTTAATAGGTTGATCATTTCTAATAAAAAGAGAATTATATATATGCAAGATGTTCCTATAGATGTAATTGACTATAAGTCTTAAATGCAATGAATTTATAAAAAAAAAAATGAAAGAATTTTTTTATATTTTATGATATTTTTCTTATCATATAACTATTCGATGAGGTGCTTGAATAGTATAATAAAGGGAGAAATTCTTGTTTGCTCATTGGGCAAATAAATTTTGCACCTACTATCAATGAAAATTAAGAAAAATTTAATGAGTAGTTGGAAAATTATTTTATTAATATTTTTAATGATAATGAGGTAACAAATTCTTAATGATAGTGACACAAGTTGTATACCTCTAGGTAATTAGGGATTTCTTATAGGGTGATGTTATAAGTAATTTGACCTCCTAAAAAATTAAGTAATTTCATTGTTATATTATTTTTTTTGAATTTCAAAATAAGTAAATTAAAATTAAAAATATAAATTTTAATACTTTAAAAGAATTTAATTATGAAAACATTTAATCTCTTAGGAAGTCAAACTCTTTACGGCATTATCATTTCTCATGATAGAGGTTATCCGTTTAAATCTTCTCACTATTAATATAAAAAATTATTAAATTGCATTAATAGAATTTCATAAGTTCTTTAAAATTTTGAATGTGCCTTAGTATTTGTACTTCAAGGAATATATATTCAAACTCTAATCAGCTTAAAATTTTAATTTTCAAATGAAAATATTTTTCAATACTATTTAAGTGTAGAAATTATTGATCATGTTGATTATCTAAAATAAATTTAGTATTTATCCATATAGCGCATAAAATTTTATTGAAATAAATTAACATAATTCTCACAGTATAATTGATAAATAATAATAAATAAAAAAATAAATCAAATCCGTACAAATGCACGGGTCAAATGCTAGCAATTAAACACCCCCCCCCCCAAAAGCTACTTTGATAGAGAGAATAAATTTTTTTACACTCTCACAAGTGGCTCTTTTTCTAAAAAAAATTATTAATTTTTATAGCTATCACATCATTTGTTTCCCCAACTCTCTTTGTCAATTTTAAATCCAAGCGGTCTCTTTTTTTAATTTTTCTTTAATTTTATCTTTTAATTAATCACCTATCTCTCCTCGTACTTGTAATCATCTGTTTTATTTTTTTTATTTGTTTTTTTTCTCATTTTGATTTTTAATCACCTCCTCTCTACCTACTTCATAACTACATCGTTTTTTTTAAAATAAATTTTAAAATAATAGTGAATATCTTACTAGACGATTACCATGTCAGATAGCAAATTACGGGCTTATAGAATAATACCTCACTACTTTCAATCAATCCATATTATGGTTTGCAATATTATTATTTTTTAATGTTCAACTTAAAATCATATAAAATTTGTGTCATAAGAGATGGTATTGATTTTTACCGAATCCAAATGAAATAAAGAAATAAAGATTAATGTATGTAGTAATTTTATTGTAATTATTTTTATCATATTAAAAAATAAAAATAAATTAATATTACAGATATATAATTAATAATTATTTTTATTGAGAAGTATCTTTTTTCAAAAGAAATGGCTCTTTCACTAAAATGAGATGGCTATTCATCTAAAACTCTCATACATTTGTAATTGGAAAAACACTTTCATACCTATGTACTATGTTTAATTGTATTATATAAAATAAAATTTTAACTATTAAACGAAATATGTTTAAATCAATTATGAAAATTTGGTTAGAAATTAATATTTCCGAACATGTACAGTAATTCTCATATAATTTGACCTAATAAGGCTATTTTAGGTGTACAATGTAGAATAACAATTCAAATTTAGGATTTGCTTTGATACTACCTCTGAAAAAGATTATATCAATATGACTTTTTACAAATTTTATTGGAATGTTTTGCAAGTTTTGTAACTTTTTTACAAAATTTTGCAATTTTTTATATAATATAAATTATATAACGTGCAACTATTCACATAAAATTCGTAATTTTTTTCATAAAATCGTTGCTTTTTTCATAAATCTTGCAAAATAAAATACTGATCCTGCAATATAAAATTTTGAAAAAATGTTGCAAAATCTTTCAAAGAAAATTACAGACTTTATTTAAAATGTTATAAATATGTAAAGAAAGTCACGTAAAATTCATAATAATCATAACAGTACACCCTGTTTTAAAGGTGTACTGAAGAAGTCCCTTTCAAATTTTTTTAATTTTATTTTTTACAAAATAAAATAATATTTAAATTTAAATTTAAAATTTATTAATTTTTATAACTTCTTATTAAACAATGAATTATTTACTGACATGTGTGTGATATCGGTACCTTTCTAGTGTTTGTATATAAAAGTTGTGTCAATATACCAATTAATTCTACCATAGTTGAGGATGCTTCTTTGACGCCTGGAGCTTCTGCCAGCCCCAGTCAAACTGGTTTTGCTGGAATCGAATCGGTTGTCAGATTCACACCGGATTAGTTCAGTTTTCACTATCCAACAACAATTAAATTGAGATATATTTGTATCTTTCATGTGATTTGTCATTCCTATTAAAAAATATATATATAATTTAACAAAAATAAGGCCAAACAAATATGTTTACTAAAGTTTTGAAATATATCCCTCATCAAGAACAATTTGATATAAACCCAGATCTATCAAGAAAATTGTGTACTCATTAAATAAAAAAACTAAACTGTTTAAACTAAGATGTAAAAACTAAGTAATAGCGGAAAAAGCCAACAGAGACCATGAGCTGCTCAATTTCAGTTGGCAGGACTTGAGAGTCTTAACAAAAACAACAGATGCCTAAGCCCAAATCCCCACCCCATACTAAAATAGCAGTTGCCAGCGGTGAACTTAAGCTTCTTTGATATGATATATGATGATATACAGCACACTAACTTACGATAAAATTTTCAGTAGAACTGAAAAGGATAAACGCCAACATTACCGAATTAGCCTTTCTACAGTACAATGCCTTGATGGAAAGCACTAAAAATTCTATACTACCAAGTTGCTATGTTGATGAAGCTAATTGCTTCAACTTCGCCTGCAAAATCATCGCAGCTTCATCTGCTAAACCTTTCTTCTTGGATGCAACCTGCCATTTTGCATTTTTAAGTTTTAATAGACAAAGCATAAACTACAAAAATGCAATTTACTCACAAACTGTAGACTATTTAAATTTTTACAGAACTTCACTGGAAAATAGGGCAAATTAATATGAACTGGAATTCAATTCTCCTTGTTTAGTATGGATCATAGGTCCACAACATTTTTTCACTCCTAGATACTTCTAAAGTAAAACTATCAAGTTTATTCAAATTTTGTAAGAATCATCAAGTTTTCAAGTATCTTATTCTCAAATTCTATGCGGATCTTGCATGTGCTCAAATGCTGATGTACTATGCACCCATCCCAAAAACAAATTAGAACCTCAGTATATATAAAAACCAATCCTGAAAATCCCAGTGTGAACACAAAACTGCATCGTAATAGATTACTCTGAAACCAACAAAGAAGGTGCGCTCTTCTTCCAACCGCAGTTCCATGGCATATGGAGCGACTTTTAACCAAACATCAGTGGTGATCAGAAAGTAAAACTCTGTCATTTGCAGTTTTGAACAGTATATATCCCATGGTTGTTCAATGCATTGATTAATAACATATCCTAAAGCCCTCGATGGTTTTAGTACAACCATATATTATAGAAAGTTTTAAAGATGATTTTTTGAACGAATTTAGGAATGAAGGGTAAATGGACATCTGAAAGCTAGAAGGCTGACATAAGTCATTAGGTTTTCTTAAGAGTCCACTGGAACAAATATATTTTCCATCATCTCTTGGAAATAACGATTTCTTGAATTTATGAGGGATCCCTGATAACTTGTAGGTCTCATATTTTAATATAAACACCTGATAGATGGGGTTGCATCCTCTTCTTCCTACTAGTTAGACTCTTAACTGGCCTGCAATTAATACATAGTTCCCTTTATCTCCCATAGGATATTATTTTAGAATAGCAACTGGTGTCATCCTAACAACTAAAATGCATATTCATTATTTCATGACCCTGTGCTTGGATTTCATACTTCAGATGATTGTCCGCTGTACGGTAATATATTACTTCATACCAAAAGTAAATGAAATCCACAATGATCTAACCTAGAGCATGTTCCCAATGATGGATGCCATAGAATTGGCTAGAGCATAACATATGACTTAGAACAGAGTTTGCAATTGGAAACATACCTCAACAAGTTGATCAAAGTTTGATTTCAGCAAGTTGATTTTGCGTTCACAATAGTCCTTTCCTTCAGCCATTGTTTTCTAAACATGAATATAACAAATCTCATCAGTAACTGTTGGTGCATAGAAACTTTTAAAACAACTGAATCATTTTTGTGGGACTGGAAAAGTACTATATATAGTGTTAGCTAGGGCGTGTCACTGTCAAGTAGGGCTAATCTTTGTAAGTTGATGTGCAGAATGCAAAAGTCAACCAGAACCTGCAAAACTTTATTGATTCACTACAGGAATTGTTTGAAATCTACATATATGGTTCTGGCCAACGTTATTAAAGGAGAAACAAGATACAATAGCTGCTGCATCATCAATTTTCAAGTAACCAATAAAAAGAAAAACCATTTTTTTTTTTTGTTTTACAGCAGAAGAAACTTTTATAGATAGGAGAAAGATAACAATAGGAGAGGACAAGTAATCCTCAAAAATTAATTGCTGCCTAATTTCCATGCAAAACCAACAGGCTCAGCCCTTTCAAAGAAAAAAAAAATTACCTTTGAACCGATGAGAAACACAAACAAACTTCTATCCCATAAAATAAAATTTGACTGAGTGTGACTTCTGGGGAAAAAAATTAAAAAAGGAAGTGGGGGGTAACTGGTTATTAGAAGTTTTGGAAGCACGAGTATCTCTACTACATCTATATTGTCTACAACCCTTCAAACTCATGTTCGAAATAAAATATTTATCTAGTCTCCAACAATCTACACCAATATATATGAGAAAAATATAAAGTGCACTGAAATGGATAATTGAGTGCGCATAACTCCAAAATCAACATATAAAGTGAAAGTGATCAACGAACCTCAATAAAGTATCCTGTTCCAACATCTACCAAGACTTTATCTGCGTCATCAAGAGATCCAGGCACATAGAGTGATGCTGTAAGAGGCACCAACATCTTCTTTCCTATGATTACGGATGATCAGAAGAAACATACATTTAAATTTAGAACACCTTAACATATAGAAAGGAACGCATGATATCATTAAGCAGCCAGCCACACAAGATTGGTAAAGGGGAAAGAGAACAATAAATTTCAATGGATGCATAAAATGCTTAAAGTTTTCAATCAGACCAACAATCCAATTTAACCTTGTTTATGTTCTTATGACTCATTTATCCACAGATTTACATCAGTGCCTACTTAGTTTTCTGGTCAAATTTTCATGAAATTGCATGTACATATATACAATGCGGCAATATTTTTTCTTTTGTTTGTGTACTTTCTTTTCATTAACTTAAGGTAAGGTTATGCATCATAAGCTAATCAAAACTCTAACTTGATCATTCTTACTGCGACTCAATAAGCTTGGCTGGTGGACTAATTAAGCAATAGGGAAAATCTTCCATTCAACGCCCTCATCAACTTTTATACAGCCACGCCAATCATCCAAACAAAACCCACAACGTTAATGATGACTCAACTCTGTATGACATTGTAATCAAACCCTCGTCATGGCAAATCATAGAGGAAACATTAAGGAGTGGTTACAATTAGAACAGAACTTCAAATCTGAAAACTCCCACAGTAAACAGCCCCAATAAAAAGAACCTAAACCGCAAGCAAAGGCGCATCAAATTGTCAAATGATTGAATTTCAACCCTTTTTCCTCGCATTTTCCAGGAAGCCAAGCAGAGGGCAATACAGAGGAGAAGGAGGAACCTTGAGGGCGCTGAGAGAGATCGTTGAGGGCGGAAGAGGCAACCTCGAGACGAGAAGTAGCAGTGCGAATATTGTTGAGACTGTCTTGAAGAAGATTGACTTCAAGATCTGCTTGTTCTTTGAGAGCCTTCAACTGCTCTACGCTCATCTTCTCCAAGCTAGCAGCGGCGCTGCTCCCACTCTTGGATGACGACGACATGTTCTCTTCAGAACGCCCCAGCAGAATCCCAGTAACTCACTCGCAAACCCTCGATCAATGGCAGCACTAAGGGGCGAAAGCAAAATAGGCAATCAAAACAACGGCGTTTGGTAACATGAAAATGGTAATTTTAGCACAAATTTGAGGCCTAAACAAATTTTGCCAAGTTAATTTATAAAAATTGGATTGTCAACCGACGCAACTTTACGGATGGATGCATAATTTTTACTGAAAAAAAATCATCATTGAATTGAATTTAAGATATCAATATTGATAGTTAGTAATTAATAATAAAAATTTATTTATCTATTTTTTATATTATTAAAATAAGATTTGGTTCCTGCCACGTGATGGTGTTACGTCGTGTTCTATGGTAAAATGTTTTTCAGCTTCTTTTAATATTGCAATACCAAAAATAAATAAATAAATAAATATTTAAAATTTCTAGAGTGAAACTTATAACGTCAAAGACCACGAATTGATATTATTAAATCAATTACCTTGATGATTATTTCATTTTTGAACTTAATGCGATTAATATGGCCAATTGTCTGAATTGCAATTTTATAATTTCTACTATAATAAATTATATATACTTGTTATTAAATAAATAGATAATTATTTTATTGATAAATGTTATAATTATTAATTAATATTAATAAATACTAATTTTAATTTCAATCTTACTTGAATTAATAAAAATTTAATAAATAAATATAATATAAAATAATGTATTTAATTTTAAATGGTTTATGTAGAATTTTTTTAATGAAAGATAAGTATTTAAGAATTTGAATTTTCAAATAAAAAAATTATTAAAATTAAAATATATAATATAATGTAAATATTAATAAATATAATGAAAAATATTAATTAATTAATTATTAAGATTATAGTTAATATTTGATTCACTAAAATTATACTACCCTTTATAATTATACTATTAATGAATAAGAAGATAAGATATTAATAAAAGGTTTTGACTAAAGTTATCAAAACAAACTAGTTCAAAATTACCAAAGTAACCCAACAGGCCAAAATTATACGTCAAATTAGTTTTACGTCAGGCTAAAATAAATTATTATAGTATCAGCATCAGTATCAGTATCAATCTTAATCCTAAGTTAATATTTTACAAGGTAATCCTATGCGAAATTTACAATTATTATAGTTTATTATTTATTACATCACATCACTTATTTATTTATAGTTAATTTTATATTATTAATTAATTAAAATTAATTATTATTGTTATCATCATTATTTAAAAATTTATTATTATTAGATATAACTAAAATAGTAAAAAAATCAAGGTACAATATTTTTTTAATATAAAAAACTTCCAATTAGAAGTGTAATTAAAAACCACAAGACCTATCCTTGACAAAATTTATTATTAATTAAAATGGATTGAAATAGTTTTTTACTATACTAATAATAACTTATTACCCTAATTAATTTTTTTATTTAGTTATAATAATTATTTTATGTGTGTTTATTTATAATAATTACTTTATCTAATTATTTTTTATTAATTTTTAGATTTTATGATGATAAATTGAATTTCTCACATAATTTTTATTTATTTTTTAATTTTAATATAATTATTTATTTTAATAACTTTGTGTAATATATATTGACAATATTAATGATATAAACTCATTAATTTTAATATTAAATATTTTAAAGTTTTAATGTAATTACTTATTTTAATAAACTTATATAATATATATTAATAATATTAAATATATAAATTTATTAATTTTAATATTAAAAATTAATTAAAATTACTTATACATATAATTTTAACATATATATAAATATATAATATTAAATTATTTATTTATTATTTACTAATATTATCAAGTTAATCCAATAATTTGATGTGCTAATACTTAATTATCTCAATGTTAGCTTTATAGTTTCATATGATGAGTTTTGATGATGATAAATAAATGTTATAATAGCATTATATGTCTTGTACTAAAGTGATATATATTATATAAGTTTTAATAGACATACTATATTATAGTTTATGCATATATTTGATATGATAATTATGCTTGTTCTTGTGTATGCATAATGACAAATAAGTGGTAATAGCATTGCATGTTTTTATATTAAAATATTATAAAAATTTTAATAGACATGCTAGATTATGATTATAATAGCAATATTTGATTATGTATTAAAAAAATTATAATTTATATAAGTATTACTAAGTATATGATTGGTCAAGATATATGATATAATGGTTATGCATGCTCTTGTATTAATTTGTTATATACATGAATCTTGCATATTAATATCTTGACATATTAGATTGAACTAACTATATACATAATTTGCAAAGTTCATATCTATTATATAGGAAAGTTCAAAATGAAAAAGAGTGAGCATTGAAGTAAATCATTTAAATATCTTGTCATGCTAAACTCAAGAATGAATAAGGAAAAAACATAAGAAAGAAGATGTGATCTAAGTATTGAAGAATAAGAAAATTAAAGTTTGAAAGCATAAAAAAAAATTAAAGAACTTTATTGGTATGATTTTTTATTTTTAGGCTTAGACTTTCTTGTGAAATAGAGTTTTTTATAATATAGAGCTAAAATATATATTTTTTTATAATCTTAAGTTAATCAAAATATTTTAAAAAGATAGCTCACAATCATTTTTTTACAAGATAACTTATGAGGATATTTCAAAAACTAATAACATATGAGGTTTTAATATTTTTTAATATTGACCTTTGGTTAATCTTTTAATCATATCTCATGAAATACTTGTGATTTGATCTTCATTCCATATAAAAATAGACTCAGAGCTTTCTATAAACATATTATTTACTTAAAATGATTAATATATGAAAAAGTTATGATTTTTTCAAATTGAGTCTAAAAATTAATTTTTTGCATTTTAGCATTTTCTAACCTATGCTCATTATTTTGATCATATCTTGAAAATTATAAATGATATGAGTATGAAATTATTTTTGTGTAAAAATAGACTTAAATAACTTTTCATAGATAGGTCATTTGCTTAAAATGACTAAGATATAAAAGAGTTATGAATTATACAAATTGAATCTCAAAATCAGATTTTTATAGATTTACTATTTCTAACTTTTGCTCATTATTTTAAACATATCTCAAAAACAACATTAGATATAAGTATGAAACTAAGTCCCATTTAAAAGTAGACTCAAATAAGTTTTCAACAATAGGTAATTTGCTCAATACGAATTTAAAATGAATAGTTTATGACCTTTTAAAGTTAAGTATGCAATTATGTCGAGGTGAATCAATTCTGAACATCTAGAAAGCACCCTGGATATCTTGAATTAATTCATGAATTGATTCCAACTATTTTGGTGTGTGAATAATGGCTAATAACAACTAATTTTCATTCATAACAACCACAAACACCTATAATACTCCATGGGTTTCTTATATAAGTTAAGAAACACCAAATACAATATAAAAAGAGCCTAAATTTCATTTCTTAACATTATTTTACTCATTTCATCAAAATCATGAATTAAGCTTTACATTTGAAATTTCTCTATTCTTAGTGCTTTATTTATTTTATTCACTCTTCAAGAAAGTTATTTGAGTTGATATCCATCTTGTATCACTTTAAAATTGTAAAGGGTAATGTATCCCTTAGAGAATCATTGAAAGGGTGAGAAATCCCGTATAAAGAGAAATTTTACTCAAGGAAGAGTAAGAAATTATAAAGCTTCTTCAAGTGCTAATTGAAACTTGAAGGGATAGTGGATTGATATACAAGTTTAGAGAGCTTTGAGAGTGGATGTACACCTTGGTGAGAATATCCAAGGGAGAAATCACTATATATTCTTGTATTTAATCTCTCTACCATATTCTTTTATTTCTATACATTGTACTCTATTTTTTTGCTATAAATACTCTATTTTGCTGCTATCATTTGCTGATATATTGTACTATAATGCTTATGTTGTTGTTTGGATATTTGAATTATTAAAAGAGAAATTCATCTCTATTCTGCTATTGTTATTTGCTAAGATATTGTATTGTATGTTTTATTCTTATTATTGATGATTGTTGAATATATTATGTTTCAATATTAATCTTGACCTTTAAATGACTGAATGGTTGAAAGAGAAATTCATCTATGTATTGACTTCTTGATTATTTATTTATGCATAGTTGAGTAAGTAGCTTTGCATAAGCATAATGAATTATCATATAGTATGTGCAAACCTCTTGATTGACTAATCTTATGTCTGTCTCTTGATAATCTATTTATGCTTAGTTGAATAAGCTTATTTGTATTAATTTTTTAAATTATCATTTCTTGAGTGCAAACATTTTTATAAGATTTTTTTAATATTGGTTGAATTAAAATTATCCTCATGACTTCCCAAAATCAAAGGGTTTTCAAAGAGAATTTCAAAAATAGCAAAAGTTCTAAAAATAACAAATTCATTCCCTCTTGAATGTGGGTTGCTAAGGCCTACACTTAGTTTTTTATCAAATTAGTTTAGTCAATCCTAGTCCTTTATCAAGTCAAATCACTATCATTTTTCCTCTCAATCCTAATCCTAATCCTTGTTTCAAGCCTAATATATTATAATAATCTTAAGGTAACCCATTAAATCTAACTTGTTGTAACACCTCCAATTTTGACACTAACCAGTATTGTCTATATAGGAGTGGAAGAATGTTAGGCCAAATTAGGTTTTTAATTAAAATAAGCTAGCTTATGTTTAAAGAAAAATAGTTTAACTTGGTCTATCAACCTATAATAAACTTAAAATTTGACTTAGCCTAACTTATATATAATTTTTTCAAAGCCTCACTTGACATCTTAGTCTACATACACATATTAATAATTAGTAAATATTCTTAAAAAATATTATTAGAAATAGAACTATGTTGAATCAAATCGAATTATGATATTATCATACATAACTTAACTAACATAGAAACTTATTCAAAAATTATTCAAGCTTAAATAATGATAATATTTTAATTTTAACTTACCTTAACTAATTAAAAAATATAAAATTTAAAGTTCAACTCAATTCGAACTTGATTCAATCCCAAAATAAATATAAATATCACAATAACAATTCTATATTAATTATTTAAACAATTATATTACAAACTAAAATTTAAAGAATGATGATGTGTTAAGATTTTCATATACTTCTCAAAATATATATAAAATATTTTTCTAAATATTATATATTGTATATAATTTAAATTATAAAAATATAGGCCAATATAATAGACTAATAAATTAAGTTTTAAATAATATGGCTTGGCCTATTTTGTAAAATAATCTAAAACTTTAATTCAAAATTATTTCATTTTACAAATAAATTAAATTAGGTTAAGTTAAATTTAAAGCTGAATGGTACTTCCACCATGAAATTAGTAGGGGTGGGCAAATTTTGATTTCGGTCGATTTCGATTTACAAATCAATTAATTATTTTCAATCGATTGTCTCTTTAAACATATTACAACTGATCGAAACTATTACTCAAACCATTATTAACCAAATTAATCGGTTATAAACGATTGAAAGTGGTTTAAAATAATTAACCATTTCAATTTTTTCTAACATGTAGAAAAGTTTATAAGTCTCCCATCCCTTCACATTTTTAATAAAATATAAGAAAATGAACAATTTAGAATGAATTTTGCTTAATTTCTATACCTCAGTACTTATATTTTATTTGAAATTTAGTGAGATAAATTTAGATTTGGATAAATATTGAGATATTTTTTTTAAGAGGGAAATATTTAAAAGTAAGATATTGAGATTGAAAAATGACTTGTAAAGACTAAGAAAATGAGAGGATAAACAATAGATGGCTTTAAAATCCATCGTATAAAACAAATTTTTTAATTTTAAAATAATTCAATCGGTTATGATTTAATATGATTAAAAAATTTTAAACTCACAATTGACCAAAAAAAATTGAAAAAAAATAATAATTTTTTAAATTTAATTATTTATTATAATAAACTAATTTAAATTAACGGAATGTAAAAGGATTCGGTTGATTTAAATCGGTTTGGGATACTCTCCCCCCCCCCCCCCCACCCCCAAGACGTTAGTAGCACGGTCATCAATTGGTTACTATTTAGGGACTTATCTTTTGGCAAGCGAAGCATCCTGCTGCCACATAGTGTTTCCGTATGCAAGCCCCATATTCAACTCCTATAAATACTGGGAGAAAGTCAAACATGACAGAGAGAGAAGTCTGCCCTCGGTTGCTTGCTGCCGAATCTACAACGACTCGAAAGCTGGCACTAAGGATTTGACCATAATAGTACCAATCGAATTGATTTATTTATTTAATATGTTAAAATAAATTATTTATTTAATAATTTTAATTAATAAAATTTATATTATAAAATTATTTATTGAATTGGTTATTTATTTTTTATAAAATTATTTTTAATTATTAACAAAATATTATTTTAAAAATTTATCTTTATTTTATTAAAAATAATTTTTTATATATTTATTATATAAATTTATTTATAATTTACTAATTAATTATTTTTTAAATAATTTTTTTAAAAATTTAATAAAAATTATTAAATAAATTGATATATCAATATATTATATTATATATGTATATTTAGATTGAGAAATTATCAGTCTTATCCACAATGATGTTATATTGTTATTTCATCATAGTCAAAAACTGGATATCGCAGTTTTTGTGCTGAGTGGAATCCGTGTCGGCGTTTGCTTACACTTTTGAAGAAGTTGCAGTAACTTGCAATGTGAACCGCAAAACCAGATTCTTGTTAATATTGCAAAGCTCCCTCTGCTACCTCCGCAAATAATATGTTGTTGATGACATAATTTTTAATATACACCGTGATATATAAAGATTTCTTTTCCAATATAAAAATAAATACTATGTGGAAATTTGGGAGTAGGAGCTTTACTAACTTAGTAAGCGCTACAAATAGATGACACTCACGTGCTTCCAATGGCAATGGATTTAGTGAATTTCGGAGGAAAATAAATATAAATTTTTCATTTAAAATTATGAGTTCTAATAAAATAGTGAATTTTAAAATAAAAATTATACTTTTATCTCTCTAAAATTGACAGGAGGAAATGGAGAGAATCCAAATCCACTTCTAACATAATTATAAGTATACGTAATAATTTTTGACATAATATGAATACAAAATTTTTATATGAATTTAGATTGTAAATAGGTTAATTCCTTTAATATGAATAATAAATTAATCATGTTAAGATTGTAAACAAGTTAATACACTAACCTATTTAAAAATTTATATTAAAATCTTAAAAATATAATTTCAAAACTAAATAATAATTAAATTATAAATAATCTTATATAATAAAAATATAAAGTTATATTTTAATAAAATAACAGTAAAAGTTCAAAAAAGTATTTTATCAACAATTAAAATATTTTGTAAAAAAGTAATAAGTAATTAAATTTAATAAATAATTTTATAATATAAATTTTATTAATTAAAATTATTAAATAAATTAAATATATTGATCTATCTTGACACATTAATAAATGGATTAATTCAATACAATACGATAATTATACGAATCAGATTTGAATTGAGATTATTCAAATTAACACAATACAAATCTAATATATGAACATAAATTATCATCCCCTACTCATGAGCTTCAAAAACCGCGTTATAATTCCAGGTTCATTCTACTATGAACCAATCACAAATGACTTTTACATTTTTCAGTCATGATTAATGATGACAAGAGGTTAATAATACTCCTGAAGGGTGAGCTAACCATATCTCCGAGTTTCATACATATTATGTTAAACCGACTTCTTTCATGTCAAATGGATAATGGGCACGACCAATTAAAACAAACCTTTGGCAGTAATGTAAGACGGCATAAACATTAAACAGGACCTCCAAATTCAATAAATATAGGATTTGTCAGATTCTCCCGACCATAAAAAGAAAGGAACTTTCAAATTAACAACGACACTTTTATCATGCTCACTGCCCTGAGCACTTTCTTTCAAACTACTTCATGATTTTCTTCTTCTCCTGCTTAATGCGTTCATAGTTTTTCCAGTATTTAGCTGAGCAGACATGCTTCCTGGTTCAGTTGCTTTTGCAGATACCAATGTGTTTCTCTTTCTTGTCTTTTCTTCCACGGACCCTGCAATACATCTGACTAATGGAGTTGCTGGGCTGGGCTGTCCATGATATGATTTTCCCTTGTAGCAGCTGGCAAACCAAACATATCTTGTTCATTGATTGCATCTTTGCTTATAATGCCTTTCTGTAATCTTAGAGATTCATCTGTCACGGTTCTTCTAGGTTCTGATTGTATCCATGATTTCAATTTTGATGGACATATTCCACTCATGGTCCCCCCCTTTTCAGATTTTGATGCGAACAGAAGTGACACTTAAAAACCACATTGTTTTGAGTGACATCAACAGACTTCTTGCGCCTCGGCCTCGCCTTTGCTATATTCTTCTCAATTCTTATTGTGCAATTATAGCCCGGATAAACAACTGTTTCGCATCTGTAGAGCCCGTATGGTTATCAGAGTCACTAAAAATTTCACAGTAATTCTTATGGGACTTGATCAACCATTAAAGGACAACATACTTCCAAAATGAGATACAAACTAATTCAACAGATAATCTAAATCATTTACAGTCTACCAGATATTCTAAACCTCTTAGGGAAAATTTTTAAAATTTTGAATTATGAGAGTTAATTTAAATTTTCTTGATTCAACAAAAAATTTACATTATTAATAAAAGATCAATACTTCTATAATCTATACATGAATGCAAAGCTAAACAATGAGAATCATGAACCAAGAAAAACTTGGTAACTTTGCCGGTGGACAGTCTCAACATCATTTCAATGCACTAAGTAATTAACATATTTTATTTGGCATTTTGGCCAATATATGAAATATGTAAAGCAAATTGCTTTGCCATTGACATTCTCTGTCCATAATTATTAATGCAGCACTGTAGTTTTAAGTTTACATGCACACATAACACAAGCTTGAAAAGCACCTCAGGAGTCTTCATGAAGTTTTACACATTGCATTGCGAATGCAAACTTCGGACCGACATCAAATAAGACGTATAAATATTGCTGCCAAGTTACAATTCAAAAACACATCTTTATATCCCTCTCTTGATTTAAGTCTTTAAATCTACTCAATTGTAAAAATTTTGGAATCACTCAAAGCCTAAAATCACAAGAATGAATAACCAAAAAGAAATGAAGGTATAATCAAACCTTTTGCAAGTTATTAAAGAAGGATCAGGTGGTACCACCATGGCCTCTCCAGCATTAGCCAAATGCTGCCCATAAAAGGCGCCAAAAGATGGGATGGAAGCCTCATTACTGGCCCATATTGCTAGCCTTTTCAAGTGCTCAAGCTTCAATATTGACTTGATGTTAGACCTTGCCTTGGTTTGTACCTTCCGGGTAGCTTCCTCTCTCAATGATAATGGAGTATGAGACCCAGATGATGAATTTGGTAGTCTTCTTGCTCTGCCTTTCTTGCCCATGTTTTGCTTCAGCTCTCAGTTTGTTCTGTCAGAAATTTCATCTGACGCCTGTTATGTATATGCCAAGGCCGTTCATGCTCAATGTCCAGATTCAGGAATATACTAAACAGTCAAACTGGAATTAAGGCCCCGTTTGACATACAGAACAAGTCGATAAACTATAGAATCAGAGCTTATACAACATTTGAGGATTTCAAGTGGTTGTATATCTTATTCGAAAGTTCCCTCTTATACATCAAGTTTCGTATAAGGTTATCCACTCCTTGAGGGAGAGGATAAGAGCTGATAATATAGTATTAATATGAATACTAAATTATTAAAATTTAAAAAAAAATTCTTTTATATACTTATCTCCCTCATTTATATATATATATATATATATATATATATATATATATATATATATATATATATATTTCTCTCATTTATAAAAAGATTCTCTTTTTATCTCTCTCTCTCTCTTACATTCCTTATCTTGCATTAAAACACTTTACTCCCGATTTACATAAAGGAAAGACCATCTCCTCCATAATCATATAAAACACCATCTCCCACTATCTCACGTCTCCCTTCTCCCTCTCTCTCACACACACCCATCTCTTCCTTCTATATCAGTATGCCTCTCATTAAATAATTACAAAGTCATTCTCCACTTGCATCTTTCTCACGCCTCCTCTGTTCTCTAAAATACACATCCCATTCTTATTCTCTCCCAAGAATGATAAAATCATTTTCTACTCGCCTAATTAGCTACAGTAAGAAACTATATTGATATCATTCATTAATTTATATTTTTTAAAATTTTAGACATGATTCTTGTCGAATTTTCATGCTTGAATTATTAATTTATTGTAGATATTTTATGAATGTGTTCCATATACACATACATGTATATGTGTATATGTTATATTATCATTAATGAAGCACATGTTACTATTTTTTTTTATCACAATGTAAATTGCTTAATTTATGTTATCACATATTTTAAGATATTATTTGTTAGAGGGTATTTTGGTCCAACTAGGAGGGTAAACAAGGGTTTCACCCTACCCAAACATTACCCAACCAACCCTAATATAATAATATCCAATGACCCATTATTCTTTCAAGAATCACAAATCCCCTATGTGTGTGTGTGTTGGCATATTCCCTTAAAACCTATCCCAATTTATAATTCATTTCAATGCTTACAAGTATATTCATCAAAGCAATAAATTTATTAGATTTGTTTGTTTAGGTTTTGGTGGTGTGGGGGTTAGGAGTTTGGGTGTTTAGGTTGAGTGTCTTCTCTGTCTAAAGTATATAGAACAAAAATGAAAAAATTATCAACTCTACTTCTAAAATTGAATGACACAAGCAAAATGATCCTTAAATTATATTGAATGACTAATTTTGTCTTTGAATAATAATCCATACGAACAATTTTGTCTTTCCGTACAAACAATTTTGTCCTTGAATATATATATGGAAGGATGAAATTAATTGTACAGATTATTATCTAAGAATGAAATTTGTCATTTAATATAATTTAAAAACCATTTGGTTAGTGTCATATAATTTCAAGAACAAAATTAGTAATTAGTAATTTTTTCATAAAAAATTTAACTTTGCCTATTAAAAAGAAATTCATTGTCATTGTATACACATAAACATAAATAATTTAGAAATGGTACTTTTCTAGTTTTAACACAGAAATTCTTTGTCGTTCATTATCATAGGAAAAAAAGTTGACACCCCTTCACTATCAACAATGAATACATATTGTCAAAATGATGTCAACATGATACGTGGAGAGGGTGTGGATCTAATTTTAATTAATTATGATCTACAATGAAGTTTGAGCCACTAATGCTTTAATTTTTCATACCTAATACTTTGCTATTACTAACGTGTTTCATTTCTACCTAGCACCACAAAACAAACAAGACAAGTCATATCTATATGTAGTTTTAGATATTCGCAAACAACAAAGTGCAAAAATTTGAAGAAGATTTACCTGGAAACAAGTATAAAAGCACTATTCTTCCAGTTTTCTGTTGTGGACTTTGGAACCTTTCCGCACCTGCTGTGCCAGAAATTTGCATCCTGAAGATGACAATCATGTATTCAGGTGAAACAGAGAATTGACTTAGATTAAGTACCCCATTATAGATGACAATTTCCTAATCCCCTGTTGTATTTCAATTAGTCTTGTAGGTTTCTTTTCATTGCACTATTATAGCATTCACTTAATTCATTTCAATTAGTCCTGTTCTATTAACTATTATAGCAATCACTTAGTCAAAATGAATAAGTCATGAAGCACATGAGTGAGAATGTGGGACAACTCTGCTGTGGACAGCCAATTCAACAAAACCCAATATTACATCCCAAAACCATGTCAACAATATTTTACTTATATGGCTTCACCTGCACTGACAAAACCGGTATTAAGCATTAAACAAGTACTAAAGACATGCTAAGAACTGTATACACATAACAGGCCAGATATGATTTTGCCCAATGAGAAGTATTATTTCCAAACCCTATAGTTGGCAGTAGCCAGTTTGCACAAATTCCCTTCATATATTATGCAGCGTTCAAGTTGCTCCTATAATATTTATACATAATGAGTGTCCCTACAGTTCACAACACCAGCATTGCAGGAAATTCAATCTCTGGATCTGAAAATTTGCAGACCATGTAATCTGAAAATCAATAGTGGTTTCCTTATTTCTTTTATTTTGTGTTAGACCAATCTCTAGCAGACTAGATGATTTTTTAAACACAAGTAAAATTAGTCAAAGTTTTAAAATCTCTAGCACTATTGGTTTCATAGCATATCCATCACAACTTACCTTCTGATATGGTTGCTGTTTCTCCAACTTCGTTCTTCAACTGACTGCAAGTTTCAATAAGAGCTGGCTTCTTGATAGTTCTCAAAATGTAATTCAAAAAAAAAAAAAAAAAAAGGTAACCATCTCTAATGATGATGCCTATTAAGATTCAATAACTAAATGCAGTTTGTTTCTTCTTTTTGCAATCATGTAAGTAGTTAACCATCCCTTTTTTTTTTTTTTTACTTGACTTTCTTTCTGCCATACACTTTAGTATGAAAGGGTATGAAAGGGTAAGAGGAGAGAAAGACTATTCTTTCCATAACCAAATTATCTTTAGCACTACATTTCTCATAGAGAGAGAAATTGAAGAGAAGAGTGAATTTTACAAATATGTCGCTTAATAGATTATGATAAAAACTGAAGAGAAGAGTGAATTTGCTAAATAAACTGAACGAGATCAGTTTTTGGAGATATCAACTATATTTTGGACCGGGTGGCAGCCTTAATGAAAGGCCAGCTGAGAAGTACTATAAAACGATCTCATGGACAGAAGCCAGACTTCATGCAAACCCTGATGATGCCTAGGCACTGGTCTAATTGATTCACTAAGCTACTATGCTTTCCTATGTCTGCACAAATATGTGTATTAATATTAACATTGTGCAGCAAATACCATCAGCCTGGAATGTTTGATCCTAAAATGGTAAAAGGAAAAGCATTGGTTTTCTATTGAGGTCCCACAATAACCTCAATCCCTGAGGGTGTAGAAGCTTCTCATGTTGGTGCAAACAAAGTGCTGTTTGTCAATGATGATACAGCTGGGAATACAGTAATAGCCGAGCCTCAGCTGATTAGCACTGCATATACCAATAACTCTGCAACTAATGGAACACAAGGAACTTACAGCATTACAGGGTAAATATATGTCTTGAGCAGGAGTACACCTACTTCTGAATTTGTCACATTCTAAAAATGCTTGTACCAAGAGAAGATCAGTACCACTTGTACACACACATATGCACGCTCCTGCCAATTTTCATGAGTGCAGCAAAAACGTATATAGGACAAAACAGAGCCCCATAGATGCTCTCGTTCTCATCCAAGGGACCCAAACATACTGACAAATAAAACTCCTAAAGTAACATTGGATGTCACTGCACCACTAAGGTGCCAATGGCTAATTAATAGGTTTTAAACATAACATATATATATTATAACATTGCAACTACTCTCTCCCTGCCACTTCATATAATTTTCTCAACAGCAATCCTACTTACAAATATTATCTGCAGCATAATACACAAGAAAAGCTTAACTCTAACAATTTTCACAATATAGCACATTTTAAATTAAATAACACTAGCATATTCTAAAGAAACAACATTGTATGCACATGATTTTTGCTTCTTAACAGTATGGTTGGGGTTTTTTCAGTCAGAAAAGAAAGCATGAGGCTCAATCTCGGTAGGTGATGACCAGTAGAAAAGGCCTTATACTTTTTGGGCTTAGCCCAAAATATAGGCAGCCAGTGCATTAGAATCAGATACTTTTTGGGTGTAGCCCAAAACATAAGCAGCTACTGCATCCCAAAACAAAAATAAAAATAAAAAAATTCCCTCATTATTTTTCCCCCCAAAGATAAGGCAGAGTAGAATGAGCGAATGATAAGACCAGATTTTCTGATTCAGTGATTATCCACTATATTTATAAAATTTAGAAAATTATAACTTCTGTTTTCACTCATGGCAACAACACTGCCACTGCCAATAATTCTTGGGGACCTTCTAAACCAGATAATACCAACTCTCTCTCTCTCTCTCTATGTGCTGCAAGCTCTCACTCTCTCTCTCTCTCTCATTTGCAAACGCATATAAGCTTTTATATTTCTTGCAACCCAGTTTAAGAATTTCCTACCTTTCATTTCTTACCACTGTCATCTCCTATTCCTCTTCTGATCACCACTGGTTTTAACCCAAGTTCCCTGTTTGAACTACCTTGCGAGATGTTCAAAGCACAGGCACAGCATTTATTATATTCCTATATAAGAGTATAGAATGTATCATTAGCTTCCAATGTGTTTGGTTTGTCTTAACTTAGCTTCCTATATTATTTTTAGCCTTCTCCATAAAAGCTTCAATTATATATGAGAAGAAAGAACATGAAAGCAGAGATTAGAATTTTGACATCCTAAATTCTCAACGGCCAATATTTTTCTTTAGCTTTTTTTTAACCTCTCTGGCCTCACATACCAGATGTATAAACATCAATCAATTTGGTGGAGGAAGATTTTTGTCATGAGAATACATACATAAATTCTGAATATTTCCAAATACAAGTACCAAACTACTTGAAATCTTCATACAGTTTGTAATGGGAGGAGAATTATATGATAAAGATTTTTTATGCATTTATTTTATGGGACCCATTAGAAGTTGATTGACTTCACTTATATTGATGGTTTCCAGTTCTCATGATTTTTAAGTTAGAAAGCACTGATGGGGTGTTGATATTGTGATTTTAAGATAAAAGGGCATTTAGATAGTTGGAAAGATGCTTTTTTCTCTTTGGGGAGAGAGTTACTCTTATTCAAGCTTTTTTGTCCAGCATTCTGCTTTACTATCTTTTCCCTTTTAAGATCCCAGTAGGGGTTGCAGGGAAAATCAAGAAGCTCATGCAGGACTTTTTATGGGATGGTATTAGTGATTCTAAAAGGGCCACTTGGTGAATTGAGATGTCTACTGTAAACCAAAAACAGGTGGAGGTTTTAGTATCAGTAATATAGCGTTGAAAAACTATGCGCTTGTATGTTTCTAAATGGCTGTGGCACTTCCCTTTGACGACAAATTCTTTATGGCATAAAATAATTAAAGAGTAAGTGTGGACTTCATCAGATTGCATGGGATTCCTTGATTGTGACCAATGTAACTCAGAAGTCCCTGGAAATTCATTTCTTAGGTTTACTCTTCTTTCCTTTCTGTGGTTCAAATTTCTATAGTGGAGGGAAATTGCTTTCATTTTTCAGAGGATCCTAGGATGGGAGAGCCATTCTTTTCAGTTTGCTTTCCATGTCTTTCTTGTCTCTCATCACTTCCTAATATTCTCAACAACAAGGTGTGCAGGCCTTATAACTTTGTCCCTGGATACCTTGATGTGCTCTAAGAGTTCGGAGACTAGTAGTCTAGTCACCTGTTTTGGCATTTTTGAGGTTGCTTGGCAGTAACAGAATAAGCTTTTCTCTTTGTTTGTGGTTTCATGGGTTTGCCCAGCTACTTTGGATATATTTCTTCATGTAAATATTATGTTTTTGGAAATAACAAGAAAGAAAACCTGCGTTGGGAAGTTGCAAAACTTGCTGTTTTTGGTGTATATGATTGGAATAGAATGCTAGAATTTTGGAACAGCAATGTCAACCCATGTTCCTGGTGAGGGAAAAGATTATGTTTGTTGCTTTCTATAACTAGAAGTCCAAGGATTTTTTTTTTAGGGGATAAGATTATGGTTTTTTTCATGGTTTCATTGTTTGTTGCTATGTTCACTCTAAACTTAGAAGCAAGATATACAAAGAATCTGCGATGGTGAGATCCATTGACACAACAGAACCTATACTCATTATTGTGTGCGCCTCTCTTTCCTCTTTTCCATAATAAATTAGGTTCAACAACAACAACAGTACTCGCCAAAATTTAATCCAATTAGATAGAGTCAGTTACATTGAACCTTTGATAGTGACCTTAGTTGTACACAGAGGCAGGCCAAATTGCAATACACCTTAATATCAGGCAAAACAAGCATAGGGACAAAGGGTCTCTAGATTGACTTTAGGGATGACATGCTCATATAAGTTTTCTACAAAAGAAAAATCCAAAATTTACCAAGCTTCAACTTCATCATCCAATTCATATGGATGGGAAGACAAATGAACAAGCAGATAGTTTTATTCCATCAAAATATGGCCCCGGTCATTGGGCACTATGCCATTCAACACCACAATCCAATTTTTGGTTGGGGCTTTTGGTGAGAAGATATATGAAACTAAGATGGGCTGGGAAAATGTTAGTAAAAGAGGGAGATGGCACTTTACAAGATTAAGAGGGCTAGCCAGGAACAGCTACTAGTTTTTCCCCAAATGATGATATGAATTCCTCTCATAACTTCAAGGTTGTACCGTTGCCCAAATCTAATGTTTCCACATTTACCTACCCAGCTCATGACAGCCTTGACCAACTCCTACAAGACTTTGTTCAATCCAAATTTCATTTTTGGCCAACAAACTATTAAGTTAAACTACAGTGAAATGTCCAAACCAATCAATTTTTTATTTTCTAGGGCCAAAAGAGGAATTTTGGGCTCATTAAATATTATCAAAATTCTTGGTTTCTTCTTCTTTACCAACTTATATTGCATAATATCTTGTCAAACATCCACATTCTTTAAATAAGAATTAGAAGTGAATCAATTAAAAAAAATCAACCCACAATAAGTGTGGATTTACCGGAAACTCTGACCCTAAAAATCTGAAGATGTATTGCATATAAACCCAGTGCAAACAATGTATCAAATATCAAACTAAGCTAAGCCCTATCTAAGCTAATCCGTAAATTAATCTAAAATCACAAAATTAAAACAGAAAAACAAAGAAGCAGAGGCTTGCTTAATATGGCAAATGGTATCGTCTGTCATCTATCCATTTAGAAAATTTGAGTTATTTACTGTGGGTTCATCGGGTATTGCAGTATGAGAGAACAAAAAAATGAATCGGAAAAAAAAGTTGAGATTCTCAATAAGCAAATCATACAGACAGTTAAACCCAAAAAATCATTCAGATGGTAGCGTAGATTTGATTGGAAAATTGCTACATGGATCAGGAAAAGGGTCATCTGTCCTTAACTCGGTTACAACTTAGCACTGGCCCTCGGTTGGACCTACAGAACTAACCCTAGATAAATAATTTGGACATAAATGATCAGCTTAAACTTAGAGAAAGAAGAACTAACCTCAGAGAAGCAGAATGTTCCTGATTCACTTGGTCAGCTTCAATTCGATGGGATCCTCAGTTAAGAGAGTTGGACACTCCTCAGTTGACAGCGTCGCACAACGATTTCAATTCCGAGCTTCAGATTAGGGAAGAAAGGGTTTTCAAGTTTTTGGAGGCAAAATGGTTTTTCCGTTTCAAAGGCACCAATTTTCGTTTTTCTCCTTTTTCTTTCAAGCAAATTTCATCAGAAGCTAATATTTTTTTCATTAATTTACTCCAAAAACGGAAGTTACTTGTGGAGCCGCCGTTAAGTTTCAATAACAACAATAATGGTTTCAAAAACGGCGCATATTCAAGCCGCCGTGAAACATAAACAGATGGCAGCGGTTAATGCCCATGTTAATATTTCAAAATAAATCGACCTATCAATCTATCTATTTACTTCTTTATTCCCCATGTTATGTGCTACATGTCATTCTGCCGTATCTTCAAGTTGCTTGCTACGTATGATTATATTATGCGTTTAAGCAGCTTTGCTTTTATTTGCTTCTGCTTTACTTTTTTTTTGTCATTTTGTTTCTACTTTGCTTTGAGCTTCTTTGCTTTTTTCTTAATTTTATTACCTACTTTGCTTTGCACAATTTCTTTTTGCTTTGGTCAGATCACTTTCAAATTTAATAGTGAGCTTCTATACTTTTGTTCAGTTTTATTATCCGCTTTGCTTTTCTTAATTTTTTTTTTGCTTTCGTTAGGTCAAATTGAAATTGAAATTTAAATCTTTTGATATTTATTGCTTCTGTTGTAGCTTCTTCTCTCATTTTTACTCTTTTCCTTTCTTCGATTTCTCTCCTTTGCTCTTCTAATTTTATCGATGGTAGCCACTATGCCTATCTGTTTTGTCATCTACGGACAAATATACAACCTTAAGACAACTCTTAAATAAAGCTATGGTGGCTCTTTCTTTAGTGTTGTTGCTGACTACATCTCTCTCTCTCTCTCTCTCTGACCAAGTCCAAAGCTCAATCTTAAGGAAATAAAATGAACAGTAATTTATTCTTTTTTATTTAATTATTTAATTTTATAAATTACTTTTTTTGTTAGCAATCATTAATCTGCATAATTATTAACTGTGTTTTACTACTTCTGTTTGATAAAACTTTAACAATGTTAACAATGATGCAAATTGTTGATTTATTATTAATTAGTTATTATTTTATTACTCTTTTTTTATTTCTTTTATTTTTGTTCTAATTTTCATAACAAAAATATTTTATATAAATTTATACTTTTGAGTAATGTATATATATTTTATATTATATTTTCACAATGAATCATGTATGTTTAATTTCAAATAGAGCACTTGAAATATAATATTAAAAGATAAATAAAATTTAAATATAAATAAATTTTATATATTACATTATATTGTATCTATATTGGATAAAGCTTGCATGATATAAAAGTATAGTTATATTACATTACTTTATTTTACTTAATATTATTAATATTATTTTTTATTTTCAAAAATAAATACATCACTAAGCTTACACATAATATATGTAATTTTCCGGACTTAATAGTTCATTTAGACTGAGCCACTTTCTACACAAATTCTCAATTTTTACCACATATCAGTTCTTAAATTAACTCATCTCATTTCGTTTTATCTCTGTTGTTTGCACAATAAATAGTGAAGAATTATTTCTAAGAATACATAGAATTTGAGCTTCTTATCATTGCTTTTCTTTACTTTGCTATTTACTTTTGGTTTATAGGTTTCCTTGTGGAAAGGATTTAATTTTATAGAAATGCTATTCTTGGGTCATGCATTTGACAAGTAGTAGACATTTCTCTCTAAATTTTCATTTGCTCGAACATTGTTCATTGGTAAGAAAATTTATTATTTGATTTTAAAATATCAATTAAAATTATATTATATAAATATTTACTAATATTTGTTAAGACTTTTTCTTAATCTATAAAACTTTTTTCAAGTTATTCCTACAATGGCTTTGCTTACTTTTCTGAAAGCACAGTCTCGAGACCCTGCTTTTATGTACTTGAACTATGTTTTGTAGCTACATAAGAAGTTATATATTCATTTTACTGGTGTATTGCAATTTAGGTGACTTATTTTCTTAATCAAGTTTGTTGAGTTCTCTATTTGGTTTTTATGTGCTTACTATGCTTATTGGTTACTTGTTCTTCTTCCTTTTATTTGTTGAAATTAGCGCTTAAGTAAACATGATTTTTTCTCTTTCTTGTGTTTAGTTTTACTTTATCAATGTTATTCCTTTCATGCTATTGTTCTTTAGCTAGTCTTTTAATTCTATGCCAATTTTTTGATTTTTTTGGAAATATAATAGTAGAGTTGAGAGTTAAAAGATGATTTTCAAAAGAAAAATCAACAAAATTGTAGTTGTGTATTTAAATGACAAATAAAAAATGAAATCAACAAAATATTTTTAGTTTTTTTTTTGGGTGAAGTACTTATTAATGTTAAGAAAGTCTCTCATAAATCTTTAATAAAAATGACTTCAAGACCAAAAACTCTTTCATAAAATCAAAATATACTAACTTTCACAAATTAAAAAAAGAGGAGAAAGATAAAGCAAAGTTTACTGAATACGATATTTAGGATACAATAGCATGACAATATTATTATTTACACTGGCTATGATATTAGGATACATATAAGTAGGAAAATATTATTAATCTAGTTATCCCAAGATGTGTTTATTGTAGCTAACACCAAACATAAAGTATATTGTCTTGCAACTTAAAAGGTGCCCTAACAACAGCTTAAAAACTCTATAACCCGCCTAACCCCACAAGACACCATAAATAAAATTAGCCATAATTTAAATAACACCAAATATTTCAAATTGTGCTCCAAACACATAAAAATTGACCAAGGCATCAAGTCTTCCAAACATATAAATCAAACACTTTGTGATAATGGAAAAGATAATAAATGAAAGTTGCATATGATGGAACTTAAAGTTTTGATATGTGTGGTGGTCGCATTGTCATCTTGTGCACCCATTGTTTGGTGTAATATATTTTACATTTTTAGTAAAACTTGGATATTTCAAGCATAAACAATTTGTTTATCTTGGAAATAATCTATAGTCATGATGTCTTCTTATATGATTTGATCATAATAAATATAAATTTGAGTTTAGAAAACATTTTTTGTAATACATGTTTTCTTTTTCTATTATTAGGACATAATTGGACAAGATAGAGCATTCATATTCATTACATAAGGGCTAATGGGTTCTCTTATCTAACTTTAAGCCTTCAACATGTGAACCATAACTTGTCAAAGAAGCAAGTTGAAAGCCTTATGTAAGGCTTAGTGAGTGTTACATCTTGTTGAATTAATTCACTTGATTATATGTAGGACTAGTGAATGTAAGGCACATCATAATATATCTTATTTTATAAATGATTTCTCCAAGTATGGTGTCATCTTTCTTTCTACAATCACATTGCTATGAAGCTTTAACAATTTATAGTGGAGATTAATAATAAAAAAGAAATGATCATTGATGCTCTTGGAACCAATTAAGGATAAGAATACATATAGAAAGTTTTGTGAGAAGAAAAGGATACATAAGTAATTAATGATACCTAGTTCACTATAACAAAATGTTGTTATGGATAGAAGGAATTGTACTTTGTTAAATATGGTTAGGTCCATAATGGCACAAACAAATCTTTAAATAAGTTTCTAGAAGGAATGCTTTATTGATTGTAACTTATGTCCTAAATTGTTTACCTTTAAAATTGGTCTCAAACAATTCATTTGAGCTATGGAATGGTGTGAAGCCTAACTTGGAAGTAAGCCTATGAAGGATAATAGATTTAGTTCATAATACTTCTTATAAATTTGAGAAGTTAAGCTATAGAGCTAAAAAATGTATCTTTATTAGATACTCTTAATACTTTAAGGATATATTTTGTATTGTAAATATCCTAATGGTAGATTGATAGAAATGGAATCCCAAGATATGGATTTTATATAGGATAAGTTTCCTAGTATTGGTAAAATCAAAAAAAGTCTTGAGCTTTTTAAATTAGATAAATATCAAGATGTTAAGCCCTTCTTTCATGAAATGGATTTAAATCCACAAAATATGAGATTGTCAATAACACTAAGAAAACTCCAAAACTGTTAATGAAAGTGGAGTATTTTTCTAAAATTATCTTCAAAATCCACAAATAAAAAGAAGCTTGCATGGAAATCCTCACAAATTTTTTATGGATGCTAATAAGCTTTCTTTCAACAAAGAAGCACTTGATTCACTTGTCTTGAATAAGTGGCTTAGTACCATAAAAAAAGAAATGTACTCTATGATGGATGACTAATCTTTTGGTGAATGGATACACTTAAAAGAATTGTAAACTATGAAAAAAATCTTATCTTTTTAAAATAAGACTTGCATCTTGCTTTGTCCTAATAATTATTTCATATTTAAATTTGGAGTTCTTCTAAAATGTGTAGATAATGCTACATTCATTTTCATAAAGTTATCAAATTTGGTGTGCTTTACTCTGATTAAGAAGGACCATTGTGTATATGTTAGGAGAATTCCTTAAGTTTTTCATTCTCTATGTGGATGATATATTACTTGCTAGTAATAATGTGGAGTTGATTCTATTAACTAAAAAATGTTCATGTTTCACATTTAAGATGAAAATTTTGGATCATATATGCTATATTTTTTTCAGATAAGATCTTATGGGTTTATTTTAAGAAATTATTGTGCTTATCACAAGAAACCTATACCATAAAGGTTTTAAGACAATATTTTCATACATGATTCCAAACTTGTGAATACTCTAATGGATAAAAGCCTTTACCTAAGCTTGGATTAATGTTCTAAGATAAAGGAAGAAACAATGCAAATGGAATAAGTTCTATATATAAATGCATTGGTGGGTTAAATAGACGTTGAGATGTAAAGTCAACTTAACATTTGCATAGTCATTAGTTTTTAGTAAAAAAGATACTTAAACCTAATAGACATCCAAAATATGGCTTGGTGCTATTTCAATGAGAATCTAAAATAAGGTGTGCTAATAATTTATACATATAAACAAACATAAGTTCATAGTGAGTTATGTGTTCCTGCTAGAAAGATAAGTTATTTCATATTACATTAAGAAATAGGAATGTGTCTCCTAGCCTTTAATAATTTACAAGGAACATCATTATATAAAGATTAGTTTTCTTAAAGTATATCACTATCAATAATGTTTTTACTATTTTTTTTAAGCAAACCTAATATAAGTACTTTTTTAGAAAGCATGTTAAGGGTTTATATACTGTGAACATTTGATATACTATTATATTGTACTTTATATTTTTTATTCTTTTGTCATTTGTTAACTTCTAATAGAGGCTAATTATGTGTACACACACACATACATACAGACACATATATATGTATATATTGCCACTAAGTTTAGATCTTCCCTCTCACATGAGAAATTACCCTAATGCTTAAACAACAAGTGAGATAAGACTTAAACAATCACAAGGTATTATGTGTAATTGGTCCTTTTATTATTAAAGTGATGAGTGAGGATTCATTGTAAAACATGTCACTTTAGCTATACAATAAGATAAGACTCTTGAAAAAGTTGAGCATAGAGAATGTTCATACCTTTTTGTAGCCTATATAAAGCCGGATTTGAAACTAGGTGTTTCAAGTTAGTTGCTTTATGATAACTACTCTTTGTTTAGTACAATATATTACTTAAGCATGATAAGCCCTAAATAGAGCTCCATTGTAGTAGACATTTCACATTGTATGTGCTATAAAATGGCCTATGTTAGGGAGAATTAAATAAGTCCTTGCTTTATCACTATCTAAACCCTATAGGACTTGTAAATGTCTTATTTTTGTACCATATGGGACTGAGACTTATGTCACAAATCTAAGGTTAGGTATTACTACTTTAGCTTATTTTCTAAGGGCCATGAATCATGCAATCTAGTGGAATATGTCTAGAAAAACAACTTAAATTTAATGGATTGACATGAGTGTCTTTAGAAAAATCATTTGATTTTACACTTATCGATTTGTGGCTCATTGCCCAAATAGTTATATATACTTATTTAGTTGATGTGACCATGAGCATAAAAGATATAAATTGATTTTTGCATGGCTTTATATTCAAAAGGAATAAGAGATGTAAAAATCAAGTGTAAATGGATGATTTGAGGTATAGCAAGATTTAAGTAGTGTCTTACTTGTTAGATAGTGACTTATTTTATTATTTACTCAATTGAGAGGATTAATTAGACATCTTTAAGAAAAGCATACATGGCTTGTGTGTACAAGTGGAGTATGTTGCATGACATGTGATGTGTTTACATGGCATACTACATATGATTATTTATTCATTAATTATTTAATCTGTTTAATTAGTTAATGAGATAAATGTAAAAGTTAAATCTTAAGTAAATTTATGATGATGGTTATTTTATTTTCATGGGCACATTATCTTTAGATTTATTTTAAAAATAATTACCCCATGTAAAATAATTTAAGTCAATTATTTCCTATTTTTTTTACTTTTAAAGGGAGAAAAAATTTATTAAAGATAATTTTTTCTAAGAGAAAATTACCATACTTATAGCTTTCCACTAAAGAAAAAAAAGATAGTTCTCATCGGGTTATTTGTTAGAATTACTATCAAAGAACTCTAAGATTTGAATAGTATAATTCTAGTGGAGAACTCTAATACCTCTACAACCACTAGGATCTTTTGTTTATGATATGTTAACTTGAAGTTAACTTGGAAATCCGGAGATCATAAGTGAATTAATAGATTAAGAGTAGAAAGAAGTTCACGTGTAGGTGGATTATGATATAAAAAAAAGTAATACAACTTTTGTTACGTGATCAAAGAAATTACATAATGTAATATTCAAATTCCTATTTTTTTATGAAATATACTAATTGATAGAATACTTATTTCATAATAAAAGTGATAGAATGATTATTTCATCATTTATGAAATGATTTTTTATATTTTTTATCCATCACAATTTTTCATATATTTCAATATTATTATTTATGAATGAATAATAAAATAATATTAATTTTTAATATTTTTCAATTCAAATATTTTGATAATTATATTTAATAATAAATTTTAAAATAAAATAATTATTTATTCATTATAAAATTTATTTAAAGTAAAATTTTTGATAAATTAATTTTTTAATTATAATTTTGATAATTAAAGTTAAAATATAATATTTTTATTATTGATCATATTAAATATTTTTTATTCAACATATATTATGATTTTACTATTCAATATATGTTCAATTATAAATAAACAAAAAATGATAATAGTATTATATATAAATTTAATTTTATACTTTTTTATTTTTAAGGATATTATTGTACTTGACACCTTTTTTCCATTCCTACAATAATTGTTATACTAAATATAATTATGTAATAAAATGTCCATTCCATTCTTAATTATACTAAACATAATTATGAAATAGTTATTTCATCTCATTCCATTCCCCTGTAATAAATGCAACATTACTAGTGAATTAAGCATAATATTTTTTTTTGTTTTAAGTAAGTTGAGTGGATTTTAAAACTAAATGGGGATCAATGTAATTTCATCAAATTTTGGTTAAGGTGAGAATTTTTTTTGCTTTTTCTTGATCTTGTTATATCATTTGAAATGTACTTAAGAAATGAATTTATAATTCTTATAATCCTCTTTTTTTATATTTATCAAATTAAATCAATTAATTCATGCATAAAGTACCAAGTAATCGAATGATTGATTTATTAATTATTATATCCAAAAAAGAAATTTATTATAAAAAATTCCTTTAAAATGAATCTTAGACTTTATTTGTTTATGTTGAAAATGAAATTTTATGAAAAGTAATTTTCTAAAAAAAGATTCTTTCTACAAAATGAATTATTTTTTTATTAGTCAATATTAAAAAATATTGGTATACTTACAAATATCATTAAGATGTAAAATGACTATTTTATCATTAAAATGGTTTTAAGATAGGTATCAACAAATATTTAATAGTAAAAATTAAATATCAAGTGTTTTTTATTTTAAAAATGACATTGTCACAACTTTTTTTAAATCATAATCGGTGTAAAGTCTAACCTACCAATTTCCTCTAGCATGTCCTCACCAAATAAACTACTTAAATGCATAAGGTATTAAACTAATAATTAATGCAGGTTTACATTATGGAGTAATGATAATCATTATGATTGTTTCTTACCCCAAAAGGGAGTTAGGTCTATTTGTAATTTCTAAGATTTAAAAATAACCACAAAAGTTATATAAAAAATATAAATAAAATTCTTTAAAAAAACTTATGTAATGAGCATTTCTTATCATTGTTCGATTGGATTTGATCTTTATTGTAACATTTTATTAAATACATAATAAGCATTTAAAACTTAGGAATAACTGCAAAATTTAAAACACAAACAAATTTTTTTAAAAAATCTATACAAAAAATTAGAGAAATATGAGGTATACAAATTTGAGAAATAGAAGAGTGGCAATTCCTATGTTTTAAATTCATTTCATGCTCAATATTAGTTAGAAGAACATCAATAACTCATTGACATGTGATAGAAAATGAAGTAAGATTTAGTGTTTTAAAGAAAGAGTTAGATAGAGATGAAAATTAAGTTTGGAAATAAAAAAAAAAAAGAGTGAAAGTGATAACAAGGGAAAAAATAAGATTTATTTTATTTATAATGCAAAAATATCATCATTTTCATGACTTTAGATATTAGTTATTTTATGAATTGATATCTAAAGTCTCATGAGAAAAATAGATAATAATTTAAAAAAAAAATCAATGTGCAAAGCTTTTTTTATATATTTTTAAAAATAGTACTATTTACATGGATTTAGACATTAATTATTTTATAAATTAACATCTAATTTTGTTATATTTTCAAAAACAACATCATTTACATGAGACATCGATTATATAATGAATCAATGTTTAAAGTCTTATAGGAAAAAAGCATGTTTTTTTTTTTCAAGAACTAATTTTTAAAGTTGCTCATATTTTCAAAAATGTCACTATGTCATTATATACGTCAATTTTAATTAACTAACATTAAACCTTATTCTATAGTAGTGTCTAAAAAAAGGTTATAAAGTGATGTAAATTTAAACATAATTTTGCCTTTTTTATGTTAAGTTGTAATTTCATTATTTTATATATATGTGTAAATATATATATGTAGATATGTATGTATATATGTGCATTAAAGTCTTGTAAAGTGATGTAGCAATAAAAGACTTAAGTATTATATGAACAAAGTTTAAGTAAACCCATGATTTGGTCCCTCAAATTTTTGCTCACTACATATTTCATCCTTCAAATTTTGATGTTCATGTTATGAATCCTCCAAAATTTATTTTGCAAAAAAATTTCATTGGTCCATTCACAGTGATTGTAACACCATTAACATTGCCAATGTGGCATAAAACTGCTCATGCGTACCAATTTCTCCTTTTAACTACATTGTTCTTACTTTCTTTGCTCTCTCCCTTTTTTCTTGACACTCTAAACCCCACCCCTTCTTTTTGTCATCCAACTTCTCCTTCTTAAACAGTTTTTTTCTTTTTTTTTCTTTTCATTCTTGTTTGTTGTTGGTCACACAACATCTAGTAGAAGAAGTTAAAGAGTTATGATAAGATAAATAAAGTCAAATAAGATTTAAACTCTATTTAGACTTATCCTTTGCTAGTAGACCTTATCTCTTTATAACAAAATGCTTTATATATATGTATGTACTCACAGTGTAAAAATAATAAGAAAAACCTTGAATTCACTATTGCCCTCATCTACATTTTTTCTTTCTTGGTATCAAAGCCCTTGAAGCTTATATCACTTCCGCTAATCAGTTCATACTATGGAACACCTCAACAACCCCATACAAAAAAAATCCTCTCCACTTTGTGTTTTGTCAAGTTAGACAAAAGTAATTATTTATTGTGGAAATCTATGGTGCTGCTACTGCTCAAAGGAAGCAAATTGGATGGATATATCCTCAGCATAAAGAAGTACCCAGAACCTTTCATTTCAAATGATAAAGGCAAAATTTCAAACCCAGCTTGTGAAGAATGGGTGACCACCGATTAACTCTTGCTAGGATGACTCTTCAACTCCATGTTACAGGAGATTGCCACACAACTTCTCCACTATGAGACATCTAAGGATCTTTGGGAAGCAACTTAAAGTCTGTCACGAGCTCACACACACTCAAGAATAACACTACTCAAATTAGAATTCCACAAGAAACATAAAGGCTCTATGAAGATGGATGGTACCTTACAAAAATGAAAGCACTTGCTGATAATCTTGCTCTTGCAGGAAATTATGTTTCTACTTCTGATCTTATCATACAAACACTTGCTAGTTTGGATAATGACTACAATGCCATAATGGTCCAACTTTTAGACAAGGAAGAACTAACATAGGTGGATTTACAAGCACAATTCCTGACTTTTGAAAATAGACTAGAATAGCTCAACAATTTCTTTAGCCTTATAATCAACCCCTCTGCTAATGTTATTGCCAGATCTGACAATAAAGGCATAAATTCTTATGCTCGTGGAACCAATAGAGACATGAATCAAGAGGCCGAAGCAAAGGTGACATGTCTAGGGATAGGCTAGTGTGTCAGGTGTGTGGCAAAGCTAGTCATGGTGTAGCCTATTGTTTTCGATTTGCCAAGGCATGTATGGGACATTCCCCTGATGAAAACATATCAGAAAATAGATAAAAAAATGCGGTAATCAAAATTTTAAGCTTTAATTGCTTCACCAGAATCTGTCCAAGACTCAGATTGGTATTTTAATAGTGAAGCTAGTAACCATGTCACTCATGATCCCAATCGCTTTCAAGAAATTACTAAACATGATGGTAAGAGTAATTTAATTGTACGTAATAGTGACAATTTGAAAATTTTAGCCATTGGTTCTGCAATACTTCATACTTATAGAAAGCCTTTAAAATTACATGAAGTTTTTCATGTCCCAAATATCACCAAGAATCTGTTAAGTGTCTCTAAACTTGCTTCTGATAATAACACACTCATTGAATTTCATGCAAATAAATGTTTTGTGAAGGATAAAATAATAGGAACAATTCTATTGGAAAGGGAAATTGAGGATGGACTTTACTAACTTTCAAGTGTGTTCTCTAACAACAGCAAAGGTCCTAGTGTATTTCTATCTGTTAAAGAAAGTTAGCATAGGAAGCTAGGTCATCCAAGTAGCAGAGTCCTAGATGAAGTCCTGAGAAGATGCAAAGTTAAAGTTGCAGCAAATGATCAATTTAATTTTTTTAAGGTATATCAATATGGCAAATCACATCTTCTTCCATTTAAAATCTCTTCCTCGCGTGCTTAGGAGCCCCTAGATTAATACACATTAATGTTTGGGGTCCAACACCAATAAATTCCTCTTCTGGTTTTAGATATTATATACATTTTGTTGATGATTTTAGTATATTCACTTGGATTTATCCTTTAAAGCATAAATATGAAACCTTGCAAGCCTTTGTTCAATTCAAAAACATGATAGAAAATCAGTTCAATAAAAGAATGAAAGCTCTGCAATGTGATGGTGGGGGAGAATGCAAAAGTCTCATAAAAATATCCCAAGATGATGGAATTCAAATAAGGAACTGTTGTCCTTACACTTCAACTCAAAATGGAAGGGCTGAAAGGAAACACAGACACATAGTTAAACTTCGATTAACATTGCTAGCTTAAGCTAAAATGCCCCTATATTACTAGTGGGAAGCTTTCTGCACAGTTATATTTCTAATAAATCGATTACCTAATCTAGTTACTAAAAATAAAGCACCTTACACATTATTGTTCAATAAGGAACCTGATGTGCTTGCTACCCCTATCTAAAGCGCCATGTAAGTAGAGCATTCCTGAGTCTCTTAAACCATGCTCTAGGGGCTTATTTAAGTCCATAGATGGCCTTAGTCAATTTGCATACATGATTGGGTTTGGAAAGGTCCTTAAAACCTTCAGGTTGCTTCATAAAAGCTGTTTCCTTGAGAAAGCCATTCAAGAAACCATTGTTGATGTCCATTTGATGCACTTCCTAATTGAAATGAACGGCAATGGTTAAAATTAGTCTAACTATGCTTGCTTTGACTACAGAATTAAAGGTTTCTTTACATAAAATGGATTTTTAGATATCTTCGTGGCACCATGGATCTTGGACTCCATATTAAAACCTTCTCAGACTTGGATATTATAGGTTTTTCTAATACAGATTGGGCCACCAATCTAGATGATAAAAAATTAGTGGCCGGCCATTGTGTATTCTTAGGTGAGGCACTTATCTCTTAGTCTTCAAAGAAACAAAGAGTTGTATCTCGATCTAGCACAGAGTCAGAATACAGAGCCTTTGTAGACTTAGCAGTTGAAGTTTCTTGGATTTATTCCTTGCTACGAGAAATAAGACTACCTATTCCTAGAACACCAATCCTTTGGTGTGACAACCTAAGTGCTAAAGCTTTTGCCTCCAATCCAGTACTTCATGCAAGATCAAAACACATTGAAGTTGCTGTTCATTATATAGGGGATCAAGTACTAAGCAATAAGGTCATTGTTGCATATATACCATCCTCAGACCAAATAGCAAATTGTCTCACCAATGCTCTCACTCACGTAAAGTTCAGTCAACTCAGGGACAAATTTGGATTAACGAAGTTACCCACTCGTTTGAAGGGGGAGTTAAAGAGTAATGATAAGATTGATGAAGTCAAATCAGATTTAAACTCTATTTAGACTTATCCTTTGCCAATAGACCTTATCTCTTCATAACAGAATGTATCTCTTTCTTATCTCTTCATAACAGAATGCTGTATATATATGTATGTACTCACAGTGCAAAAAACAATAAGAAAAACCTTGAATTCACTATTGCCCTCATCTACGATTTTTCTTTCTGAAGAAGTCAAAGAAGATGCAAAAATTCCAAAATTAAAGGTAACAATGCCATATATATATATAAGCAGCAATGGTATACTTCTCTCTCTCTCTAAGATGTTTAAGGGATAGGTTGAATATGGAGCAAAACCATATTATAGATGATCAAAACTTAGGTGGATCTTGACCTAAAAATAATAATAATAATACCATATTGAAAAGTAGCAATTGGCCAAATCTACATAAACAAGACAGGTTTAGACGATTTGAAGAGTGTGTTTCCCTTTGGAACACTCTCTCTGCCATGGTAAAAATCTTTCTCTCTCTCTCCTTAAGATGCTCACTTGATCTTCTATTAACCTCTTTCTATTGTGCCTCACTGGTTTTTTATGATTTGGAAAGGGGAAGATGAAATCATCCATTTATCTTCTTGGATCCACAGCAAATAGGGGGCTGTTGACGTGGAAGCCATTGTATAGGAGATGGGTTTTGTTGTAAACAACGTCGCAAGTGCAGTAGCTACTTTTTCTCGATTGAACAACGTTATTACTCTTTTATAGCCAGAGTCAATTGCCATTTTAGTACACTTAGTGACACACAGACATACTCTATTAAAGAGGATGAAAAGTTTTGGTTACATTCTTTTTTGAGGGCTTATAATTGGAACACTGAAATATAAGGGATAAAATACATACCGAATATAAATTTAAGGAACCAAATCATGGGTTGAAATTCTAGTTTTTCATCATCAATATGCCAAGAATTTTTAAATTCTTATAGGTATTTATTGTCCCGCCATTCTCATGTACCTTGTCTTATCGGTGTACGCTCCATTTTATCACCAACATCCTATTAAAAGCAGAGAAATACTTGCTAACGAGGGATGGAGACGGGAGAATTAATAAGTGCAATGAAGAAGTCAGTGAACTTTAAAGCATACTATTATGATGCATGCCCGGTTGAATGATGCTTCTGTATCTTGTCTCTCCTTCGAAACTTAAAAAAAAAAAAAATAGAATTTAATTGATTTGAAGTTAGACTTATAAATAACTCTATATATGAACTCAATTATTTCAAATTCCTTTTAATTTTAAAGTAATTAAATTTTACTCCTCTCAATTTTGAAAACTTAGAAATCACTTTTTTTAAATTTTACAAAATTTAAAATTAACATCCATTATTTTATCAAATTGTATAATTTTTTATGAAATTTTTAAATAATAATCATAATATTATAGAATATTAGTTTATTTTATTATTTTTTACATCAAATGTTCTACCTTATTTACTAGAATTTAATTAAAATTCTATATATAGGATTTAATTTCTATTAATTATATAATATAGAAATTCTATGTGAATAAATCATGAAAAAAAAATTATAGAATATAATATTGCAATTCTAGTTTAAAAAATTTCATGAAAAAATCACATCATTTAATAAAATGACTAATTAAATGAATGATAGGATTAAATTTTATAAAATATAAAGTGATAATTTTCAAAATTTTAAAATAAAAATGAGATAAAATCCAATCACCTAGAAAGAATATTTCACATTTTTTTAACAATTCCAAAGGAAGGGTTAAAAAATTCGTTCATGTCAGCTGACAGACAATCGTGGAATGGATTTGGCATAAATATTATGTAGTCCGAAAATTAGTTTCATTATCTAATTATAGAAATATTAGGGTTTGCCTTACAAAGGAGTTTGGACGCCATCAAGGAATTGTACTCGGCACTACTTAGAACATTCAACTTTGGCTTTCTATATTTGAGTTCTGATCAAATCCATTTGTGGGCATTTTTTCATAAGCATAAACTTTGAAAAATCAACATTCGATATGATGTGCAATATATAACGGACACTATCCTTTACTCGTTTAGTGATCTATTTTATTATATCAATTTTATTGCCTATTTTAAGTTATTTCAGATTGGTTTGCGTTCATGTATCCATACATCTTTTCTCCTTTAATGATTTATATTATATTGCAAATTTACTGTTTAACTTAAGTAATTTCAAATTAATTTATATTTAGATATTTTCGCACTTTTTAATATAGGATTAATTTCTGATCGAAATTAGAATCCTAAATAATAAATTTCTTCTAATAATTATATTTTTAAAGATCGAACCGGAGACCCTCTAAAACTGGAAATTCAATTTGTTATTACTGATGCAATTGTCGGCTAAACGAAGTTTATATAAATCTGCATATTTTGCTTCCTTCTTTTCCTCACACAAGGAACTTAATCACCAACTTTCGCTGATCCACACAAGCAGATATATAATGTAACAAATGAATCAATAATTGGGTATCTCCCTTTGACTTCTTGGATTTTACATCATGGGCAGAACTTTAACTGCTAGAAGATATATCAAACCATTTAGTCAACACCGAGTACTTGCTTTGTTTTTCTTGTCTGTTCCTTTTCCCAGCTATTTTCCTGGCTTCAGCTTTGATCCAATCTACAGTGCCCATCAGATTCAGGCAGTGGTTAGCAAGTAAATCGGTGGGTCTTGCTTTGCTTTGGCTCAAAATGGAAGCGCCAACAACAAGACCTCCATTCAATGTTAACAACTGATTTTGAAATCTCAGTCGGATTGATTTCTTTAATTGAACATCAAGGGCTCTGACATGATGGCAACTGACAGTGTAAATGCCACCCAAAATGGCATAGCCATGGTATAAGCTGCAGTTCTCTTGTATTCAACAAATCTAGATACGAGGTATTGTAAAAAATTGATTACCAAAATAAGAGTGCCATTAAAGATGGTTCTACCCATGTTTCCAAGTGATTTTTCTGCACATTCAGATAAGAAGATATAAATATAGCTGCATGTGGAAAAATAAGAAAATAATAATAATTTGAATTTGATTTACTATTTTATACTATTGATTAACAATGTCAGTTAACATAAAAATGAGAAAAATAAAAAATTGATTTCAAAAGTGAAAGAATTTTAAATAAGACATGTTAATACATTAATAGGTAACAACGTATAAAATTATATTAATAATAAATTAAATTTATATTTAAAAGTTATTGATGCGGATAAAATTACAAGAATTAGCACATGATTAATTAAACTCACCAATAATTCTCCAGAAATTGGTATCCGTCTCTGCCTTAGAATTGTTAGGTTTCCCACAACCAATAATAAATGAACTGAAAATGGCACCAGCAAAAAGCCCTAAAAGGGCATGAATGAATATAGCCTTGTTCATGTCCTGCAATTTGGAAGGCATTTTGCTTCTTCTAATTGCTTGTACTTCTTCTGTTGTCTTGCTTCTTGAATTATGGCCAAATGGGATTCAAAAATATTTAAAAGTTCACCTGGATTTCGAAGGATCAAAAGTAGGGTCCTTTATATAAGATCACCAAATTTGCATCAACACGCTTAAGAATGGCTTCTTTGATAACTTCTTAATTAGTTCAAACTAAGTATGTCGGCCTTAATCAATGGAAGGGCTATTATTTTTTTGTTTGTCTCATTTTGACTAACTTGTTCAATTCAGTTATGCCTTTGGTCTTGTTCAATTGAATTTAAAAAGAGTTGTGCTTTTTTGCGAGTTTTTATGAGATTTTAACATAAAAAATTAAAAATTGAATTTTTTATATAAAATATTGTACACAATAAATATAGAAAATTTTGCAACCCCATCTTTTAAAATTTTATAAAAAAAAAAATCTTCAAAATTCTTTTTATTCATTTGTATTTAAAAGTTGCAATTTTGAATAAAAATTAAAAAGAATAGAACAATATTTTACAAAATTTATTTCTTGCATTCATGGCCTAGGATAACCAATTAAAAAAATGATAGTTTAATTAATAATTACATAGCGGTTCTTGCGGACCACGGTTGAGATAACCGGAAGGGTCACTATTGGAATTGGAATAAAATTAATAAAATAATAGATAAATGCCTTGGAGAGTACGAAGTCAACACCTTGTTCTTGGTTTTCTGATTCTGTTGGGATTAATTTTTTCCCCCCTCTTCTATCTGATTTTTGGTGAAGCACTCACTCGGGGTCCACAGTTGACCGCATTTGGGGCAGATTGGCTCAATCGAAGGAAGAAAAGGAATTAATAAAAGAAAATAAAAAAAGAAATGAATAATTTATAATTATTCATTTTATTTGTTTCAATTCAAAAAGAGAACCAATTTTTTTAATTTATATCATAAATGAGTGGTATATTGAGGAAAAATTAATTTATTTTTATTTTTATTAAAATAATTAATATATTTATTATAATTATTATCTTATAATTTATTACTATTTTAATAATTATCACTATTATTAAAATAAATTTTTATTATTTATAAGTATATTTATATTTATTTATTGTCATTCATTTTATTTATTTTTATAATTATGTATTGTTTTCATATTATTAATATATTATTTTTATTTTATAAATATTATTTACTATTTTATTATACTATAATAATAATTATTATTGCTATTATTATTATGAGAGATGATAAATTTAAAAGTCATAATAAGAAAATTAGATTTTCTAAAAAATTGAGAGGAATCATTATTACTTTATTTTGGGTAATCCTATTAAGGACAAAAATAGGGAAAGAAAATAATTTTTTTGAACCAGACACAAAGGGAATGAAAATCTTAAACTCTTTTTCCTTTTCTTAATTACCTCGGATCAGGCCCTTAATATTTGGAATATACAAACAGGAAAGTTTTAGATGTAAAGATAACAATTTCACCTATATCCAATAGATAACAATAAATTTTATTCATTTAAGTACAGGTATGAGATTTGAAAAAAAAAAGAGGAGGATATAAGTATGAGTAAGGAGATTTTTATGTTAATTTTATTGGGTACAAATTTAGATAAATGATACTACTAATATTTCCTATACGTATATTATATAATATATGCTTAAATAATTTTAATATAAGTTTAATTATATAATAATAAAAAAATTAAAAATATATATATCATCATTCAATTTAAATATAAAAAATATTTTATAATAAATTTCAACAACAACTGTATGTTATCCTTTGTTGTGATAGTGCTATTAGTATTTTTTAATAATTATTTTTATTATTGTAATAGAATATATATAAATATGCGTAATTTAAATAAAATGGAGAAAAGGAAGCGGATATAAATATAAGAATTTGGGAATTTGATAGGGAAGGAGATGATTATTGAAAAGTTTAATTATGTATATATAGAAATGGACAAAAATAAATTATTTTTTAAAAGAGATAGATGTGTAGATGGCAATTCTCATCTCATACCCTCCCTTCTTGTCATTTCTTATTTATAGATCTCATTTTGTGGCTAATAGATTGCTACCTCTTTAATCCTTTAAAATATTGGGTTCTCACGAGTCATGACAGATAAAATCTTGTAAGCCAGAACTTTCATCACATATCTATTCATGGACACATTCCAAGGGCATAAAATTGAAGAATTTAGTATTAAAATGAAATCCTAAATTTTAAATGTTATATCGATTAAGTAGCAAAATTTTAACATTTGAATAATTAATTTTTATTTTAAGTATTGAATTTAGTTAATAATTTAAAAATTTTATCAAAAGATATTAAGATTTTGCATAATTTCAAAATTATTCTTGATGATTTTAAAAATTCTATACACGAGACTTCAAATTTACCTAAAAATTAGGGATAAAGTCAAATGTATTTACCCAATAAAATTTTATGAAAATAATAGTAGTTATTGATGTACTAGTTACCATTGAATGGATTAAATGAAATTTCATTTAATTTAATATTTAGTCAAAATAGATCATAAAAAAAATTTAAATTTAAGTCTCTACCTTTTTTCAGTAATGATAGGAGTGATAATCTACGTATGATATTTGTCCCTAGAATAGTTAATATTATCCTTAAATGTCCCTAATCAAGTATTACTGTAAATAGGAATAGCAATAATATATTGAGATAAGTGTATACGTTGGATGGTAATCGAATCTTATTGATCATGGATATGAGATGTCAACTTAACATATAAGTGCATGTTGGAGAACAAATGCACTTGATAGATCTTCCGTAAGGATGCTACATTGATTGCTATATGACTATGTTTCCTTGCATAAGGAGTCGTATACTTTAATGTGGTTTAATGTCACTTGTAACTAGGTTGGCTTAAAAGATGGTAATTAGGTATATTACAAATTATATGGAGGGATGTGAATGACTTAGATAGGATTTTATCCTTTTTATATAAAATAGGTGATATTTGCAAGCTCTTTGATTGAATGAAACTATGAAATGCATGGCTACAATCAAATGAATTGATATATAATATTAATTAATTTATTTTGAATTAGCCTACTTTAAAATTAAGAAATGTATAGATTAAACTATAAAAAGGATGATAAATTTCATGTTTTGACTTCGATTTAGATATCTAGGACATAAGGGACTAAACTACAAGAAACATTGGTCACAAAAATAAGTTATGTTGAATTATTAACACTCTCATTACTTGGGTGGTAGCATTATATTACTATATATCAATCACTATCTATGATATCAAAATAGGAATTTATGATCACTAACAATGTAAGAACTTATAAGGTCACAAACATAGAGTAAGTCAAATATTAGGATTATAATGTAATTAAGAACTCTTAATTAGATTAGGGTTCCTAGTTAAGATAAGCTTAATATGATTAGACTTGACTAAGTAATAATATAATATGATTAAGCTAAACTTAAGTAGCACTAGATAAAGGCTGGTTACTTAGTAGAATTGTAATTAGGCCTAGTCAATAATTAAAGCCTAAGTTATCTCTTTTCTTAAGCTAATTTTGATTAGCAATCATGATTAATTTTTTCTAGAGAGATAAATAACTTTGTTTAGATGAAAACCTTACCTTTCCTATTTGATATAGAACATTTAAGGTTAAAAGTAATCACAAAACAAGAAAAACATGCAATTAACACTGCATTGAATTAAGAATGACTCCATTTAACTTGATGAAAATTTTAACTATTCTTGTGGATACTATAGAGATGTTGCCTCATAGATGATGTTTTTAGTTCATTGTTTCAATTGTGTATTTATGACAAACTCTGTTCATGCATATGTGATCCATTATTCAAATTATGCATTTGTATCAAGAATTTTGTTCATGTGTTCGTGTTCATCGGAAGCAAAAGCATATTTTGGGTTTATGAATTTAATCACATCAAGATTGATTGACTTGGATTCTTTCATGCTATAAAGGTATAAATCTTAATACCAGTTTATGTTCCTTTTTGCATGCATCCATTGTAAAGTTTCAAAAATTATAATTTTTTCACTATGTTTATTCATTCAAATCCTATCATTGGTATTAAAGCTGCTTGCAAAACAATAAATTAAATTATTGGTTTTATCTATTTTCATATTTTTTATGAAATAAATATAAATCAATTTTGCTTCTAGAAAAGCATATGCTTATGTGAGATATATATATATATATATATATATATATATATATATATATATATATATATATATATATATATATCATGTTTTGGATTCTATTTTGATATATGTGTGTGTGTGTGTGTGATATATATATATATATATACAAATCATTTTCTATTTTTAGTTAGATACTTACATGATATATATAACTAAATTGATTTTATTCTACTTTAATTTATATTCAATATACATGATTGATGTTTGTGAACATTCTAGAATAATTTTAGAAAGATTTTAGAATTGTTCTAGAATGATAATAGAAAGGTTCTGGGATTATTCCAAAATGCTTTTAGATTGCTTATATAATTATTCTAGAATCAAGATTGGCAATGATACACTAACAATTGGTGTGTTTTTGGGAAGGCAAAATTTATTTACCTTTTGGGGCTTTACCTCTGAACCTTGCCAAAAGGCAAATCATCATAGTAACTCAGTATAGCAATTATAATTTGAAACCATAGTCTAAATCTATTTTTAAAAAATCAAAGAGGTTAAAAGGATTTCTAAATTTTTTAAAGGGTTTCCAATTATCTCTTGTGATGTTTACATATTTTTATATGATGCATGAAGCATGGTGCATAATATGACCTTTTTAAACTAATGTTATTGGACTTTATGTTATGGTTGTGATTTAAAAAACATGACATGCAAGTCAAGTCTTTTTCTATAATTTTTTATTTGTACATTCTTTTTTCACCTAATTGCTTTTGAATGTAACCCAAGGTTTCTCCTATATTATATAATGTAATTCATAAACAACATCTTTGGGGTGAATTGTAAGGAAAAGAAGGTTTGGAGGTCAAGTGAGAATGACCAAGAAGGGTGCTTGGAAAAGTTGGTTCATTTTAGGTCGAGTAGTCAGTCCTCTCATTAGCTCAAACGGATCTAGGTACTTAGAATCATACTATGTCATATTTTAATTTTAAGATTTATTTATGAGATAGTTAGATTGGATGTATAAATCAAGGCTAATAATGGTAAATTTAAATTAATTAAATCCTTTACTACAAATATTAACTTAATAACAATTTGTGATGCTTTTCAATGCTTCGCACTCATTAAAGCTAGGTTGGAAATCAGTTAGTTTGGACTAATTAAGCATTTCTAGTCTAACTAACCAATAAAATTTGATAGAATAAAAAATTAGCCCGTAACTAACTATGTAGCCTATTATAATTAATGTTGCCTAATAATGTCAATTTATAGCAGTTTGTAATGAGTTCAGTCGAATTGCCATTTAATAAGCCTCACTAGAAATGCAAAGTAAAACAAATTGAAATTGGAAAGACTAAAAGAAAGAAATCATACACACTAATAGATTAGTGTTGCTCCCTATATGTCTTTTTTTCAGGATGTTGTAAAGCATCTCCATAAACCTCACTTATGTTGGTTAATAAGAATTTCACCCTAACTCTCCTTGCCAATCCTATGTTTAACATCCCCACCATATTAGTCTTATGAACATAAATCTCAATTAAAAAAACCAAACATAGAAATATGGAAAATGCTACGACATTGAAACCAAAAGAGCAGAAAACTTCTAATTGTAATATTTAAAGGAATATGATGGTTTTATCTGGGTTGAACTTGTAATGAATAAGGGAAGCAATGCAAGCAAGGTGGAATATTTGATCCACTTTTAGTAATTATTTTAGCTAGAACCTAGATTCTAATTGTTACTTATCCTTGGTAATGTAGGATAAGGCAATTTGGGATAAAATTAGGGGAAGGACAAAGAATACAAGCAACTAAATATTATTATTGGATGCTTAGTCATATATAGTTAATGTTTTTTAATTAAATGTTGCATAATGTTTAATAACATCAATTAAATGCAAATTCATAATGTTCAATCATGAGAATTAATGGCTGATCCAAGTAGCATACAATAACCAAATTAAATACAATGAGTATTACAATTAGCGTTTATATTAATTGCATAATTCATTAAACTAAATTATAATTATGACACTTATCATTTATTTCCTTTACATTGAATGAACTTAATTATGTAATAGTCATGTACAATCCCAATTTATATCATTTCATTTCCAAAACCACTAACATTATTGCAAGACAATTGACCCTCAAAATTAGAATAATATTTACCCTGAAAGTAGAAAACCAACAAGACTCAGTTAAAAAATAAGAGAATATAATGAAAACATTAATTATGTTTCCTTAAACTATCATATATGCGTAGAATAGGTTTTGCAACAAAATTTGAAGGACTTAAATGTATAATTAACAACACATCTAAATAAGTTTAAGTACTAAAATAAATGAACACCTTCAATTAAAAAATAAAAAGTAAAATCTCCTTTCTAAATCATAATCACCTAAAAATGCTCTAACTCAAACCACATTCACAAATCCATCTTAAATACAAGATGGTAAGTGACATGGTTCTAATTAGAGAACAAGTTATTAGTAGAGCAAGATGGATGATGGTAGCGGCTATTAAGCTTTGATAGTAGGATTTTCTGGTTTGAGGATGAAAGAGAAATAAAGAAACAACTAGGATTATGTTTGTGCATGCACACTATTGCTACTGGTTCATTACTATTAAATGGCCTGGTAGAATGACCATTTTTTCTAGTTATCTTGAGCTAAGATCAGTTGAGTCTAAATGCAATTAGATAAAAGGTCCATCACCCATAATCGATTGAAATACTTAAATTTGCTTTATTTTTTGTTTATCCCTACTTAATCCCTATATATCATTTGCCTCTAATCAATATTTTGTAGGTTGGCTTAGTTTGGTTATAGTAGTTTAGCTCGAAATTCCCACCCTTAGTCAAGGCCTTAATCAACATTGAATAAATTTGCTAAAGTAAGGTACTTTATCTATCTTGGTAAGACATGATAGGATAATTGTAGTATCCAAATGTCAATTATTAGGTCTAACATACCTATATCATCTCAATAGGATTGGGGGCTGAAAGGTGTAGATTTGGGCTTTAGTTTATAAGATGACTTAAAATAAGTGTTGTTCGCCTATTATTTAAAATTGTATAAAATGCAATTGGTAAATGTTGCTTACCTAAACAACTAAATCTTAAGTGATTAGTCAAAGTTAACTTAAGACTAAGTGAAATATGGATTTTAGCCCACTAGAAAGTATCAATGATATCACTTTTCAAATTAATAATGAAGGTTATTAGATTAAATAAAATAACGGGAAGTACATTTATAAAAACCTTATTAAATGATTAAAACATGATACTTATTTTGTATATTTCTATCATAGATATCAATAACAAGCACAACAAACAACTTATCACTACAATCAATTCTTAAAAAGGACAAGTTCATTAGATCAAACTTCTTAAGCTAGTATAGAATTTTAAAGATAGTCTTCAAACATAAGGAAAAGTTCTATGTCCGAGAGAAACCTATTTCTTGGCCACCTAAAGTTAGTGTCCTTCATGTTGAGAGAGATACCTATAAGAAACATAATAATGATGCTTTGGATGTCGATTACCTTATATTGGCTACTATGGACTTTAACTTTAAAAGTAATATAAGAACATGGAAGCTTATGACATAGTCAAACACTTTAAGAAATTTTATCATAGATAGGCTTAACAAGAAAGGCTCAATGTTTCCAAAGCATTGCTTTAGTGTAAAATGGAAAAAAGAAACCTTATTAGACTTTATGTACTCAAAATAATTAGGTATGTTAAGAACCTTAAGAGATTGATTTTTCATTAGGTGAAAAGTTAACTACTAATTTAGTTTTGCAATCATTGTCATCGAGCTATAGTCAATTTGTTATAAACTACAATATGAATGAAATTGAAAAACCATTGTGAGAATTGTTAAGCATGTTAAGACTATTGAATAGAATTCCCAAAAAGCAAAGCTCAATCCCATAATGACGGTTCAATAGGAAAAATGCCAAAAAGATAAAAGAATTTAAGTCTAAAGGCAAACCCAAGCCCAAGTCTTATACATTTAAACCCAAAGGTGGCATGGCTAAGGAAAGGAAAAACTTCTATTGTAGTGAGACTAAAAATTGAAAAAGGAACTCTAAAGTTTACTGAAAGATCTCAAGAAAAATAAAAGAAGTGAAACTTCCACTTCATATTTTTTTTCTTTTGTAGAAGTTAATATATTTGGTTTTACTTTATACGTATTAGATAACAAACGTGGCTCTTGCATTTATACTAATGTGCAGGAACTCAAAAGGAGTAGAACTTTGACTGAAGATTAAATGGACTTATAAGTTAGCAATAAAGTAAGAGTTGCCATATTATTTATCTTTGTATACTAGGTTGATTAATGAGTTAGAGGTTTGTTATTTTATGCTTACTAGTAGCAAGAATATTATTTTTATTTCTTGTTTAGACAAGAAAGTTTTTCATTTTTGAAAAAGGATAAAAGTTATTTAGTTTATTTAAATAAAATATTTAATTGCAGTGCATAAATTTTTAATAGATTTTATTTTCTAGATTTTGAAATGCCTATCCATAACATAAATACTAGGAAGTTTAAGTTAAACAATTTGAACCCAACCTATCTCTGGCATTGTCAGTTAAGCATACAAATGAGAAATATATAGCCAAGCTCCATAAAGATGTACTTTTTGACTTGTTTGATTTTGAATCATATGATATGTTTGAATTTTGTTTAGTTGGCAAGAGCTCTGAAGCCCCGTTCGTTGAATAGAATGAAAAGCCTAATAATTTATTAGGCTTTAAACATAGTGATGTATGTGAACCTATTAGTTTACTATCTAGAGGTGGTTTTCAACACTTGATTATATATATTGTTGACTTTAGTAGATATGGTTATATGTATCTTATGAAACATAAATTAGAATCTTTTGAAAAGTTCAAGGAATTCAATAATAAAATACAAAAATAACTTAGTAAAAGTATCAAAATACTTTGATCAGATCGAGGAGCAAAATGCTTAAGCTAAGAATTTGATAACTATATGAAAGAGTGTAATAGAGTATCATAACTCACTTTATCTAGAACGTCACAATGGAATGGTGTATTAAAAAAGAAGAATCATATCTTGTTAGACATGATACAGTATATGATAAGTTATACAAATCTTCCAATTTTCTTCCAGGGATATACTTTAAGAGAAAATTTCTTTTACACTCAGCCGCATTCCCTTTAAAATGATTCAAAAAACTTTATATGAGATATGAACTAGGAAACATCCTAATATATCTTTTATAAAGATTTAAGGTAGCCAGGCCTATATAAAATATCAAGATTTTAACAAGCTTGGACCTAAATAAGATAAATTTTATTTTGTAGGAAAACCAAAGGGTGTTATTTCTATAATTTTGTTGAGGATAAAGTATTTGTCACACAAATTGGTATTTTTCTTAAAAAAGACTTTGTTTCTAAAAAAATCAATAGGAGGTAAATAAAACTTAAAGAAATTTAAGACTCATAAAATGACATGAAACTTATAATAGAACTTGAATAGAGGCTATAAGTTATTGTAGATTAGGAACTTGCTTAAGTATCACAAAGCCCATATAAGTCTAGTAGGACATGCTATAGGTTTGAGAGATATAGATTTCTTATGGCTCAACATGCGATGTATTTCTTATGGATCAAGATAAGCCTCTAACCTACCAATAAACTATTAAAGGGCCAGACTTTGAGAAATGGCTTGAGACTATAAGATCCGAGATGGAATCCATATATGTCAAATAAGTATGAACTTTGGTTAACCTATCTAAAGGAATAAAACCTATTGAATGCAAGTAGATTTTCAAAAGGAAAATTGAGATAGATGGTAACATATAAACCTTTAAATAATAATTAGTTACTGAAGGTTTTAGGTAAAATCATGATATAGACTATGATTAGATTTATATCCTAATTGTAATGTTTAAATTCATTTGAATCTTATTTATTATTATAGTTTTTTATGATTATAAAAACTAATAAATGGATGTTAAAACTACCTTCCTTAATGAGAAGCTCCTTGAAAATGTGTATATAACATAGCCTAAATGTTTTATTACTCTAAAAAAAGTTAGAAAGTTATGTAAGCTGTAATAATACATTTATAGGTTAAAGCAAGTTTCATAGAGCTGGAATTTTTGTTTTAATGATTTAATTAAAGAGTTTAGTTTCATTAAAAATGAAAATAAATCTTGTATTTAAAAAAAGATTATTAAGAGCATAATTATTTTTCTTATGTTATATATAGATGACATACTACTCATAAAAAATAATATCCTTACGTTATAAGCTATAAAGATTTAGTTAAGGAATTATTTTTTGATGAAAGACTTAGGAGAAGCTGCCTATATACTAGGTAGTAAGAATTATAGAGATAAATTAAGAAAATTTCTTGGCTTAAGTCAAAGTGCATATATTGATAAAATGTTAAAAACAATTTAGCATGCAATAGTCTAAAAAAGGATTCTTGTCCATGTCACATGGTCTAATTCTATCCAAAACTCAATGTCTTATAACATAAGATGAGAGAGACTATAAAAATAAGATTTCATATATATCAGTAATTAGATCTATCATTTATACCCATGTTTTATACTCATTATCATGTCTTATATACCTTAAGCATGATAAGCAGTGATATAATCTAATAAGGGTAACTTCTAAAAGTAGAGTCAAGAGGATCAAAATGTGTTTCAAAAGTTGATTCAAGAAGCTTGGAAGTATAAGGAGGAAAACTTGAAAGGTCTTAACAATTATATGATGTGCATATCTATTTAGGCCTTTGAGGATTTCATTTGTATTTTTATTATATTTAAAAATACTTGGGCCTTTTCATGTGTTAGTATTTTATGACCCTAATAGTTTACCTTTTTACTTTAAGTCAAATACTCTATTACTTTAAAAACATATGTTAAGTTTTATTAGTGTATTTACTTTGGGATCTAAGTAAAGTTTACTTTTGTTTACCTTGGACTTAAATAAAGTTTACTTAAACCCTAATTATTCTAAGATTCCTTTAAAATTATTTAAATAGGTTTGTTCTTTGATATAATTGAGATTTGATATTTAAGTTTTTGATAATAAGAATTAAGTCTCTTTTATGAGTTTCCTCTCTAGAGTTGTTAAAAAAACTTTGTGGTTTATTAAGAAAATTTATCCTTTGTGGCATTTACCATTATTGTTCAAAGGACTACATTTTTATGGCATGATTCTTTATTACCTATCACTCTTTTTCTACTTTTTTTAGAGTATGGTATGAATATTCTTCTATTTTTATTTTTTGTTCACTAAATTTTGGGATGATTTATTAGTTATATTCGCATTAAGCAAGTATTAATCAAATCTTGGTGAGCATTATTGGATTGTTATCAAGAATGTCTTTAAATACTTGAGAAGGACTAAGAATTTATTCTTGATATTTATAGGTAAAAAGGAACTAATTGTAAAAGACTATACTAATACAAGTTTGTAGTTTGATAAGAACTAATTTAGATCACAATTAGGGTAAGTGCTTTACCTAAATGACAACTTTATAAGATATAATAGTTCAATACGAGAAATAATGGTCGATTTTGCCATAGAGGCTAAATATATTACTGCCTCTAATGCAGCTAAAGAAGCTATTTGTATTAAGAAGCTCATTACTGAGCTTAGCATTGTTTCTAACATTTCAAACCTCGTGGACCTCTTTTGTTATAACAAAGAGGCTATTGCATAAGTTAAAAAACCCATATCTCACTAATGATCTAAACATATACTTTAGCATTTCTATTTCATTTGTGAAATTACTAATAGAAGATATGTAAAGATATGCAAAATACCTATAGATAATAATATCGCTAACTTATTGATAAAGCTTCTAGTGCAACAAAAGTGCAATAGTCACATTAGGTTACTTAATATTCAATACATAAGTGATTGGCTTTAATACATGTAGGAGATTATTGGTATATGCTCTAAAAGTTAATTATATGATGATTATATTAATATGCATTGTATTATATTTTTTTCTTTATATATAAAGTATTTCAATTATTATGTTTAATATTATATCTATGCAATATAAATAAATATGATATTTTTTCCTAAAATAATTAATACTATTCGAAAATGTCTCTATTCAAGTATTATTGTAAAGAAGGATAACAATACTATATTAAGACTAGTATATACACTAGTTGTTGACTAAATCTTATTGATCCTAAATATGAGATATCAAGTTAACATATAAGCACATATTAGAGAACAAATATACTGGATATACCCTCCATGATAATTTTATATGAATCATTACATGTTAGTGATAATAATGTATATGATATTTGGACTTAAGATCATTATGGTTCCTTACATGAGGATTTATATACTTTGATGCAGTTTAATGTTATCTGTAATAAAGTTATCTTAAAGGATAGTGATTGGGTATATCACAAATGATATGAAAGGATATGAGTAATCTAAATGGGATTTTATCCCTCTTATATCAAAGGAGTAATATTTATGACTCTTTTAATTGAGTGAGACTATGCAATATATAGATACACTCAAATGAATTAATATGTAATATTGATTTATTTGTTTTAAGTTTATCTACTTCGGAATCAAGAAATGCATAAATTGAACTATAGAGAGTGTGAAACATTCCATGTATTGAGTTTGATCTAGATATCTAAGACAAAAGGGACTAAACTATATGAAATATTAGTCAAGGAAAAAGGTTATATTGAATCATTGATATTCTCTCTTCTTAGGTGGCATAATGTATTGCTAAATATTGCTTCTTATCTATGGTACTAAAATAAGATTTTACAATAACAATTAATGTAACAAGAATTTATAAGGTCACACACAAAAAGTGAGTCAAATACTAAGGTTATAGTGTAATTCAAAATTTTTAGTTAGATTGAAGCTCCTAATTGAGATATACCTAATATAATTAGACTTTACTAAGTAATATCATAATATGATAAGATTATACTTATGTAGCACTAGATATAGGTTAATTACTAACTATAATTATAATTGAGTCCAGTCAGTAATCAAAGCCTAAGTTATCTCTTTTCTTAAAAAATTCGGACTAGAGATTGCAATCAATTTTTTTCATGAAAGATAGATCATTTTATTTAGATGAAAGCCTTAGCTCTCTTATTTAATATTGAGCATCTAGGGTTAAGAAGAATTGATAATGATCCCAAAACTAAAAAAATTCATAGCTAACATTATATTGAATTGAAAGCAATTTCATCTAATTTGATTGGAATTTTTATTTTTCATATAGATATTGTAAAGACATACCTTCATGGATAATATTCATGATTCATCATTCTAATTATGTGTCCATGATTCATTGTTCAGATTGTGCATTTGTATCAAAAATTCTATTTGTGCATTTATGTTCAAATGATGAGTCAAAGTAGAACTTAAAGGTAAACTACCTAGCATTTTGATTCTATAAGCATAGTTAATGTAATAAGTTACCATGTCGATATTTATAAAAAACCAACACCTTAGGTTTGATAAGTTTCCAAGGATTTTGCTGTTGGCATTACATTAATCATTAATTTTCTTAAAAATCGATGTGTTAACTATATTCTAATTTTCTAAACTAACTTTCTTCTCCTTTTCAATGTTGATCCTTTATTAATCAATATATAAAATTTTTCATAGGTTAAAATATTGGTTCTTTATGTTGAGTTGTTCATATTTTTAAAAATGTCATTGTGCTATTATATATATATATATATATATATATAATCAGTCATCCCTTAAACCAATGTTTAGCCACCAATGTCATTTCATATTTCTATAGTAGTGAATATCACACACATACACATATGTGTTTGTAAGTATGCATGTGCACATTTATCTATGCATGAGAGTATAAGGTTTGATATTTAATTTCATAAGTGCATTTCTAGAAGGCAATGCAATATATTATTATCCTATTTATGATATTTTACTAAGGATGAAAACTCATTCCATACTTTGCTTACAGGGTAAAAAAAATCATCTGTTAACTCTATTAAGGCAATCCTTACAAAGTATGGTGAAAGCAAGGTATTTTCTAATCCCTATTCTTGATACCAAAAAGATGGATGAAAACTTTATTATACAAGAAATTTGAAATAAATTGGACCACTTGTATGACATTTAGAATTATATTTTGTTTGTATTTTTAGTATATTTTTAATTTTTCCATCCTACTTTAACTCTAACATACTTATATATATATATTAATTTTCTGTTGAGAACATATTTATACTTTTATTGGTACCTTTTTTAATACAAATTAATTATTATATTTTTAATACATGATGTACACAAGATAATTCAAAATAAATTCTTAAAAAAATTAAAATAAATGTAAAATGTATTTTATAGCAAATTTTAATTTAAACAATGCCATTTATTTTATTTTTGTTAAAAAATATATAATTTAAAGAAAATAATGCAAATGATTATATATATAGTCATATACATTATGGCTGGTTAAGTACACATAATTTAACTAACTGATAAAAATTGATGGGCTTTGAAATTAGATAGGTTCCAATTGAATAGGTAGGCTAATTTAACATAAATCGTATAATTCAAATACAGGCAATTATTTTCAAATTTGGACAAGTAAAAAGCATGCAACCTAACTCTTCTCAACTTTTAATAGATATTCACATTATCCTAAATTGCACTTAATTACTCAAAAATTGAATAACCAAAAAGAGATAGATTAACAAGATTTTTTGTTAAGGTGGTAGAATACTTAGATTTTATAGGGAAAAAATATTAAGACAAGTGGAGAAATGGCAAATTTATGAAGTCAAAGTGAAAAACACTCAAAAAATATTAAAACTTTTGTTAAGGAATTTTAAAGATTGTTAAATGCAACAATTAAAGAAAATAAGAAGTAAGAAAATGGAAATTGTGTGTTTAAAATGAGTTCCAAGAACATTGTCCTTTAAATGAATTTGCCTCCAATTTTGGCTGTAAGGTTAATAGGAAAAATACCCCTAGGATTTTTCTAAGCATTTGCAAGGATTGAATAGCAGCAATTTGATAATCTCCCCTTCAATAATTTTAAAGAGTTATCTAAGAGAAAGAAAGGACTCCCTATTTTATAATGCATATCTAAAGAGATACAACCGTTAAAGTATCTATTCAGATTTCAAGAGATACAATCATTAAAGTATCTATTCAAGTTTCAAGAGATACAACCACTTAAGTTTAATTGAAATATCCATTCAATTTCTAAAAGTAATTGTTTGAATCAATTAACATATCTTTTCAAGATAAAGATAATTTAAATTACTTTTAATAATCATATTTCTAGATATTACTTACAAATAATAAAACTAATACATAAACCATTAAATGTCTTTAATCTAATGCACACAATATGCTTCTAAGTGCTAAGTAATTTTAAAATACAAATATCAATATTTATATTTCAAAATACTAATTCCACCTATTGCATTTTTTCATTCATTTTATTCTCTCTTATTATTTTACCAACTAATCTAACAATTCCTTACTTAGTTTGTAAAATCAAATCTGTCTCTATTTCAAATAAAATCATGCATAAAGAAAAATATTTTTTGATTTAATTTTTTTAATGTAAATATTTCCTTAAGTTTTAATAAAATTTATGGTGGCATTATGCTTTGAACCATAATCCTTAATTAAAATAGAAATATCACACATATGACTTTATTTAGCCTTTAAAAAGTTCCTAGATAATTATAGCATTTATATAGTTATGTGCTACACCTAGGTTTTCATGAACTGTACAAAAGTTAACCCTAAACTTTTATTAGAAGCGCCACCATTTCTTATGTCCACATAGGTGAACTTCTTTTAAGACCTTATTTTAACATGTCTTCTTGAATATTCATTAAGAGTTTTATTACTTATCCTTGTCACTTGTGACATACATACATATAACATTAACTTAGAATGGCAAGAAAATTTGTTTTTATTTTTTTTATAGTGCTTCATAATCATGAATCTATAACTTGTTTTTACCCATTAACCTTTTTAACTAGATTTAGTCTAGGAAAGGTTTGGCTTCCATTATAAGTGACTTTAGCTTAGGGGTTTTAATCCTATTCCTAAATATGCTAAATAGTAAGTCCTTTTGTGAAAGGATCAACCAAGTTTTTACTTGACCTTACATAATGTATCATGATTATTCCATCATGAATTAGTTATCTGACGTATTCATGTCCCAAGCTTATATGTCTAGACTTTCTATTATATACTTTACTGAATGCCTTTAACATAGTAGCTTCATTATCACAATTTAAGGAGATGGTTGGCATTGATTGTGGCCATAACTCTATTTTTAGTAATAAATTTCCCAACCTTTTTGCCTCTTTTCTTGCTACAGCTAAAGCCATAAACTCAAACTTCATAATAGAATGAGTTATACATGTTTGTTTCTTGGAAGCCGATGAAATGGCTCCTCCACCAAGAGTAAATACCCAACTTGATGTAGACGTATTGTCACTTACATTAGTTATCCAACTAGCATTTGTATACCCTTCCAATATTACTAGAAAATTATAATAATAGAGTCCCAATTTTATTATTTTTTTAAGATTCCTTAGGATGTTCACAATTGCTTTCTAATGACTACTACTTGGATTAATAGTATACCGAGAAAGTTTGCAAACTGCAAAAAAGATATCAGGTCTTATGTAATGCATTGCATACATAAGACTACCAATGACACTAGTATATTCAAGTTGTGTAATTGGTTTGCGACTATTTTCTTCAAGCTTATGTGAATTGTTATATAGTGCATTCATCTCTTTTATACTTAAGTGTTCATATTTTTTAATCAATTTCTCAATATAATGAGATTGATTCAAAATATAACCACCACTATGCTTTCCCATATTGATACCTAAGATAGTATCTACTTCTCCAAGATCTTTCATTTTAAATCTTGATATCAAATACTTCTTAGTTTCATTTATACCAAGCATGTTTATTCCAATTATCATCGTATCATCCACATATAGGCATATAATTACACCATTAATCTTAGTAAACTTTGTATATATGTACTTATTTACATGATATGCATGAAACCATGAGATAGAACAATTTAGACAAATTTCTCATGCCATTACCTTGGAGCCTGTTTTAAGGTATATAAAGATTTTACTAATTTGCACACTTTCTTTTCATTTCCAAGTAAAATAAAATCCTCTAGTTGTTTCATGTAAACTTCTTCATTAAGTTCACAATTTAAGAATGTTGTTTTAACATCCATTTGATACACATACATATTATACAATGAAGACAATGTAAAAAGTACTTTAATAGATGTTGTCCTAGTAATAATTGCATATGTGTCAAAGTAATCTATTCTTCTTTTACTTAAAATCTTTTGCAACTAGTTTAGTTTTAAAAGTTTGTAAAGATCCATCAGAATTGTATTTTTATCTAAATACACATTTGCAACCTATAGGTTTTGAACTAGGAGGCAAATTCATTGACATCTAAGTGTTATTAGATAAAATTGATTCCATTTTGTCATTCAAAGCTTCCCTCCAAAAGTTTGCATCTCTTGATGTCATGGCTTCCTTATAGGCTTTTGGATCTTAATCATTGTTAAACATAATAGGTATTTGACAAATAATAGATTCTCTACTACCTGCAACAAGAAAAGTTAAAGTTTCAGAGGAGATAAAATCAAAATTCAAAAATTTCTCTTTCCTTACTCTTTGACTTCTTTTTAGTTATTTAAACAATTTTGGTTCCTTTCTTTTATCACTAGAAAATAATTCATAGTTTTCATTTTCACTAGCAAACTTATGGATAGAATTTTCATTTATGAATTTATTTTTTGAAAACTCAACATCCTTTGATTCTAAAATTACATTAGAATTTACATCCAAAACTCTATAAGCTCTTGAATTTTTTGTGTACCCTACAAAAACATTTTTTAAAGCTTTGGGTCCCAATTTAAGTTTTCTAGGATCCATGACTTTATAATATGCAATACATCCCTAAATTCTAAGATGATCTAGATTTGGCTTTCTACCTTTCTATAACTTATAAGGTAAAACGTGTATTTTCTTAGAAGGTATTCTATTATGCAAATAACATGTTGTTAGCAAAGCTTCTTCCTATAAATTTATTAATAATTTAGCCTTTAAAATCATGGCATTTAACATTCCTACTAGGGTTTGATTTTTTTCTTTCTACTAAACCATTTTGTTATGGGGTATAAGGAGTGCTAATTTGATAAATAATGTCATTCTCTTCACAAAAAGATAAGAATTTTTCTTCTTCTCTATCACTTCTTAAAATTCTAATTTTCTTTCCTTTTTAGTTCAAAAGCTTGATCTTTTATATTCATTAAATACACATATATATATCTAGAATGATTATCAATAAATGTAATAAAATATCTATTCCCTCCTTTAGTTAAAATACCATTTAACTTACAAATATCAGAATGTATTAACTCTAATATTTTAGAAGTCCTTTCTAATGAAGGGAATGGTTTTCTTGTCATTTTTACATGAACATATATTTCACATTTATCATTGATATCATTTTTGCAAGAAATCAAACCATGCTTAAACATATATTCTAAAGTTCTAAAATTAACATGTGCTAATCTATTATGCTATAAAGAAATAGATTGCCCTAAAAAAATAGAATTATTATTATTAATACTTAATTTGAACATTCCATCATAAGAGTACCCTTTTCCTATAAATACTTCATTTTTGGAGATTACAATTCTTTTAGATTCTAATACAATCTTTAATCCTTTTTTTACAAAGCTGATTGGTAGATACCAATTTTTTTTTTTAATTTCTAGAACATGAAGTACATTTATTAAAATCAACTTTTTCCTAAATGTGAACTATGGTTCCATACGTCATTTTCCAAGTACTTTTGTTATGTTTCCATTTCACATAAGAACTTGTTATCCTTCATTAGCAATTTTTTAGTTTTTAAATTGACTTTTATCATGGCACACATGAATGTTTACACTAGAATCAAACCACTAGTAAAAAAACCTTCTTGTTGAAGCCATATTTATTTAAGATATCATGTTAATACGCAAATTCAATACCATAGCAATGATTCCATCAAATTTAGTCTCAATTATATTAGCATTATCTTGTTTTTGTTTCATCTTGTATCTGCATTCATGCTTCTGTTAGCGTGTGTCTTAGGAGCTAATTATAGAGATGATTATAATAAATGCACAATGTATTATATTTTTATTTTGGCAATTCAAGTTATTATATTTTTGTTTCATAATTTTATTACTCTGTGTAATTATAACTTAAATATAATAATTGTCCTTAGAATAGCATTACTATTCCTAAAATGTCTCTAGTCAAGTATTATTGCGAAAAGAATAGTAATAATACATCGAAACTAGCATGTATAGTGACTGATGATTATAAATCATGAATATGTGATATTAAGTCAATACATGAGTACATTGTTAGTGAACAATGTACTGTACTGACCCACTACGAGAATATTGCATGGATAGATGTGTCATTAGTTTTTCTTATATGACCACAAATGCTTATAGTTTTTTAACCTAAAGTCACTACAGTTCCCTATATGAGGAGTTAGTCACTTTGATATTGTCCTATGTTACCTTTAATCGGGATAATGAGTAAGGCATTGATTGAATGTGTCATGAATCATACAGAGGGAAGTGAGTGATGTAGATGGAATTTTATTACTCTTGTATAAAAGAGAGATATCCTTGGACCCTTTGATTGAGTGAGACTTAGAAATGCTGACCATGCTCAATTGGATCAATATGTGATATTGATCATTTATTTTAAGTTTACTCAGTATTAAGAAATATAAATTGAACATTGACGAGGATGACACACTCCATGCCTTTAGTTCAATTTGGATATTGTTATAAAAGGGATTATGATACAAAGCGTTAATCACATATTAGGTGGATGTTGAATAACAGACATTCTTACTACTTGAGTGGCAGTAATATATTGCTAGATACCGCTCACTTTCTATGACCTAATAATAAATCATTGTCAATGTAGTAAGAACTTACAGGGTCACACAAAAGAAGTTGGAATGAGATAACAATTAATTGAACTTTAATTGGATTAAAATCTAATTAATTAGACTTATTTTTGTGCATATATATTATTATTAAAATAATAATATATTTTTTCAAGTAATATATATAATATTATGTGATATTATTTAATATTAAAGTAATATCAGATAATTACATTATTAGATATTAGATAATTATATCATGAGATAATATTATTATCTAATATAAAATAATTATATGCCAATTTAATATTAGATAATTATATTATGAGATAATGCTATTATTTAATATTAGATAAGTCCTATCTCTCCTCACTTTTTCTATGATAAGGATAAGGTGATAGTTGTTAAGAGTGATTAGGATTCTTTTAAAGCATTATTCTAGTAGGACTAGGATTGTGATATGCTTTAGTTCTATAAAAAGGACTTGAGGCCAGTACTTTCAAAAAATACACATTAGCTTCAATAAAACCCTAAATCACTCAAAAATGCCCAATCCTAATCCTAGTGAGAGAAACAAATCCTAGCAGTTTCATGGAGGGAAGAAGTCATTGTTCACTCCGTGTGGATACTGTAGAGACGTTGTACTTACTGGCTGACATTTGATTCATCCGCTCTCTCAAGTTTTTGTTCAGAAAAGAACACAAGCACACAAAAAGTAAAACCTTGGCCATCGATTTATGCCCTTTTGCATGGGTCTTAGGTAGAATTCAGATTAAAAATTTTAAAATTTCGCTGTGTATATTGATCTGAAATCTAACAGTTTCAAATGTCCTTTCTTGCCATAGAAAAAATAAGTTTTTCCTTTATTTTTCTTTGGCTTAGGACTAGAATTAGAATTAGGTTTCAGGTTCTTTCTCTTGTTACTAACAATATTCTAAGATTTCTCTATATATACAAAGTTCACTTTCGATGATGATTCAACATGCTTTTTTTACAGATTTTGAGTTTCCTTCTCTATCTACAAATGTTTGAGAATTTTATCTAAAGTAAAATTTTTGTTGAAATGCGAAAATTTCTTTCTGTAATCTTTCCAACTAGATGGTAATTTTGCAATAATTGCCCCTACTTGTAATAATTTAAAAATATCAACTTTCAAATCCTTTAATTTTGAAACCAGAATTTACAAATCATGGACTTGATTCATTACAGAAATACTATCAATCATCATGAATTCAAAGTACTACATAATTAAAAACTTATATGTCCATTACTTTTCATTGTTGTATTTGTTTTCTAGAGTATTCCATATATCCTTTGGGGAAGAGACTGAATGATAAAGATCACCTAATCGATTAGATAATGTATGCAAGATATATCACCTACACAACACTTTATCATCAGCCTTTTTCCTTTGCTTTATACTGATCTCTTCATCTTCACCCTCTTTTGGTTATAGAATTGGTGGCTCATTTGGATTAAGCACATACTATATGTTCATGGCAGTTAATAGAAATTTCATTGTATCTTTCCAGCGATTGAAGTTTATCCCATCAAAGCGATTTTGTTTGACAAAATCTTGACTCATTACTTTGAAAACAAATTCCTGCAAAGTTTTTATTTTTCATCCTTAAATGTAAAAGTGTAGAAAAAAATTTCACTTAAAGATTATCGAGGAATTTTGAATATTATTGAATGGAATAATTAGAAAAAATAGGAAGTAGGAAATTGGAAATTATGTGCTTAAAACGAGCTCCAAGAGCTATCCTTTAAGTGAATTTTCCCCTATAATTTATTGCAGGATTAATGGCAAAAATACCCCTAAGATTGATCTAAGCATTTGCAAAGATTGAATAGTAGCAATCTGATAATCTCCCTTTCAAGAATTTTAAAAAGTAATTTGAGATAAGGAAAAGAGAGAAAGCAATTTTCATAGTTATGTTTTTCTATGTAAAGGAATCCCTATTTTATAATGTATATCTAAAGAGATATAACCATTAAAGTGTCTATTTAGATTTCAAGAGATACAATCGTTAAAGCATCTATTCAAATTTCAAGAGATACAACCATTTAAGTTTAATTGAAATATCCATTCAATTTTTAGAAATAATTGTTTGAATCACTTAACATATCTCTTCAAGATAAAGATAATTTAAATTACTATTAACAATCATATTTCTAGAGAAAACTTACAAATAATAAAACTAATATATAAACCACTAGATATCTTTAATCTAATGCACACAACATGCTTCTAAGTGCTAAGTAATTTTAAAATATAAATATTAATATAAATATCAATATTTATATTTCAAAATACTAATTCCACCTATTGCATTTTTTCATTCATTTTATTCTCTCTCGTTATTTTACAAACTAATCCAATAACTTTTAATACTCTATTTAACTAGTTAAAACAGATAAAAAAATTGCATAGTTCCATTGGATGCCTTTTATAGCCAAAACTACTTCTTCAAGTACTTTAGCACCATTTTGTTCCTTTTTCTAAAACATATAGATCAAAAATTTGAATTTAATGCATCATGCTCTCTCTGAAACATTTGGATGGAATTTTGAATTAATGCATCATAAACTTTACTCATTTAAATGGAAAAAAGTGGTCTCTGTACTTAACTATTCCTTTGATTTCCAAAGCTAAAAGCTAGATTTTTAGAAGTTGCAAGTGATCTGAAGTGAACTATTAGCATTGATCATAGAGAACAATGGTGGGAGCTTTGCTAGGACTTGCTACATAAGGAGGAAGGGAGAAGAAAATGCATGTTACATCGTGTGTAAAGGGAGCTAGCCTAAGTTGAACAGTGTTGTTTTAGAATTTGAGTGGGTGGTTATGGATACAATAGGACATGACCATGTATATTTAACACTGTCTAAACTCTCCTATTTTATTAAACCACCTAAGTTTGAATTCAGAATAAACAGACTACTGAAAAATCTTCTTCAGTTCAGGTCAATTGGTCAATCACTCTCAAAATGGAGAAAAAATGGCTACCTTTATATATATTGATGAGGTATTAGGTGGGGGAGACATTGGAGAATTAGAGCATTAATATTTTTTTTTCTTCTATTAAAAGTCATCTTTAAAATTTGAATTTCTATCCATTAACAAATAAAGTTCATTCAAACCTGAAATGCATTTTATTAAATCAACACCTTATTGGGGTGTGTGTGTGTAAATTTTTATTGTCGATTGTTTTCTCAATTTTGAACATTAAGCACAAATTAAGCAACTTACAAGCATATAAACAACACTTTTTTAAGTTATTTATTTTATTCATTCAGGGCATGACTTCATTTTCAATTATGATTTTAATTTTTAAAAATAAATTGTTTGCAACTTACAAAAACAAGATACATACTTTTCTAAGTAATTAATTTACTTACTCATTGCTAAGCAGCAAAACACTAGTGAGTGAATTAAATCTCACGGGTATGAGAGTTTATATCTCATGTACGTAATGATATTTAATACTAAATGACGCTAAGAAATATAAATTATTATAAAATCCTAATGGATATGAATATAACGCATGAGATGGTTACCATCGAGCAAATAATTTTATGAGACATATATTATTTTAACTGACTTTTAATAGCAAATTATTTACTTTTGTTTGGATGCAGTGAAAAAATATAAGAAAAAAAAGGTAGAAAAAATATATGAAAAGAAAATGATAAAATATTAAATTTTTATTTAATTTGATTGAAAAGTAAAAAAGAAATAAAAATAATTTTATAAATGACAAAATTAGCCCTATCATAAATCAACAAAGTTATGTAACAAATTCTACAAAAAGATAATTTTGATATTATAAAATTTTCTACTCTTTTACTAGACTTATTGGGTAGAAAAAATTTTTTGCTGTATCCTGAGAAATTTTTTTAACAAATTTTCTTTTTACCTTTAATTTTTTTATATTATCCAATTATTAAAAAATTATTTTTCATATTTATTCTTTATACATACTTTTTGTTTCATCTTTTTCCATAAATCCAAATAAAGAATCAGCCAATACTATGGCTATTTCATATAATATACTTGTTGATTTGACCAAACTTGAAATCAAATTCAATGGATCAAATTGCTTACAAACATATCTTATCCAATGTGAAAGCTAATCGATAGACCAAAATAAGTAAGCCAATCGACCACTTATCACCGGTCGAGTAGCCATGCTCCAATGGGACAAAATTAGTTCTACCTCATAATTCATAGAAATGCAATCCTAATTTAGTCAAAAGCACTATGATGGCCAGAACTTTGATAAAAGAAGATTGCACTTGCACATTTGTTTTAGGAAACTTCAAATTAAGATAAATTTTTTTATTAAGATATGTGGAAATTTTAGTTTCTAATTTTCTAAAATTTTACAGTGATATGATCTGGAGGGGTCTTTTTTAGGTGCAAAGTGCACCTCAATTCAAGCTCAGGCCCAGAAATTAATAAATTTGCTAAGTTAGGAACATCCAGGGTATACTGTTCCTGCCTTAGACAATAATCTATATTATATATATGTAACTATATATCTACTTTCAAATAAGGTATATATTATTTGTTTGTTAAAATATTGAAAGATAAATTAAAGAAATGAGAAAGGATTGAATAAGAATATGAAAATATTATGAATCGATTCTTGTAAAGTTGATTGTATGTTTGAATTATGTATGGGAGGGCTTATTTTAAAGTTGGACCTTACGTAACTTGTCTTACTTCAAATAGATAAAATTTAAAGAGTTAGGCCAAGATCATTATAGATAAGTAAGCCAAGATCATTATGGACAGGTAAGGTCAGGAATTGAGCTTGGCCAAATCAATTGACGTAATGAACTAGAATACAATAGTAAAATCAATTGGCATAATGAATTGGAATACAATAGCAAAATTAGATATAGGTACGAATAAGGAATGAATAAAGATAAAAATTTAAATTTAATTTATTATCAGTATAAATAAATTTTATATTATTATCAATTCATGTATTATTATATTTTTAAAAAAATTGTTAAAATTTTTTATTATTAATAAAATTTTTAATTACTTTTATTGTTTAAATAACGTGGTATTTTTCAATTTATTGATAATGTAAAATAATTTATACTAACAGTAGATTAATTTTAAACCTTAAAAATAAATGTAGTTCTTGTGAATTAGGTTGAGATTAAAACAATCGAATAGTTGAGGAAAAAATTAGAATCAATGAAAATCTAGTGATGAAAATAATAACTTAGGTTTAAAAATACTGGAAAAGGTAAAACATATAATGCATCATGTAAACATTTAGAAGCCATCTTTTGCATATCGGAATCCAGCAATTATTTTGACTACCCTTTTAAATTATAACAATTTCTTCTCTATGAAATATTAATTTGTGAGAGCAAAATAGAGAAGCTCGTTCCAAATATCTACGAGTCCTGCTACACACCAATGGGTACAGTCTGCGTCTGCTGAGCCAGTATGAGTACCTGGATGTGCATCTTTCCTCAGTTGTGAGAGAGTTGTGATGTTAAACAATTGAACTGGTTTTTTTATTGTCTTCAACACATCTTCTACCACATAAAATGCTTCTGGCAAGCCAGCAGGGTAATTTGATCCAATTATTGGTTCTGTCTCCTTCAAACAACCTGTTGCTGTTGGCTCATTCCATTCTGTGCTACTAATTTACATTGTACACATATGCAACAACAAATTTGAAATAAGAACATTAGTGTTATATTCATGGTGAGGAAATTCAAACTTAAAGACCTCTTTGATATTATTTAAAGTGTAATGTTATGTAAAGTTTTATCTTTTAAGAAATTGAGTATTTTGTTATTGGACTATTTTTAATTTCGAATTTCAAAATAAATGAATTGAAATTAAAAATATAAATTTTAATATATTAAATAAAATTTAATGATGAAAATGCTCAATCTCTTAAGAGATAGAGTTATTATAACTTGAATTTAGAAATCTCCCTACAAGTTCTTTAAATAAAAACATTGATTGCTTTGCAATATTGCATTATAAAGAAATTAATTAAACGGAGGGTTTCATTTTACCCAAAGAAATATTATAGTACTAAAAATCAATAAATATTAATTTATAGGATTTCTAAATAAAAGGTTTTAATCCATTTCAAAACAATTTTTGGCTCAAAGTGGTCACTAAGGCTTAACGAATTAATCTACAATTCACATTGATATGTTCAATTTAATACTAAAAAAAATTACCAGTTTTTTTATTATGGAAAATTATTATAAATAATCCAAAATACTTAAACACATGCCAAAATTCATAAATAATTCCATCCTAGAAAAACAAAAGATCAAGACAATTAAAATAATAAAGAGCAAAGGCATTTGCTACTTACTAATGGGAGGAAAGGTAGGAATGAAAGCAAAAAAAAAAAAAAAGTGATAAACAAAAGGAAGAATGATGTAAATTGGTCCATCGAATCACATATTTAACAGATCAAAGCTCTTAGAAAATTATGCATTACATTTTATATCTTGAACCTGATTATTCGAATTATATTTTCGATATATATATAATATTATTGTTTAAATTATTTATAATTGTGAGTATGTTGAAAACCCCACTTTAATTCTTAAAATGTAAAGGATTTATTGAAGCACTCATAATTATAAGGATGGGCCATCCTTTATTTCTATCGCTTAAATATAATAGAATAATTCTCAAAGGCGATAACCATAATTTTAAGTATCTTTTGATACTCTTAATGTCAAAAAGTTTCGATGCCTTAGGTACATTTTCAACGTAATTTTTTTGAACTGATTCCATTTCATTGTAATAGAAATATTTTTAATTTATTTATGGATATATTTTATTATTTAAAAATTTTATCAAAAATAATAATTTTAATTCATTTATAAGCAAATTCTTTTATTTGAAATGTATTAAAAAATGTATGGAACTCAATTAAAAAATAGATTTTAATAGTATTATATACAATGTTAAAAATGTGATAAATTTTTTGTATAATATGTATTTTAGGTCAAGTGAAATAAATTCTAATAAAATCTTTACTAAATTTAATAGATTTCATAATAGTAAAAATATAATTAAAATAAGATTTGTAAATGAAATTAAATAAAATATAATTTCTTTACTTAAAGTCAAATATTATTTTAAAAATAAATTAATTTAAAAATAAAATGAAATCTTATTTTTAATTGTGTTAAATGATGATTAATTCTTTGATTGCCAATTTTGGAAAGAGGGAAAAGACATGAAAATAAAAATTTATTAAAATACATTAATATTAGAAGAATGGAAGTATTATCTTCTTTTAATAATTTAAATTTGAGTAAATATTAGTATAAATCTACTTTTACATTATGATCTATTTATATGTTGTTATATTAATAAAAAAATTAGAATTTTTTATTATTGTTAAAAAATTTTAATTACTATTATTTTTTTATTTCTAATAATAGCAATTGTTAAATCACTGAAGATACACACATAAAAATTAAAAATTGAATCTTAGATGCAAAATAATTTTTTTTAAAAGACATTAAATGTTACTTAAGGTAAATGTTTTTAACACTATTACTTTTTTAATGACATGTATTCTTTTTATTCATTAATAAAATGAAATATTTTACTAAATCAAATTTACATCTTTTTTTAATGGGATTGTGGAAGTATATTATCATTTTGTTTTTCTCACGGAATTGGTTTGCTAAACTTACTTGGTATGGGTAGGAGAAATTCCTTGAAAAAGCACTTGGGTTCTGCTTGAATCAACTTTTTCATTAACCCAATTAGCCCAAGTTGTTAAGCCCTTCCTAAAAGCAACCATGCGATCCATGTCCTTCACTATTTTGTTGCCATCTTGAATATAATCCCATCTGCAACACAAAAAAAATAGCCAAAATTAATTTTTATTCGTAAAAGTGTATATCAATAAATAATAACGTTTCGCTTGTTATGGCGCACGCTTTTGAAAAAAGTTGGAATTTTTTAAATAAAATTTTGATGTAAAAGTCTGGAAATTTATAATTTTTATATAAAATTTTGAAAATTTTTAATATTATAAATGTATATAAATTTTGCATATAACAAATGAATAAAAAATTACAATCCTAAACCATTTAATGTTATAATATTTATTAAAAAATCATAAAATTTTATAAAAAAATCATTTTTATTGAATAATTTTCAAAAGCACTTATTCATTGGGCTTTTTTCAAAGGTGTACTTCAACTAAAACATCCATCCCTAGTTTTATCCAATAAACAAAGATTAATTTCCGGTTGCTGTAATTTTGAATATTTTAGAAATTGAAAATTAAAATTTTAATGCATGGGAATCTTATAAAATTGAAAAATGAATAATAAAAGTAACAATTGGATGAAAGATAAATGTTATATTTAGGATAGTTAAGAATTTTTCATCAAATATAATATGAATTTATGAATTTCCTACGGTTGCTCGGGTCCTCTACGGTTCCACCATAGCCAAGTGTTGAAAAGAAGAATATCCATATCTTTCCACAAATCTCCATTCTTGAGGGAGTCAAGCTTCAAAACCCTACCAATTTTTTCTTCTTCAATGTCGACTAAGTATACCGCATGAAATACCATCACCGAAACTCCCAAGTCCTGCAAAAGAAACAATGATTTTCTTTCGGATTTGCCAACATTTTCTTGTTTAAAATCAATATTAGTGTAAATAAATTCAAAATATTTAAAAATTAGTCGTTTGAATCAAATAATCCAAGAATTGTTTTGTTTAAAATATATTAAAATTAGAAATATGTAAAATTTAATTGAATAAAATACTTCATGATTAGTTATAAATAAAATGACAGCAAATGAATGTTATCTCTTTGATGGTATGCGAGTTTATTTCTCTCCTTAGCATTTAACCTTTAAAGTAACAGATGAGATTTCATGTATATTTATTGTGAAGATGTCAATTATAATTTCATATCTATATTTAATTCTTAATTAATTGAGTAACTAATTAATAATTATATATGTTAAGTTGTAATGATATTATTGGTGAGTTAGAAAAGTAAAACACATTTAAAATTGTAATTGAAAATTTCATAGCAAATATTTATAGAATTTCACTTAAATTTTCTCCTTACTTAAAATAATTAAAAAATTAGAATCCAATTTATTTAAAAAATAAATTTTCCTATAATTTTATAATTTACTCTTATTTTCTGTTCACTTTGTATTATAGATAGTGGGATCAACAATTTTTGGGATTTCACCATCTATAAAAAGTTAATGAATGATATACTCCTAAAAAGGAAGTATATCAAACAATTCCCATAATTTTATATTTAAGTTCATGTTCAAATGCATTAAATTTTAATTACACTCACCTTGGTTAATGTTTAGCTTAATTATATTTAGGCTCTATTAATTTTCAAATATACATAATCACCTCCTTTACCCCCAAAAAAATATAAAATCATTGTTTATAAGAAAGGTAAGCATATGTTTAAAATATAGAGAAATGGAGATAAATGTAAATAGAAATGAACATTAATGTATATTTTTCTAAATAAAGGGAGTATAAATATAATTACACTAAATTTAAAAAAAAGTATAATTTACGCTAAATAAATAATATTATCTTGTCATTGTTTATAATTTTATTTCAAATGACATGAATTTCAGTCTAATTCCATTGTTGTAATTGATATGTAAGTTCAATTTCAAATGACAAAAAGAGAAAGTGCAAAAAATTGTGTTAAACATGTAGTTTACAAGGGAGAAAAGCTCACAGACCTGGAATGTGTAGTTAGTGAGAGAACCGCTAGTTTGCTGTATTAAGTCGGATTGAGGCACAGCAAAATGGAGCAAGCACATAAGTGATTGCCACTGATTCAGACTGATTGAATCTCCTACAAACATTATCTTCTTCCCTCTAAATTTTCTCAAGAAGCTTTTCCCATCAAATCTGCATAGAGAAAGAGATACTTCCTATATAATATTATTTACTATTATAATTCATTTCATGAATATTATTGAGATATATTTGTAAATATTATTAATTTATCGAGAATTGATTCCTTAACAAATCAAACTAAATATAATTTGTTTTTGTTTCCGTTAGAAAAGAAATTAATTTTTAGATTTAAGTTCAATTCATGTACTTTATAAACACACAACTCGTCAATCTGAATTTTAAGTTGGATGATGAGTTATCTATAAATTGGTTCAGTTTATTTTCAACCCTATTTCTGAATGAAAATTATTTCGTTGTATTACAAATTTCAGTATTTTAATCTCAACCATTTTCCTTATCATCGTACAAAGGTAATAAGTCCTCAGTATGAGTATTATAATTCAACTAAGAATGTGTTTTGCTTCCGAGTGTGATAGTGTGCGTCACGAAGAATGATTATCGATCTATTTATTTATTATTTTTAAAAATATTTATTATTTTTAAAAATATTTTTTATTTTTAAGAATAAAAGCATTTATTTTTAAAAATTATTTTTTCTTGATATCAATTTAATAGTTGCATAAAATATTTTTTATTTGTAATACTAAACATCTTTTAATATTTATCTTTCTTCAATTCAAAAATAATTCTTTTAAAAAAAGTTTTAAAAAATCATTTTTAAAAATATAAAAATAAAAACATATCCAAAATATCATTTAAAAAAAACACAAAAAATTACCTTTCAGAAAAGAAAAATGATCACAGCGTGGGAGATAGGGTTTGTTCGATCGGCGTACCTTGGCAAAGGACAGTTGGTGGGTTGCCATCTGTATTTGAGATAATCTCTATCAGTTCGACCATTCTTAACACAATCGAAATCCTGACGCATATTGGGGCAGTTGGAAGAATCATAGAGAGGGTAAGATTCATCCCTAACCCAACTTCCTTCGTACACATTGCATTTTGTCAATTTCAAATTCTTTTCATCTAAACCAACTTCTCCAGCACTGCCAAAACTTAGCCATGGAGAAAGGCAAATCAACCAGAAAACCGCCGCAATAATCGGACCAAAATGTTTCATCCTTTCCCTCTTTCTGATGAGAAAATTGAAGATGAACTTTGTTTGAATGTTTTATGCTTCTGCTTCTCATGGGTGGCTATATATATAGCCGGTGATTTCGGCCGAGAATGACAAGGTTTTTGGATAAGTTTTTATGCATTGAATAGAGGCGAGAGAAATTCTCGCAAACTTTGTCTGTAATATGTATCTTTAATTTCGGTTATTAAAAAAAAATTAATTATCAATTTTATTAACCCTATACATTTGAATTTAGACGTGTGTTCAGAGTTTATATTCGATATACTTGTTTCGTATTTCCCTTTTTTGTTTCACTCATTCTTTTTTTTTTAAAAAAAAAAAACCCATACTTCGTATATCGGAAAGAGCATTCTAATTTCAAAAGTAGATACAAGTGCCTAATCAACGAAAGAGAGAAAGGAAATGACATGAAGAAAATTCGAATATTCATTATTATGACAAATTGAATGGAAAAATACATTATTTTAGTTAAAGCAAATAATTTCTTTAATTGAGAAAATATTTTTAAACATTTTTTATTTTGTTTTATTTACCCACACTATTGGAGAAATTGAAAACCCTTCATTTTCCTATTTTACCTATCATTTATCAAAAAAATACTAAAATAAATATGAACATTAAAATATTCAAAAAATTAATTCTGTAAATATTAATTAGTTCTATCTTTAGAATTAAGAGATAAATTCAAAGAAAATTTCTTACACATACAGTTAAATTCAATTTTATAAAGATTTATTTTTATTACTATTTAAGTTATTTTTCATTATCAATTCAATTATTATTTTTAATATTAATAATATTGTAATGAAGTGAATGGAATCAAATTATCCTGAACCATAATTGCAAATGATATTGTATTAATTGTAATTGAAACAATGTGGTAACATAATATTGAAAATAAATACAATAGTGTATTTTGGGTGACATTAAATTAGGATTGTGCATTAGGGATCTTTTTGCGATTTGGACAAAATATTTTGTCATTTATTAGCTTGACTTTTTTTGTGACATGTGTTGCAAGTGTTATAATGCCATTTGTATTTGATTTGAAACATCTTGATAAGAATGGAGTGGAATTTCTACTTTGATAGATTGAACACTTGTATTATGATGGAAGTTGATCTTATATTATTAATAATGAGCAATTTTGAAATATCCATGATTGGGTTTCACTTCGAAGTTCTAAATTGTATAACACTTTCCTTCACTTAATTTAGTTTGGTACTTAGTGGAAAGAGTTTTCCCAAATGTGGTGGTTACAATTTTGTTTCTCTTCGTGACAATAAAATATAGAGTTAAGGATAAAGAACATATGAGAAACAATTCTGTAAAAAAAGCATACATGTTAGTGTTTGTATTAATTGTATTTATGAATTTGAAAGGTTAGTGCATTAAGTTTATGTCATGTTACCTCTACATCCGTGAGTAACATTTCCAAGCTAACTAACTGGTAATTTGAATTATGCTAAGTAACATGCCAGAGTTTTAGCACCCTAACGTAAATTTTTTATGTTTGCGTACTAGGATGCAACTCTAAAAAGGAGTTAACCTTTCTTGCCATATCAATATATCTACAGTTAGTTTAAGATGTAGAAATTTGAAAAGTGTTTTAGCAAAAAATAATTTGGAATAAGGCATAAAATTCTTTAAAATACTAACAATCACTACTACAAAATTGGCTTTTAACATTAATTATTTAATATGTTTGATACTATTTATTACTTGATATATGTATAGGTGTCATTATAAGTTTGACCATTCCATGTTAGTTGTATTAATTGATGTGAAAAAGGGTTATCATGTTAATTTTTTTACTAAAAAATAACCTTTATTCTTTTAAATATATTTTAATTCTTTTAATTTTTTTTAATGTTAGCTTTTCACTACCCTGTTAAAATATTTATAGTAAAAATTGAATAAACCCATCATTTCATTAGAAACATATATTTTAAGTTAAAAATTTTGATATATTATAATTTTATGCTCAATTATCCATTTGGCTCAAATTTTATGCCAATTTAATGTAACTTTTCAAATTTATCAATTTGCAAAAATTTCAAAGGTGTTTTATCTTTCTTGGAATTACAAAAAATGACCATTTTCATAGATCCTTTTCACTTTTTTTCCTCTATTTCTTGTTGTTGTTTGGCCAGGTTTGGATTTTTCCTATAGTATTTTATTAAATACATAATAAGCATCTAAAATTTATATACAACCTAAAAAATTATACAAATAAAAAAAGAAATCTCTTAAAAACCCTTTGTAAAAAATGAAAATAATAGAATAGACAAATGTTTGAGAAATTGAAGTAAGAAAAACATCTCTTATATCCTAAACCCGCTTTATGCTTGATGTTAGTTACAAAGTAGCAATAACTTACTAATGAAGATATCTTAAAAATCTCTTAAAAAACCTATGTAAAAAATGAAAGAAATGGAAGAGACAAAGATTTGATAAATAAAAGTTAAAAAAAATACTTATATTTTGAACTTGCTTTATACTTGATGCTAATCAAAGAAGTAGTAGTAACTCATTGATGAAGATCTCTTAAAAATCTCTTAATAAACCGATACAAAAAATAAGCGACATGGAAAATATGAAGATTTGAAAAATAAAAGTAAAATACTTCTTATGTTTTAAACTTATTTCATACTCAATGCTAGTTAAAGGAATAGTAGTATCTTATTGATGAAGATCTTTTAAAAATATCTTAATAAACCTAGTTAAAAATGAGAGAAATAGAAAAAAAAACAAAGATATAAGAAACAAGAAAGGCACTTCTTTTATTTTAAACCTACTTGATGAAGGAGTATCAATAGTTTACTAGCTTATGGTGAAGGATAGAAATATAGTGTTCTGTAAAAGGAGTTAAATGGACAATGGGCATAGAAATAAATAAGAGAAAGAGTAAAAGTGATAATGAGGAAAATATAAAACTCACTTTAATTATAGCACAAAAATGTGCCTGCTTTAACGACTAAAGTCTTACAGAAAGAAAACACTTTGATTATTTATAAAAAAAATTAACATATTAGGTGATTTCATTTTTGAATACTGGCAGTTAGGATAACTTTAGATGTTGATTTTATAAAAAAAATTGACATGTTAATTATATCTTAATATTTTAAATTGATTCTTCCCTTCTCTTTTAACATTGGTTCTTTAATAACCAACATAGAAAGTTGTTATAACATCAATTTTATAAAAAATTGATATGCTAACTATATCTTAATTTTCTAAATTGATTCTTCCTTATCCTTTTTATGTGATTCTCTAATAATCAATGTAAAAATTTGTTATGATATTGATTCTTTATTTAAATTAACATGATGTATCATAGTTTTCAAAGTAAAAGGTAATTCACATAACTTTAGACTTTTGCTAAGTTCAAACTAATGTATGAGTTACAATAAACATCGATTGTAAATAATAATTACCATCTTAAGTTTTCATAAAACACACTCTTCATATCCTATTAGAAATTATGGCTTTATAACATTGATTAATTATTTCAATTGATGTAGTAAGTGAAACTATCACCACGATCATTATATATATCAACTTTCACTTTAATTGAGATTAATATGCCAATGTTAAAAGATAATTCTATGGTAATGAATGGAATTGAATTTACAACTAATGTAAGCAATTAATTTCTTAAACACATTAATATCAAATCTAAACAATATGACACTTCATACCAAAAAATTCAACAATGAACAATGCTCTATATGGATTTTGCAACACTTCTTTGTAACCAATGTTCATGATTGAAGTCAATAGTTTGTTATCTTTGTTGTAGATTAGAATTTTGAAGCCTTTCTTTATTTGAACCTTTGAAACTACAACATGCAACTACTTATTTGTGAATACAAGCTTTAGGGAATAGATGCCCACATTAAAGAATATTTGTCTTTCACTTTTATTGATGGTTATAGCATTAGAGACAACTAATGAAAATTGTCTTCATGGAATTTTGAATGGAAAGTTCAAGTTTAATTAAGTCATGTACATACATGGAATGAAAATCCTTATGCCAAAATTGCTTCCAGTCATAACATTAACTCTAAAAACATGATTTTTACAATAAGTTTTAATAAGCTTGATTCCATTATATAGTCTATTAGATTGGTTAATATTTCAGAGTAGTATCATAGGAACTCCTTTCTACACTAGCAAATGATATTATTTAGATTTTTAGAAATGGCTTCCTCATGAACGTGATAGTTTGATCTAACTTGCAAATAAATCAGAACTGTAATATTCGATAGCATTGCTTAGGACTAAATACAATATATAAAAGTTCACTACATCAACACTATCAAGCTTTGGTGTCAATATAACATGATCTTTTAAATATTCTAGATCTTGGTATCCTTCCAAGAATGAGGGGTAAGTTTTGTTTATAATATAATTGTTTTGATTGGATTATTGAAACCCTTTATTGAAAGTTTGTTAGGAATTTCAATTTCAACTTCCACATCATTTAGACTTTTCCATCACTAATCTTTAGTATCCATTTAGCAAATCCTTTTAGTTTAACTTGTGCTTCAACATTAGAACTTGCCTCAAGTCTCATATTTTTAGTTAAAGTTAAAATTTGACAATGATGCCATAAATAATATGAATTGAAAGTTCCATACATTATTTAAGATCAGATAGATCTTGAAATGATAAATTTGGCAAAAGTGATTGCTAAAGACTACGTATTTACATCCAAAAGGAAGATTTGTATTGTTTGTAGGGAAATTCTACAGCACTCAGGGGGGTTCCAAATTTAGGGTGACGTGGCACATTTTAGGCCGTTAGATGATATTATAAAATCTCATTCGACGGCTTGTGCCACGTCACCCCGGGTTTGGAACCCCCTAGGGTGCCGTAGCAAGACCCTTGTTTGCAACATCAAATTAGAGAATATCTCATAAAGCTTAATCAAATGCTTCAAAAAGTACTTATTCATCATGAGAGCTTCATCCTATATTATCAGTTTTACTCTTCTTACTAATTCTACATTTTCACTTCCTTAAGTAATGTTACAAGTTGAATCCTTATTTATAGTAAATGGAATAGCAAATCATAAATGTGCTATCCTCCTACCAAGAATTAACACAAAAGTAATGCTACTTTGAAGCTACAACTGAAATAATTTTCCTTTATGTTCGTACAATAGAAGTCAAACTTCATAAATAAGTTTTTCAAGTGCCACCATATCTATAAACAAAGTGTAAGGCTCCTTCATTGTTAGAGATTGAATACATGATTTTGTCATAAGCTTACTTTTATTCAAAAGTCATTGAGTTTAAAAGTTTTCTAGACTCTTCTATTTGTTGAGCTCTATTATAGTTTAGTTAATCAATTATTAATCTATTATTTAAATGTGTTATGTAAGTACCTTTTGCTATAGGTATAGAATCAAGATTTTTTAAGTTTTAATTATTACTTTTGAGTATTCTATCAATAAGTAACAACATTAAATTCTTCTTTTAGAAATCATCTAGTTGTAGATCTATCATTGGAGAAGAAAATTAAAGAACACAACTTCAATGAACTTATTATATTAATTTAAATTGAATGTAAATTCATGTTTAAACAACAATTATTAATCATATATCAATATTATAATTGTGAATAACATTCTAGTTCTATTTATTATTAGCCAAAGCAATAAAAATTCACCCGTTATTAAAATAATGTATAAAGTGGTTTATTAGGTAGTTAACTTGCATTGCTTTCAATATAATGTAACAAAGATTAACTTATATAATAATTTACTTTTGTTTATTGGTTCACATATTTAAATTGCAAAACACATGGATGGCATTTATGTACACTTATTTATAGGATCCAATCAATTCAGAGTTTAAGAAGTTATGCAACAAAGTTTAAAGGTATAAATAGTATGCAAAATAGAAAAATTATATTGCAATATATTGGAACATATGACTACAAAAAATATTGGAAATAAATAGAAATTAAATTAAATATTATAATGAAGTTAATTTATAACTTATGTCAAGCAATATTTGCACACAGATAAAATAAATACTTAGTAGTAAATAGTTTTAAAAAAATGAGATCTTCTTACAAACTAAATAGTCACTTGAAATAAAACATTACTATTTTGCATTGAAATAGTTCCTATATGTAATATTGTGGTGGCTAATGCCTTATGTGCTTTTTTGTATATTATTTTTTATTAATATTCATATATTAAACAATTTAAATTGTGACATGTTTTTATATAAAAAAGAAAAAAAGGTGAATACAATAAAATTTTATTTAATTTTTAAAATTAGTATTTATTTTCTATGTTTATAATCCTTACCAAGAATACTATAATTTTATTACTCCTTTACTTGGTTGGAAGTGTGTATGATGGTATTGTTTAAAACTAAGATATTGTGAAAAAGTTATTGAGTGGTTCTAATGTTTTTGAAGGACTATCATTTTGTTATTATTTTAAAGTTCTAAGATTTTCCTATAATGAGTATTTTAATTTAGATTATGTTAATTTTTTTTTGCACTTGTACAACATTTGATGTAATGTGTTTTTCAATTATTTAGTACATGAAAGAAAGTCATGTTAAGTATAACTTAATAAAATTACAATATCATTAAGTAAATCATATCATTACATTAAAATACAATTAGTTGATTAATTTAATTCACAAAAAAAGTTCAAAAATATATTTTCACATTGTAATGTTCATCTTTAGATATATAATATATCATCATATGAAAATTTTCATGTCTTTTGTCATACAAAAGTAAGTTTGGATAAACTATTTGATAATAATATAGTAGCAAATATATATTTTAATTGTTGACCATTATACCATAATGAATCTTCTTTTATTGTATCAATAGATTCTTTATCATTTTCTAATAACCCTTTTGCAAAATAAGCATTTTTAAAAGTTTCATGTTCAATGCCATTATGAGTAGGGATATTTGCATCTTCTACATTATTATGTAGTATATTTTTATGATAATCATATTCATCATAAAGGAAAAAAATAGGATATTGAAGTGGTAAACATGTAGATGTAGCTCATATATACATTATAGTTGAGCATCAATTCCATTAATTATTATATCTATTTTTTTAGTTAAATCAACATTGCTAAGCACTAAGACTACAACCTCATTAATTATGGGCAAATTATAAACTTGTCCATCACTTTCTCTTTTAAAAATTAACTTTAATTTTTAATTATACTATGTTTTTAATCTTGTAATCACCCTTCCACATTCTAAAAGAGTTAGTGAATGGATTTAGTTGATCAAAGATATTTTTCAAGTTAGCAATAACATCAGTATCCAATCTTTTATCACCATCAATAAAGTTGTAAGACAACAATAAAAACTATTAATTATTCAAAAATATAATGTATGAACAAATTTAAAAATTTTATCAAAACATTATGAGAAATAATAAATATACCTAACTGCATTAATTCTATTTAAGATTTTATTTTGTGTGTCATGAATGTAAAGCTAGGCAAACTTTAGGAATTAATCGAGAAGAAGAATTAAATTATCTATAGGATGACAATTCATGCTATATAATCTGAAGACATAAGGTCGAGCACTATCATTGATGAATTTATCTATTTTTTCTCCTATTAAAGTGAAGGAAAAATATTTTATTATAAATTCTAATATTACCTTTAAAATCTCTTAAACTTGAGATTCTTTCTTTTCCATTAACCATTTAAGATAGATTATTTAATTTCGATAATTTCTAATTAAACTAAAAAGTAGTCCTACAATACTAAAAATAATAATCAAGATTCCCATCATGCAAATAACTTGGATACTATTCCAATAAATTGGAATATAAATAAGTCATCTTAAGTTTAACATAGATACAAAATTTGTAATAGTTGTAAATTTTTACTTCCATTCATAGCAAAGTAGAAAATTAAAATAAACATTTTAATGTAATATAATTCTAAATAAAATATGCTAAGGAATTAGGTAAAAACAATATTGTTTATACTACTATTAGCAATTTCTAGTAAAACATCACACTTATAAAGATCATTTTTGTCTCAAACTCATCACATAATGAAGTATTGAGTTCTTTATTATCATCACTTGTATAATATATATTATCTTCATTATTGACATCAACACAATTTTCACCTAAAAAAAGAACATGTCTGGAAATGTGTATATATATAATGATATAATATATACCAATAAAATGATGTCTTGAAACATTAGAAGAAGAATTTTCACCAAAAAAACTATTTTTAATTTATGTAAGATAGTGTGACAAATTACTTTTATCAAAATGATGTAAATTATTAGAGTAATTTTTTGTCTTTATTTTCTTACCACAATTTCCTATGTTTATAAAATAATGTTTACAATTATGTCAATGAATTCAAACAAATCAAAATATAAGTAAAAACATATTGAATATTATTGCAAATGAATTATTTCCAGAACTCTTTATAAGAAAAAAAATAATATATAACAATCTTTTTTTAAACTTACCAATTAAAGCAAATTTTATTTCCAAATTTGTCACACAATTAGAGATATCTTCAATAATTCATTTGGGAACATGCTTCTTCGCCATTTTTTTTGTAGATGAGATGTGTTCATTTAGATAGATGATAGGTGTATAGGTAAAATTGATTTCCTTTTTGCCAGATACAACAAGGCACGATTACTTGACTAAGATTCAAACCAATATTATTCTAACTTGTACTTAAAAAGTCATTAAATTTGTTAAAGTCATTATTTTAGTGATCATATTTAAGGAAAGAGTCTACATATAAACATAGTAATGACTATTAGTTATAAGTGAAGAAGATTAATTCATAAAAAATAACAAGTTTGAACTTCTATGTAGACCTTTATCTATTGACAAATGGATTAATCTTATTAGCATCTTTCTTTGTAGAGCATTTTTAGATTCCAATTGGGTAGAACTCATGTCAGGGAAATTTAGGATCCTATAGTCATAACTTGCTAAAGCATCAAGTTCTTGAGTTTTGTCACTAGTATAATATAGATTGCATTTATCATTATTATCACTGATAAAATCTACATTATACAATCTATATTAAAAAAATATGAGAGAATAACTATATTTACAATGAATTAACCTAAGCCAATTATAATATGGGCATTGATTAACAAAATGATGTCTCAAAATGATAAAAGAAATATGTTTGCTAGTGAAAAGATTTCTAATTTGACCACACAATCTAATAAAGCACTTTCATCAAAATGATTTGAATTATTAGAGTAATTTCCTATCTTTGTTTTCTTATCACACTTTTGTACATTTTCAAATAACATTTAAAATTATGTTAATGAATTTAACTAAATAAGTGAATATAGCAAAAATCTTTTAAATATTGTTCTAGATGAAATATATCCAAAACTTCTGATAACAAAAATTATCATATACCAACCTCTTTTTGAAATTCACCAACAAAAGCAAAATTTTTGTCCAAATTTGTCATGCAATTAGAAATGTCTTGAAAAAACTAATATAGGAACAAGTTTCTTACCCACTTAATTTGCAAATAAAATGTGTTCATTTGTACAAATGATGGGTGTATTAACAAATTTGATGTCATTTTTTTGAGAAGTTATTGTATTTATTAGAGAGTCATTATTTCGCTAATTATCTCCAAGGAAAAAACTTACATATCAATATATTAATGAGTATTAATTTTAAGTTAAGCAACCCTGTTTATATAACATAATAAGTTAAGGTCCCACCTTTATTTAGGTTATCTTATGTTAATAACTTATTTAATTTTATTGACCTTCTCTTCAATCAAGCATTTTTACTTTGTAATTAGGTAGGAGTTTTTCCATTGAAAGGATTTAGGAATTCTTTTTCTTTAGTACTCATCAAACATGAAAGTAAACAATTATATAAAATACTAAAAATAGTAGTCTCATAAATGACTACAAAGATTTACTTTTAAGTTACATTTATCAACTAACTTGAACAAAAAATACAAACCAATTTCGGGCTCTCAAAAGTTATGATCTAAATTTAAAAAATTTAACCCTTATTTGTCCATGAAGAGAGTAACATAATTTGCAATAGATTATATTCCATTATAATGCTATTAAGAAAAAAAAAGAACTAAATAAAATTAAAGTTAGTATGGAGAAGGTAAATAGGAGGTGAAATCAAGGTTAGTATGCTTCTATTCAAAGAAAATTAATAGGATTTTAGGTTAAACTCAAAATCCTTTTGGAAGCAAAACTCTTTATTCTTCTTTATTCAAATGGAAAATTGTAGATAATTACCTAAGATTTTAGTGACTAAAGAAGCTTAGCTTGAGTAGATGGAGAATTAATTGTAACCTTAAAGAGGTTAGTTCTTGAATATATAAAGGGAAGGAAGAAAAGAGGAAAATGTTGAACAAGATTATAAGGAATATTTGTGGTTAGAGAAAAAGTAAAAAATAGTGAAAAGGGTTAGGAGATAAAAGGAAAGTGAATTAGAGGTAAAGTTGTAAACTTGTTCTAAATCTACTCTATACATACTTACTTAACTCTTATCACATTCTAACCATTAAATACCTTATATTTTATTGTATTGGTTTCTCAAATCACTTATATTTCGCTGGAAAAAATTTAATAATTATTTTTTATATCAAAATATTTTGATTATTTTTAAATATTCCCAAGGGGTTTAATAAGCTTTAGTATTTATAGCCAATTATTAGTCATGCTATTAAAGAGGTGGGAGTTATAGAAAGAGTACAATACTATTGATGAATAAACTCCATTAATAATAGTGATTGATAAATAGACAAATTCCTAAGGATTAGGACACAAAATAAGTGTAATGAATGCTAGTTTCTATTAAGGAAACTTTCAATAATTTTACTCAAACAAAATAAATACATAGGAAAGTTCTCTAAAAAAACACAGTTGTTTTATTTTTTACTAAAAAATCTAAGAAAATTTAAAATAAAATCTACCATTCTGCCATTATAATTAATTAATTACCTAATTTCAATTTTCAAATTTTGTCTACACCTAATTAAATATATTATATGAGTAGTAAATGTCAATAACTTCAAGGTTTAATTCATAGAATTTTTCTTACATTTCTAAGAATATTTTAAAGAAATGTAGGATTTTCATTTTTGGTTCAGTTTTAAAAAAATATTCTAGGGAATGTTTGCATTCCTGAGAATATTTTAATTCAATATTTACCTAAAATATTTCCATTAGAAGAAGGATATTATGCATTCTTATGATATGAAAATATTTTAATAAGATGAATAGATTATACTATTCACCTTTTTATTAAAATCTTACTATTATTATACATCTCTTTTTATCATTACCCATTGTGGTTAACCACCATTAGACACTATTCTATTGCTATTAACCACTACCTTTTATTATCCATCATTGGTAATCATTGTTAACTATCACCGATTATTGATGACTGCTATGGATGATCATCTTTGTCACCATCCATCACTGATAACCTTCATTGGCTACTATTCACTATTGAAAACCATTGCCAACTACCATAAATTGCTAGTTATTATTATTAATCATTTCTCACTACTACTTACTATCATTGACCACTCAAATTTTGATGAGAATATTTTAGTGATTTAATAATATTTTTTAAAAATATATAAATTAATTAAAATATAATATTGTAACATGTCACACTCCTAAGAAGTTAAATTCTTGAAAATGTATGATTATGTGAACTAAACACCACCTCAAGTTTAATTATTCATACTAATAAAAATTTTTATGGTTAACTAATTTATTTTAATCAAATGATATATTTTATATTTTTTTGGAAATATTTCGTATTATTTATTAGGTAGTTAAGAAATACTCATTATATATATTATGGTAAAAATTGATTTAATTGTTTAATTTAGAAAAACTTTAATTAATTTAATTATCTTCTAAGTAAATAGGTTAAGTAACATATTAATTCAATTGTTAAATGAAAATCTTTAGTTTTTTTCTCATTTTAATAGATTTTATAAAAAAAGAAGGTGATTCAAATATTTTAATTTAATTTTAAATAAATAATGGATTAAGCAAATATATATAGTTTTCCATCTATAATGAAATTGTTATCTTAATTTTATTCAACTAATAAAATGAAATTGATTAAATGAAATTTTTAAGAATAAATTAAGCTTTTTTTGTGTACTAATTACCTATTATTTAAAGCAAATGGTTCAAAAACTAAAGAACATATGAAAGTTAATAAAAAATCACAACTACATTTCAACAACTAACATTTATCTTTATTGATAAACACTACATCTTCTTCAGAATATAAATAAATTGATACATCCATTCATATAAATCAATACTCGATTGTTGCCACAAATTACTCATAATAGAAAGAAGAGATTGTCCAAATGGTCTACATTGCAATAAAGCTCCTTACAAATTTTAGATAGTTCATAAACACAAAAATAGTTCATGACTTTGTGAAAATTAAAACATTACCACAAATTACTAAAAAAAAGGATAAATACTAGAAAAGGTTTAGATTACAACCAGGCTTATTATAAAATCCATAAAGTTGACAAACCAACATCTAATTCTAATCATTTCCATGCATGATCATAACCTTATTGTTATCATTAAGAGGGTTGTGCTTAAAAATCGTACATGACATATTGTAACCTCCATTCATATTCCCAAGCTCAAGCACTCTTGAGCATATCAATTGGTTATGTAAAATAAAAATAAGGATAGTCAACAAATGATAACCTTCTAATTTGGTAAATGTTAACCTTCATTTGTAGATATGTATGAGTCAAAAACCTAAACTTGCATAACAAATTCTCCATTAGTATAACCTTCAGAACATGAAACAATGGACAAATTCATTAATGTAATTATGAAGCATCGTCTATGTATTATCTCTTAAAAGTGGAATAACTAACTCATTAAAATTCTTAAAAGAATTATCATAACAAAATACAAAGGAAGGAACAAATTTTGTACCTATACTAAAGTATCTAAATCAATAAAAAATGTCATTAATATGCATGCTTATCAAATCAAAACTAACAAAATTAAGTTTATGAAGGTCAAGCCAATTTAATAACAATCTAGACACAAAGTAAATGGAAAGGCATCATCAATTATTCAAAATTTCTTTCTTATAAATAATTGATATTTCATATTTCATAGCAAATTTTTTTCAATAAAGTCAAAAATTGATCTTTGAAAGCTTAACTTATTTCAAATGGTAGATATAACCTAAAACTTTTATGTTGATAGATTCTATATGGAAATAACATGTTGTAAGTTTTGGATCAACCTAGACTTAATCTTAATTATACCATTGCAAAAGCTAATAATGTAATTAGAAATACTTATATGCATTATATTAGGAGAAATAGGAGAATGCAAAGTGAATGATTGATAAATTTGAAATACTATGTATATTGTTCTATTCAACTTTGTGAATCAAAATCTTTTTAGCCTTTAATAAAGATAGAAAAAGATGCCATTTGACAAATTCTAGGTCTTTAATTATTATGAACCAATTTTTACAAACACATTTACAATGCAATAGACTTCTTATTGTAAATGAAATAAATGAAAAAAAATGTTTGAAAACTATTAGCCTATTTTAAAAAGTTTTGACAAATAATGATTCAATTGATTAAGTGCCTTAGCCTAGTTTGATTTTAGAATGAAGGTTGAAGAAGTTGAAAGTTTACAGTAGGGTGGGACTACATCTTTGCCTAAGAGATTGACTTGCTATTAGGAATCAAAATAACATTATATAACAGCATAACTAACTAATTACTTCAGGAAATTATACCCAAGGACATGCTTAGCAATTAACTAATTTGACATCATGCAAAATGGCAACATGAATTATGGAAGAGTGGGACCATGTTGAACGCAATAATGAGCATGCACCTAATTTCTAGCCACATGTATGATTAGATAAAGTGGGAATAACTATCCTCAACCATTACAAATTGTTAACTATCACATGATAGCCTATAAATACCCTTAACTCAATAGGTTTGAGGCTTATTTTTGCCACATTTGCTACTCAAGCTTGTTCACACACTTTACATCCTTCTAATACTTTAATGTACCATTCAATCTCATGTAATTAATATGCTTTTCCATTGTAATTAAGTTATTATTAGGACTTTAGATGCTATCAATATGCAATCTTGTACCTTTTAAGCTAATCTACAGTAAAGTATTTGTATAAACTATGTTTATCCTAATATTATTAATTTGCATATATTTTAATGCAAATTATTTACATTTTTGTATGCTTTATTTACTACTTCTATGTTAATCCTTAAATCATATCAAACATGAGGACATTGCTAGAAAATTATGAGTAACCCATCTTTGTAAAAAAGAACTAACTTAAACCTACATTTTTTACCAATAAACAAATTGGTAGACGCAGTGGGAAATGGTTATGGTGTTAGGTTTTTACTAACCTTTACTGTTTATGTGATTAAGAAATGGTATTGTTTTGTCATCATTTAATATGAATACAAATATGATATTTACTTTTAGGACTGCTTATGATAATCCACTATTTCAAGAAGGGATTATAGAAAATATTAATAAGTTAGTAGGAATTTATAATTAGAAATACATAAAATATCAATGTAGCATAGAATTAAAATAATTAGAATAATATGCCAAATGCTAGGCAAAATCAATTAAAAAAAATCAAAATCCAAGAAACAACTATCAAAATAATTAGCAAGTTGTACAAAATAATCCCAATAGAAATGCTTTTGTGAATAATAATGATAATATGTCAAATAATGGCGAAAGGAACAATGCTGAAGGGCTTTCATTGAATGCCTTATGGCATTACTATATATTGACAAAAACAACAAGATTATCTTTTAGTTGAAAAAAACAATAGTCATAGTTTAACTCCTTAAAGTTTACTTTGTCTGACAATAGATGAATTAGAGTAACGATGAGGTAGTTAACATGCTCTTCTAACATATAGCCACCATATTAAGTTTAATTTGTGAAGATATAGCTACAAGCCAAACTTGGATGAGCTAAACTTTGTAAACAATAGCACAATATCTTTGTTCTTAATGTGGTATAAGCATGATTCATAAATGGAAGAGATCAAAACTAAGCTCAAGTTTGAATAAAAGAAGGTTGAAAAAACTCAGTATAACCATATAAGACTCATAAAATATGACAGATATACTAATAAGGCTTGATTGAAATATTTCAAGAATGTTGGAGATAAAGGTATAAAAAGGCCATTGTTATTTGATAAATGACTAATAACTTATTTCATCATTTTTATTATGGAATGATATTTTCATCATTTGATAAAATGTTTATTTCTAATGCCTACTTCACAAACTTTTTGCTTATTTCCATTTTATCATATCAAATATAATATAAAATAATTCTCTATATGAACCATTACAATATAATAAAAAATTAAAAAAAATACACTTTGTTTCCTTAAAGTTTGTTGTTGGTCACAAATTATTTCTAATTATTTTTGGTAGAAGTCTAAAATTAGCATTTAAGACAATTTATTGCTTTTTTTGGTTAAATTTGACGTCTAAATTTTCTATTCCAATTTTCCAAATTAAATTCAAGAAAATATCATTTAAGACATAGTTTAGGTAGAATTCTTTATATATTTATTATAATTTTTTTCAATTAAATCACGACATGTGTATTTAATTGTCCTATTCATAAAAAAATTATATTGACATTGATAATTATAGTAATTATTAAATTTTAATTATTAATAGTAATTAAATAGAATAATTACGCATATGTTATGATGTAATTGAAAATTTTTATCGTAAGCATGTAAAAAATTTTGCCTAAATTTTTTCCCATAATTTATCCTAATAAATGCAAATTTCAAAGAAATAAGAGTGTATTTCCCCTTTTTTTGTTAAAAAAGAATTAAAATACAAAATCCAACCCTATTCTTCAAGCCAGGACTCGATCCCTTCCTTGGGGATCCCACCGACCTTGCTACACGGTGAAGAATTGCCTTCCTCAGCGACGGACAACAAACCGGACCTGAACATCGCCAGCGCCAGCGCTGTCAACGGCAGGGGAGCTTGGCAGTTTTCGGGGACACTTTTATCTAGCAATTTCAGGTGAACAGGCTATAAATTGTCCAATTTAATGCTGTTTCTGGTTAACAGACTCACTCTAACGTTAGTTTTCGGTTTTAGTGTTTTTGTTTATGTTTACCATGTTTTGTCAAAATTAATGTTGGCCTAATCTTATAATTAAAATTTTCGAGTCCTGGAATTCAGTTAATTTATGTTACGATAATCCAACTTTGCCCTATAACAATAATTTCTTGTTCGATTGTAACTCTGTGTTATTGTTGGGAGCATCGATATGATATATATATGTGAATGTTACATTCTTTGCTGGAATCTGTTTATATTGTTGTTTTTTAATATATTCTTTTGTTGCATAATGAAACCTGGATTATCTGTGTAGGCTTTCTAGTTACTTGAGGTGCCTCATTTATGATATTTGACTCATGTGCAGATGGAGAATAAACTTGCTGAGGAAATTTATGGTGAAAGCTTGCAAGTAGCAAAATTAGAACTGAGATCAAGCAGCGGTGACGATAAGCAAAATAGTTTAAATGGTGAGTGTGCTTGGATTGGTTTTATATCAAATTCTTGTTTAGCTTAGTAAATACAAGGAGAATAAATAGATATCTAGGGGTTATACTGAACAGGCACATCTTGTCATTGGTATGGCATAGTTGAACTTTTGCTCTTAAGCGAAGTAAGCTAGAAAAGTGTAACTCCTTTCCAATCACAGAAATCAAGGAGGAAAAAAACATTCCTATTTTTCTTGGGACTTTTTGTGACAATTAGGTGTTATCTATCTTCAGTTTTTGGTCTTTTAGCATTAGATTAGATGGTAAATCATTAGTTGCCCATGTTGAGCACTCCTTCATGTTCATGTTTTATTGTGCAATTGAACAACTAATTGCACTCCTTCATTAGTTGCCCATGTTGAGCACTCCTTCATGTTATATGCGCATAGGATAGCACAGTGATATTTTCTTCCCGTGAAAGATGATGCCACTTATTATGCCTTCTGCTGAACTGCTTTATGCTTTCCTCATTGTAACTGACACCATTTTCTGTCTGTGTGCATGCACACAGAGCTTAAATGTACGTTATTGTTTTTATAATTCATACCAGAGTTGGACCTGCATTTTGATCAGGATGTGATATCATCCATTGAGCAAGTGACAGAAAGCCCTCTTTCTTATTTGTATTATTTTTTAGCATTATATTGAATGATATTTTCTAGGATCGTGTGGTGATTTTCCTATACAAATGCCTACTTTCAAGTATTCTTAATTTTGTTTTTTAATGTCTGTGCCATAAATTCTGTAATTCTGTTGTTTGTAAACTTGGCATGAACGTGCTTTGTGTTAATGCATATCATGTATTGTTGTTCATGATTTATAGCATCTAATTGTATTTTGTGGTTTCAGATTGTGAGGGTGACAATTTGGACAATGAAGATGGATCTTTGTGGGATGGTTCTGATGATGGGGTGGATAAAGTATCAGATTTAGAAAGGGAGTGGCAAAGGAGGCATGATCAATTCCATACAGTAATTTTTATGATCTGGAGTTAATTCTTATTCATTATTGAACATCTTCCTCTGTGACTTAAGTGCATTTCTGTATTAAATCTGCATCTTATTGTTCCTCTATGACTTAAGTACTTTTTCATATTAAATCTGCTTCGTATTTCAGATTGGGTATCGTGATGGTCTCATAGCAGGGAAAGAGGCTTCCGCACAGGAGGGGTTCAACATTGGGTTTAAACAATCTGTCCTCGTTGGCTATAACTGGGGTCTTGTAAGAGGTGTTACCAGGTATTCTGAAAGAAAAGATCTTGGAAGATAGATAAGCAATCTTAGTAATGTTGCTACGTCACTAACAGCTTGCTCTTTTTCATTTTCTCTTTTCTGTTTGCATACTGTGAAGTGCATTTGCTGCGCTCCCAGGTACGGTAAAAGAGAAGCTAGCTGAAACAGAAGATAAAAGGAATGAATTCCAAAGATTGCATAAATCTGTGTATTCTTTGTCAACAGCGGATGCCCTTAGATTGTTTAATGAAGACATTAAGGCAAAAGAAGCGGGTGAACGTACAGAAGCTAGCCTTCAGCACGGAAGATTTGCTGGAGCAATCTTCCAGCAAATCTTCCGCTAACTATAACCTGGGAAATTACTTTGGACAGCTTCAGTCACTGATTTGTGACACTCCTGGAATTGACATACAATTACCTGCACACAATTAGATGATGTTCTACCCCTCCAGCCCCCTTTTTTTGGGTAAATAGTTCAGATTGCAAGGGCTTCTTGTGGGAAAATGTTCCATGAGTATCAATTTAGATGTTCATTGTGTTTCCTCATAAAGATGTAGGTGCTGGAAATTTTCCTTTATGGCACAGAATTATTGTAGTTGGGCACAAAGATTGAAGCAACGTTTACTGCATTATATTCTTGATCTTTTTTAACAATATTACCCCCTTTGGATGCTTAATTATATTATAAATTTAACTTATTTTGGACGAAAATATTCATGATACTTCTAAGACCAATGAAAAGACATCTAAAGGAATAGAGTTGGATAGAAATTTCTCTTTTCAGCTTTTTGCAACATCCTGCCTGCCTTCTTAGTTCTTGAATGTCCCCAGATCAGCCCAGAAATATAAATGATTTCATTACACTATGCTGGTGGTTTTACTTCAGTTCTGCAGTCGAAATGTACAATATTGTTGTGCTTCCTTTTTGGGATTGTCTCTTTGAACCATATAAAGAAAATGCACAATATGCACAGCAGCTCATGTTGCACCAAAAAAAAAGAAAAAGAGTGCACCGGTACGTAGTGCATCTAAAATATAATTCTTTCTCTCTTTTGGATTGAGAGAAAAGAGAGTAAAATTTGTGGTTCATATTTACTAATACTTTCAATTTTCTAAATATTTTTCTATTTTCTCTCCGATCTAAATTTAATAATTTTCTTTTCTTTATCCCTTCTTTTTTCTCCGATCAAATAAAGGGTTAGTAATATACAATCTGATGTGCTTACTAAAGTACATTTAGGAGTTTGGTATCCGTAGTGGTGTGGTAAAATACAGTTCATTAGATGAGATTACAACAATCTTGATATTGACTTAATAATCTCATTCAATAGTCTGTATTTTGCCATATTACCCTGGGTACCAAACTCCTAGAGATATCCTAGAATTCATTACAATCTGATTCTATTATTGTCTTGAAGTTCCACCTGATTATTCTTGTACTGTCTGCAACGTATCACTGTTTTTATTTTTGGTGAAAATATCACTATTTTTTGTTTGTATTAGATATGCGACGAATTTGAAATGAGGCTATTAGTGTTGTTTACTTCACAGCACTGCATATTGAGATCTGTTTGTTTATTATTTTTAAAAATAATTTTTTATTTTTTATTTTTAAAAATAAATTTTTTATTTGATAAATTATTTTTAAAATTTAATTTTTAAAAATTATTTCTAAAATTATTATTAAAAATAAATTTTAAATATTTTCTGATTTTTTTTTATTTTTTATGATAGTTTTGTGATTAAATAAAATTTTTACTTATTTGCTTCATCAAATATTATTTATTCATTATTTTTCTTCAATTCAGAAATAATTTAAAAAAATAATAGTTAAAGATAAAAAAAAAACATATCCAAAAATTCATTTATTCCATTGGCAGAAAGGTTTCTGATATCTATTTGACATATGTTAAAAAAAAAATTCCTAATTCAATTGATCTATTTGTTTCCACCGCTTATAAAACCTTGAACAGGGTTGGTCTATGTATTAAAATAGACTTTAATTGGAACAATAAAGTATTAAGATTAAAGCATATAGTTTATAGGTAAACCACCAAATTAGTCCTGAAAATATAGAGGTTAGATCAAATTTCTTCTGAAAATTTGTTTTACATCAATTAATTATAATTTTAGGAGAAATTTGATGTAACTTCTATCTTTCAACGACCCATTTGGGATGGAAATTAAAAGTTTATGTATTTATTTGATCCAAAACAAACTTTTAAGAAGAATCTGATTTAACCTACAATTTTCATGGACTAATTTTTGTGATTTACTCTAATTTATATTTATTAGTTGTGTTTCTGTGTAATTCAAACAAGTAGAAACATATAAAGCAACCGAAGAAAGTACTATTATTAGGGAGAGGGGAGAGAATCTGAAAAAAGCCTAAATATCAGAATAGGGTTTGACAATTTATATTTCATGAGAAGACATTCAATGACTAAGATGCCATTAAGAGGAAATGTCCTGAACAATATATTACTCACAACATCTGTAAAGTACTCTGAACACACAGTTATGTGAAGCAAACCCAAAGTGATTGCAAGAACCCCAATCCCTTTCCCAAATTTTCTGCTTCAATTTAAGATTTACTAATTCTCCATTGCTTCTATTTACAATGTCCCCATGTTTCAGAAAGGATAAGCACAAGAAGCTAGTTGTTCTGATGGACTTGAAGAATACTCCTAGAGATTGGTCTTCTTGTGGTTATCTCACCAATCTGCTTTCTCTGCTTATCATAAAGATAAACTAGCTTACTTCCATCTTCTCCTGCACAGCACTTATGGAAACAGAAATTTCTTGTTAACTGAGCTTCTATTTTAATTTGGGTAAATTACATCAATATCCGTTGACATTTCAAGAGATCCAAAGCCATCCTTTCCTTTTATGAAATAACAAATACTTCTTTTTTGGTAATAGCAGGATTGACAAATTTATTTAAATAGTGACAAATAATTCTTTCTGCTTAAGAATGTTTTGCAATGGTGAAAGGAACAGTTGATGATAAAGGAAAAGCAGAAGGGAATGAGAAAAGATCTTTGTTCTTACCTAATTACATCAATCTGCTACAAGATTAAATAGGGGTTGCAGGATTAAAGCTTGAACTGTTTCTGATATGAGCTTCACACTTTGTCGTTGGCATCACTGCTTCAAAGGCTTCAACAAGCAGTGCCACCTTTTTCTTCCTGGCTGGAGCAAGTTTAGTGACGGCTTGTCTGAGTACAAAATCAAGCATCCATTCCTCTCCATTTTTCCTTTCATCCATCAACTGATGCTTGAGAGTAACCTTTTCTGTTTCTGGATCAGGAACCAAAGGCAAGAAATTTCGCTCTTTTGGGTTGAAATTTCTCAATTCCTCATCATTATCCTTGTTATTTCTCTTGTGCCTAATTGATCCTTTCCAATCTTTGATTGTGACAGGTTCATAGGCATTCTGAGAGTGATCAAAATCTTCAACATGTTGATATGTTTCTGCATTTTCCATCTTCAGGATCATGCTATCTTCTTCATCTGTTACAATTTGGTTTAATTCATAACATTCTTGAGAAGATTGCAGAATACCTGCCACTTCATCAGTTTCATTTTTTCTGTCCTTTTCTTTAGCATTTGTCTGTTCATGAAATGCATTCCCCATTGAAGAACATTGATCAGAACTGACCCTTTTGAAAGAGTAACCAAATTCTTGAGGTTCTGTGCTTTCAATTGTGCCTTTTTGACCTGGAACTGGTACATTACAGGACCCTCCTTCTGCAATGGCTTCTTGGAGTACTTGATCAGCTAGCATGTCCTCATAATAGCTGTTAACTATGTCTCCTTCTATGCACATAACAGATCCATCATGCGAGGTCTCCCATGAAGATTTGACTATTGAGTCGGGTTTCTCGTCTGTCAAAACAGAAGAAACATCATCATCTTCATGCTTGTAGGTGCAGATCTCTCCGTTCTTCCACTTCATGGATGCAGCTTCAGAATCAGAATCATCCATTGCTATGCTGTCCAAGTTTTCCCTCTCATAGCTCATTTCACTGCCGTTGCTTCCCATACTTATTTCTTCACGGAAACAAGTAGGTGGGTGGTCTTTATTTGCATATTCTGCTTTTTGTTCTTGAAGAAAGCTCCTCTTGTTATCAGCTTCAATTTCAACATCATTTAAGTACATTCTAAAATCCTCATCAAAGTCAATCTCAGACTCAGGTGATCTTTCAGATATATATCCAAGATCATTCTTCATATCACCGTCTTCTTGGGCTAATTTTCTAGTATAACTAATTGTAGACCTGATATGTTCTTTATCATCACTCTCCTTGGCAGTATCCAATTTTCCCATTTCCTGTCTTGCTTTATGTTCCTTTTCTTTAGCATCGATGAACACATTCATGCTGATTTCTTGAGTCACGTTTGAAACATTAGCTTGTTTTTCAACAAAAACATCATGCACCACCATATCCTTTTTGACATACAAATCCTCCAAACTTTGAGGGCTTAGAGATTCCTGCATCAGATTGTTCTCGACCTGCGAAAGCCACCTCCTTGCTGACACAAAGCTATTCAATGGAGGCAAAGAAGCATGACCATTAAGATAACAATATGTATATGGGCAAACCTTCATTAATGAAGTTCGCTCAGACTCGGTACTGCCATGATTAAGCACAAGGTGCCCAGGAAACTCAGAATCCTTCAAAGTTGAAGAACAAGTAGCTCTCTGTGCATTCACATCAGCACACAAAGCAACTCTGGAGGACTTTCTTGAACAAGCTCTTACAGGCTTTAAACTAGTAAGCTTTGTCAAAGTTCTCACTAGTTTCAAACTTGAAGAAATTGTCAAAATTTTTTCAGGTTTATTACCAGAAAAAGAGCCCGCTTTCAAAGGATTACTCGAAAATTTTCGTTTCCAATCAGAACAAGTTTTAGTATGCGGAAGACTCACTGGGAAAAGTTCCTTCTTTGCATCTGAACTGCTGGTGGGTTTCATGTAATTTGGAGACCCGCCATTGTTTCTAGTGAAAGGAACTTCCTTTAATGGAGAAAATAGTGCTTCAGTAGTAAAATGAGAAGGTGGTGGCTTTCCAGGTTGTGATAAGCTTCTCTTTAAAGGTGATGGTTTTAAAGCCTCTGAGTCAGGAGGCTTTTTCATTGACTTTGATTTCTTCATCATCTTCTTCATATCAGCTGCTCTGATTTTGACATCATGTTTCTAAGAGGAAGACAAGTTCTTCGTGTTTCCCAGAAGTTTATCTGCTAAAACATCATCAGATTGGCTACCAAGCTTGCTGATTACCTTTCTTTGAACCATGTTATAAGCAAAACCAGCAGCAGAATATGTGTAAAGTTGGAACAAGAATGGATTTTTCTTTCTTTATCTTCATGGAATTCAAGCTGAGGAAGGAAAACTGTATGTTCACTTAATGTTTCCTGGGGTGGAATATTACATTGGAAAGAAAGAAGAAAAGCCTTGAAACCCAAACAACCAGAGATATTCTATTCCTCCTGGTTTGGTTTCTTCTTTTGGCTTGGATTTCCCATAATCCACAAGACAAATTAAAATTGGAGAATTCTAAGGTGCCCCTATGAGTTTAATACCTGTAATGGTATGGTAAAATATAAGATACTGAACGAGATTATTATATTATTATCAAAATTTTTGTAATTTCATTTAATGACTTATATTTTATCATACTATTCCGGATATCAAACCTCTAAGAGTACCTTAACAAATACTAAATTGGAAAATTCTAAATGCTTAAGATAAAATAATTATATATATAATCATTTTATTTAAGTATTATTAATAATTATAATTTTATAATTATAATAATTAACGATATGATCATTATTATTTTATTACAATCTGAATGGAGTATCTGAGAAAGTTGTCCTTCCCCATTTGCTTATTTTTCTGTTAGGGAATTTTAAATGGGGAAATCACATTCCCACTTGAGTTTGTACACTTAAGTGCACTAACTGGCCACCTGATAGAATTTAGGAATAAGGCTGAGCTTTAGTACTTGAATTATGTTGTGTGTAATTAAGTGAAACGATATAAATGTAGATGATTATAACCTATATTTTTGAACAAAGCTGAGCTTTAGTGTTTGAAGTTTGGTACTGAATCCCATGTCAGGTGGTTTCGAGTGCTATACTGTTTGAGGTTTTTTCTGAATTATACTTTCATAAAAGCTAAGACATGCTGGGTAATATATGCACATCTCTTCTATATTTTGAAAAATGCTGCACAGCCTTCTTCTTAACGTGTATTTGGCGGTGATAACTCCCCATTTGTTTGTGATGGATCCAGTACTTACGAGAACCTGCAAAATATAGAAATATCATTGGAGAATGGTGGATAAAGGCCTGCTGATGGTTAAATCAATAATCTTGTAAGAAGATAGTGTAAAAATGAGAGTGAAAATGAGGTCTTTCTTGCAAGGTGTATACTTGGTACATATGAGGAGGTTATGTCAATTAATGTGGTAAAAAGTGTCTTAATAATTAATTATTATAACAGATATTTGGATCTGCATAGACTAATCAATTATAGCTTGAGGATGGTTGGATTACCAAAATGAGATGGACCTATAAATTAATCCAACTAACTCTAAGTCAATTAGATATAAATTGTATTAATTAAATTGAATTTGAGTCGGTCAAAAATTTAGGATATTATCAAAGATATATTCCTAAAACGATGTTAAGAGTTCTGCGGACAAGATTGCTATTTTGTTTTTTATGTAACGTGGACCTGTTGATTGGTTAGTAGATATATATCCTCTCTTCTTCTTGACAAAATGTTTTTTTCCTGAGTTGTTTCCTACGATGAAGAGCGTCAAATGGGCGGCGAGAATAAACCTGTACATTTGGATAAGGCTGCATCTTGTGGGAAGACGACATACGTGAATATGATGATATTTGCTGTGGGTTTTGTGGCGTAATTTGATTTTTGGTCATTAGGGGCAGCCCATTTGATCACGTCCCTTCAATTATTCTTTCAAATCAAATACTCATAATGGATCTGAATAATAAAAGCTTAATTCTATTTCTCGTAATTTTTTTAATAATAAAAATAATTAAATCTTTCAATGGATATACGTATAGATTATGATTCAAACTTTGAATATTCAAAAAAGTATATAATTTTCAAAAAATATTAAATATTATTTAAATTAAAAGTTCTTGATTTTATTTTTAATAATTTAATTTGATTTATAGTATTCATTCCATTCATCCATTTATATTATATTAAACGTAGTGTCTTTTTCATTAGAAAAGAAGAGGAGAACGAAGTGTTCGACCGAGTCTACAGTATCTTGGATAAGAAGTACATGGATGATATCTGGAATGATGTGGTCAAGTTATGTGTGTTAGTTGGCTGTTTCATGGGATTTATGCATAACCCAACTAACTAATGGCTAAGGATGTTAAATAAGAAGTTTTTTATTTTGGCCAGCTCGTGTTTACGAAATTGCAAAAGGTACCCGTGCTTTTTTGAATTGGGCTGAGTTGAAAAAAAAAAAAAACAAAAAGTAGGCCTCCTCAATTTCCATTTTACGGACTCCACATTATGTCATTTGGACCGTTTTCTTTTTTTCTTTTGGATTTGTGTGGGTTGGAGTTTTCGGTGAGCTGATTTTCTTATAGAGTTATGTACAAAGAAAAAGGAAAAAAAAAGAGGATTAATGAACTTGCCATAAAGTAATATAATGCTACATTTGTTGAAAAAAAATGATTTGTTAGTGGCAAAGGAAAAGTAATTCGTTTTTTAAAAAAAATTAGTTTTGTCATTTAACCAAATGCATTACTTATAAATGTGTGAAATTTATGTTGAAAATATCTCCATCCACCTTGAACGTGGAAGAGAAAAAACTTGAAGTTGACATATAAATTATTTATGCAAATATTGAATTAATTTATTTATTAAAATTTAAAAACTGAATAATTAATTTGATAACTCTTTTCTAAAGCAAATTATCACAGAAAATTAATTTAATCTTTGTTTGGTTGAAAATATCACTTGCAATCTAAAATGGAAATTTAAAATTTATATACCACATAAAAATTTCAACTTTGGTTTAAAATAATTTCTCTTTTTTCAATATATTAAAACTTTCAGAACTTTAAATCATATAATTTTACTTAAAGAACCTATTGCATTATTTTTTACAAGATTGACTGAATTTTTTGAAAATGTACAATTAATTTATTTGCACGTAATGGAAAAAAATAGTTGTATGCTTTTAGATGGTAATAGTAATAATAATGGTAAAAGTGATAATAATTTGGTGGTGATAATAAAAATGGTGGCAATTGTGATATTCAAACTATATATATATATTAAGTATATGCGAATGTCATTTTAAACTGATCCTTTTTTCATAAATATCTTTAAATAATATATAATAATTTCCTAATAGAAATGAATTTTTAAAAATGTTAAATTTTATAATTTTAAATTTGACATTAAATTCACTAATAAAATAATATAAAAACTTACCACCATCACTATTATTATTATTGTCGTTATCGTCGTCGTCATCATCATCATCATCATCATCATCATCATCATCATCATCATTATTATTATTATTATTATTACCACTAACATTTCTATCATAGTTATTACCATAAACATCACTATCGTTACCACAACCATCGTCATCATTACTACCACAATTATGACAACCATTAACATCTCCACTTTTATTGCTATCACCACTATTGTGATAATAATGGTGAATGTGATAATGATATTAGTGGTGGTGGTGGTAAGGATAATAATAGTATTGATGTTAGTAGTGTTAGGGATGATAATGAGGATAGTATTAGCAGTAGTGATATTTATGATAATGATGATTGTATTATGGCTATGACAACCAACAATGCCACCATATTCACTATCATCACCACACTTATGACTACCACCACTATCATAATAGTCTTAATAATAGTGGTATAGGTAATAATAATGTTAATGGGGGTGGTAAGAATACTAACAATATTAATAATAATAATGTTAGTGATGATAGTAAAAATAATATTGATGGTAGTGATACTTGTGATAATGATTATAATAAAGATAGAGAGGGTAAAAGTGAAAATAGTGGTATTAATAGTAAAGTTAGTAATGGGAGATATACTACTAGTGATAGATGATACTAGTGATAAAATTAAACTTTGTATTTTTATTTAAATTGCATTGTTTCTCTTTTCTTTTGACCAATAATCATATATCATCATTATATAAATTTAATATCCTCACTAATCACTATTTTTTTTTAAATTTTGAGCTTTATATATATTATATATAAGAGTAAACATTATCAATAACTATTTATTTTTTGGTTCCATCTTTCTTGTCAAAGACATAATCAATTAAAATCTCTTTATTTTCATAATTTTCAAGTATCTGAACTTCTTTCAAAAGTTTATTATTATGTCTCAAATCTTAACTTCTTTAAGGGTTTTGTTATTAATTATGTTTTAAATATCTTCAAAAGTATTTAATTCTTCAATAAAGCCATTTATTTGCTCTTTCTTTATTTTTAAAGATATTTGTATTTGAAATTAATAGGTTTATCATGTATTAAGCATGGACTAGATTCAATTATTGATGATAAACAGATTGCCCTACTTAAGTATCAATCCAAATATGAGTATTCATAGCTAATAGATAGTATTTATTTATTCTCTTTTAGTTAGTAATATATCTAACAATTTTGTTATACTTTATAAATTAATTATCTTATGAACTTTTGGTTCATATTGTTTTATGTGAGAATTAAGATGATCGAATATTATATTATTTATACAGCTACATATTTTCTCCATTTAGTTTTGAGAGCATAATTTCACATATGAATTTATATTTTTTTATCACTTTTCAAAATTGTGGTGGAATAAAAACATAATACATAATAAATTTTTTTTCTACATATAAAACATTTTAACTTTTGATTAAAACTAATTAAGAAAGGAATTATAACTTAGCTCGATGCATATCAGTTTTACAACATATAAAGCTGCATATTCCTCAAGATAATAAGAGGAATCTTGCTTTCTTAAATAAAGACATAACTAATAATTTGGGACATTAAGAATATTATTATTAAATAATTTTACATATGAACATGCTTCAAGATATTCAATAATTATTTTAATAAACATATAATTATCAATGAAGATTTTGGATATAAATTCACCAATACTATTAAGACATATTATCATAATTACATAATTAAAAAAATTTATGTTCAAAGTTAAATTATTTGAGTAAGTAATCTCACAAACACTAGGTTGCAGATTGATAATAAATATATGTGCAACTATTTTATTGAAGGATTAACTAAAATAATAAAACATCCATATAGTTCATATCTCTATATAGTGGATAAATAAACTAACACATGTCACATTATATTCATTTCAAAAATACTAGAAATTTAGTTCCAACCTTAATTAGTAATAACCTTATAATTGCTTTGAGAACAAGTAGTACATAAAATTTTATTAAAGAATCTCTTAGTTCTTTAATAAATAATTTTATAAATTTTTAATTATTTTTTGCATCATTATTGATATGAAATGGCCTATATGATCACGCCAAATAATAAAACATTTTGGTTAGTGAACTAATCTTATATTCTCCAACTTCTAGTGGAGAAAACTAATCTTATAATTATTTATACTGTTCTTATAACTACCATGGTTACATAAATTAATTTGGCCTTTTTCCACATATACAATTATAACCTTATTTACTTCTAAATCTCTTTTTACTAATAATGGATTCACTTCAAGGAATATAATAAAACTAGCAAGATGAATTTCATTAATTTTTTCATAAAAATTAAGTATTTTATTCAATCAAAAGAATTCATGATAAAGTATTTACATAATGATGAAAGAAAGAAAGAAAAACTAGATCATGTAATTGATAAAGAAAAAAATAAAACTAAATAAAACTTTACTTTATCTACTCGCTTGATCATTGTCACTATAAATTTTATTTAACATGAAGATGATAATGAAAAAAAAATCATTATCTTTATATTCCAATTATAGCTTAGTGGAAAATATGAGTCTTTTAATACAAATGCAAAATATTCAAACCCTTGTATCTATATTTGATCTTTGAAATTCAATAATAAAAGGAAGAATCTCAAGCTTTTGTTTCTTTTATACATGATTATAGGTAAAAACATGAAGTAAATGGTAGACCATTTAATAAAATGGAGTTTTCCAAACCAATCCAAAAGCTAATAATAGGCATGGTTCCCACCAATAAATTTATGGACTTGTAATATAGTTTTCTAAATAAATATTTAGAACATAGATTGACATAGAAGATTTAGTTGGTTTAGATTGAATTCTAAGTAAATATGATAAGAAAGAATAAAGAATATGAATTTGTATGAAATTATCAAAATATCACTTTATATTTAAATATATTGATCTTTTACTAATTATAATAGTGGTAAAGCATCTAATTAAAGATAAAACATGTAAGAAGGAATAAAAATGATTTAACCATAAATCTATTATAATAAAATTGCATATTAATAATGAGATATAAAAAATAAGTATGTAAATTCAACAAAGTTACTATTAATGCAATAAACCCACCAAATGCAATTATGACAAATATGAATAATAATCTTTTTGGATACTTTCACACAACTTTACATTAACTCTTTATTCTTTTATTAAATTACATTTTTAGGATTCATTACATTTAAAAAAATTTAAGCATTTAATATCTATAATGGATAACTTTTCCTATAATATTAACATTAATTAAATTAAAAGATATATCAACTAAAACAATAAAATTATACATATGTAAATCATTAAATTATAAGTATACATATTATTTTAAAACATAGTCAAATCAAAAGTGCATGATGTTCAATAATAGATAAATAAAATTCATAGATGAATGTTAAATTAATGAGCTCACTTTTTTATCAAAAGTTTTGAATGCTTGAATAAGAAAAATAGAAATTAGAAAATAACAACATTAATATTACAAAATAAAGATACAAGAATCATTCATTATGATGTAGAGCAACAACTCATGAATAAAGAAATAATTTTATATGTAATACAGTAATTTTATATGCAAATAATAGTAGTTACAAATAGCAAGAGCAATCAAATATAAGTTTTTCCTATTTTAAGCATAAAACTTAATATGTATAATCATAAAGAAAAATAAAAAGGATATTTGAATAAATAATCTATGCAATATAATAGAGATTATTATTTGATCATATCTAAATTTATTAAGAAAAAATGTAGTATTCACAAACTTTGCAAATTTAAGCAGGTTGAATGATAATACTTCTCTTACAAATCCAAAAACTTAATTTGGAATAGAATCATACTAATAATATGTTATAAAAATGCTCAATAGTAAACGAGGTAACAAAAAAATATATGAAGAAAATAAAAGAGAATGATAAGACAAGGAGTATATTTTATTCAACTATATATAGAATGATTTATACAACTATATTTATAGGGCAAATATGTGAAACGTTATAATTTCATAACAATAACTCATAAAGAAAATTAAAACCTAATAATTAATCATAATAAAAATATAATGTTTGGCCTATGGACATTTACATTTAATTATTATTACTCATAACAGATACATAATAATAATAGTAATAAAAATGTGATTAATAAATAATGAATAAAATAGTTAATAATAAATAATAAGAATAAAATAATAATATAAATAATATAAATAATAATTATAACAATAATAATTATTATTTTAATAATGACAAAAAATTAAGTTAATCCTTTTTAATATATCAAATATTAATTAAGTGAAGAATTTAACTCCTTTTGTTACTTTTCCCCTAATTCTCACATTGCATATTTTGTATACTTCTATCTCCAAATTTCACATTGAAGTGGTAGTAGGAAATTTGAATTTTAAGAAACATGCACATAAAAGACAAATGCATGATTAACTAATTTTACAAGTTTTAGTGAATAGTGGTGACAAATGCTAAATTATAAAGAGACTAATGTCAAAGTCAAATGTTGAAGTAGGAAAGGACATAAAATATGTTGCATAGGTGGCATTGTATATAGCCATTATATTTAAGCCAACGCAAACTATTTATGGCAAGACGATTATTATACCGTTAAATGATGTTTTTCTAAATATAATTATGCCCAAGGATAGAAGCCATGTTAAAAAATGGGTCTTCTTTTCCTTAGTATTATGAATGTGTTTTTGGATTGTAAAATGAAATTTGGCTATATGCTCCGTTTTTTCTTTCACATTTTTATCCAATTAAATCTCTAACTCCACGGGCATGTAATAGGCCTTTTAAAAACCTTGGGCTAAGTAACATTTAATCTGATATAAAAGAACTAATTTTCAATTAACAAAACTGCATCATATTTTTCTTAATTTCGTCCGTAATTATAGCATACTAAAAGAAGAATTCTGTGGTGCAAATATGCTTTTTGTTGCATATAATGGAACACAAATTTGAACTATCCATTTGATTCAATTATTGAATTATGACAAGACTTTGAATAATTTTTCAGGGATATAAAATGAATATAAGTTCATTACTCTATGAACTCCACGAATTTTGATGGATTTGAACCACCTAAAATTGAATCTTTTTTTTTTTGATGGGGTAGATATAGATTGATTTAGAGACTTTAGTGGACTTGAGCTTCTAAAATTTGGTTTAATTTTTCTAAGGTAATATAGACTTATCCATCACAGATCATTCTATATCTAACTTAATATGCTCATTTTATTCCCCTATCTTTTTTTACAAAGCAACATTTTTTGAAAAAAAAAAAAAAACTTAGCTCCAATCATGTGCTATCTCATAACATGTAGGAAAGGGACATGTATAAGTTTAAAAAGGGTTACACATAAGTATTATTTATTTTTTTTTGCAATTTTTTTAAACAAATCTCTTAATATTGGATTTTCTTGTTTGTTCTTATTAAGTTGAATTATATTTTTTCCCTCTCTAATTTGTTTCAATTTGTAAATGTGATTTTATATCTTTTATATGTTTCATTAAATTTTTAAAATTTATTTTTGTTTATAAATCATCCTTATAATTATTAATTTAAACATATCTTATTACAATTATTCAATATGATTAACATATGTAGACTTATATAATATATTTTTTAAGGTTTACTACTTATTGCTTTAATCTTGAATAGAGATTAGTCTTATTCTTAATAAAAAAAAGGATGTAAAATATCCTAAATGTATATAAAAATAGGGGAAAATGCAAAAATATCTACTAAAACTTTAGGATAATTAGATTTTGACCCTTTTTACTTTGGAAACTTAGGAATCACCCTCTTAAATTTGACAAAACTTAAAATTAATACCTATTGTCAACTTAAATTATCATTTTTTTTTCAAATTAAATCATTTTTCTTGAATTTTTTAAACTAGAAGTTATAATATTATAGAATTTTGGTTTATTTAGGCATTTTTTTCACATATAATTTTATAACTTATTTTTTATTATTTAATTAAAATTCTATATATCTAATTTAATTTTTATTAGTTATGTAACATATAAATTATTTTTGAAAATAACAACATAAAATAACATATATGATATTATGATTCTTGTTTAAAAAAATCATAAAAAATTCATGTAATATGATAAATTGGTAAATTAAGTTAATGGTATGTGTCGAGTTTTGTATAATTAAAGAGGTGGTTTTTTAAGTTTTTAAAGTTGAAAGAGCAAAATTTAATTATCCTAAAATTGAAAGAGCTATTTATTGCATTTTTTCCAAAAATAATACAATATATGAGGACAAAACAACATTGATTCATTTATAATTATCATTGTAATTATTAATTAAATCACATCACTTTATTCATGTAGTTTCACATTATTATTTTTCTCTAATGAAACTACATCATAAAATAAAAAAGTTTAAATTTTGTTATAAACAATTACAATTAAACATGAATATCCATAATTTACACAAATATTTTATCCTTCCCTTATAGTCAATTATGAATTTTTCAATATAGTTATTTATTAGGTTTCAATTTTTTTATAAGTTATTATTATAAAATTGTAACATTTGATCTCTATATATCCTATAAATACAGGATCGTAAAAATTATTTTATATAGAGCTGAATAAAATGCTCTTCTCCCTTATATTTCTTTTTAATTTCCTTCATATTATTTCTTTAATGTTAAGCATTTTTATAATACATTATTAGCACTATAATAAATTTTTAAATATAAGTCATTTCATCTAATTCCATTATTTTATATTTTCTATTTATGAAATATTTTATATTTTAAAATTTATAAAAATTTTCACTGACCCAAGGTTTTCAAGTTAATGGCAATTTATAAATATATAAATTACAAATATGATTGGCAAGAAGTGTTCAATTGTCTTTTGGGAAACATAATTTTGTTGAAACAGGCATTAAGAATTAGTTTCTTGAGGAATTCTATTTGAAGTCCTTTGTTTCATTTCTACCACAGGTCAATGGTTTCAATTGTTTTACTTAAAGATATAAACTTTTTATTACCTTTATATAATGAATTATTTATTATTGTTATTTTGTTCAAAAATTTTTAATGTTTTTGAGTATCAGGGTTTATTAAATTCTTTATAAATTATGAATATAAAAAATTGATAATCTATTAATAATATGAAGTTATCAAGGGAATCTTTAAAAAAATTTATATAAATATTTTGAGATTTGACATATGAAAGCTTCCTCACCATATCTAATTAAACGTTGAATGTTTTATCTAATTATCTGTTTAAACTGAAAATCAAAATTATGATGCTTCATCATTTAACATTACAAGCATGTGTTCATGAATTCATATATTGTAACAACTGCTAATTATTTTAGCAAATGATAATGTTGTTTGAATCATCAATTAATTCGTGATAATTGATATTTAAGCATATTATCTATTGAAAACTTTGTTTAATAATAATTAATATTTTAGGAATCACCTAAACTACTTTTTACTTTATTTAAAAATTAAGTTTATGATGATGATTAATATATAAAAGTAAAATTTTTCTTTGTGTTATATTTAAGGCCATAATATATATTAATTTAGACATGAATGTTTTACTTTCATAAATAATGTCTAAATTGATGATTATTTATGTACATTAATTATATTCTACTTTATTTATAAAATAAAATATTATGATGATTCATGATTATATTATATGTTTTAAATTAGTCTTGGCTAATTCTCTACCTATGATAGGCAAATTAGTCTTATGGTAGACTAGCTTTATTTTGAAATTTCTTATTTCATTATTTTTTATACATTTATTTACATTTCATCTTTGATTTTCTCTCTCTTAAATTATGATTATTCTTTTGACAACTACCATCATGAATTACACCATACACCAAATGATATGATTGAGATTATTTAAGTTATTTTTTCTATAATGTCTTAAGGAATAAATTATAATGTTCAATTTAGATAATACAAAATAATGTGCTTCTTACCAAGTTTTACGTTTATGTGTTTGGGTTTTATAAGAGAATAATCCATTGGGTAACATTGCTATATTATATTTTCGTTGGAATATCTACTTATTGAGCTCATGACTTACTTTTTCATGATATATTTTGGAAATACATTGGTTAAATCTTTACCACCATCTTTTCAGAATTAGACTTGTTAGAAGTTTTAAGACTTGGTTATTTAACAGCACTAGATATTTGTAAATAGAATAACTTTTGGAGTTTTACTTTATATACAAGCTTTGGGTAAAAGAATCCTACATTGAGTTTCTTTTTGGATTAGTTAGGGTAACTTATCCTTATCTTAAGAGGAATATAAGTAACTTTAACTTTTTTACTCTTTATAAAACCTTATGGATGAATAAAATGTTTTCCCTCCTCAAATGTCTCTTTCCTACTTAATATGTACTTTAACTAATTAATTAGGATTGCTATAAATAAACTTAATTAGGTTGGTGGAAATTAAGTATTGGGTTTCTTACTAGTAAAGAGTTAGCTGGGTTCATAATAAAGATGACATTAAAGCACAGTCTAGGTTCCTAATAGGATGAAGCCGTCTGTGTTACCATGATATATGTTAACTCAAATTATACAAATGGTATATGTGCATAGGATTACATATCACTAGTATAATTTTGATAGATCTTATATTACTTACAAACATTGGCAATGGAATTAGTTATGATAGAATGTTTATTAATTATTTACCTTATTGCCTGACTGTTTAGAAAAAAATTATATTTGATTATGAATAGTTATTTGACAATTATTCCAGTTATTATTTGACTATTAGAAATTTTCTAAAAATGATTAACTCTGGAAGTCAAGTATAAGTTGGCAAACTCAAGCATAAGTAATTGTTTAAGGGTACTTAAAATCAAAGATAGTAAGTAAGTTATTACTAAGTCCTCATTTACTTAAGACACAATGTATGGCACCTCAATATGGCTTTATGATTATTATGTAACAATAGCCTTACATAGGTAAAGTATTAATGTCGCAGTAACTAAAGTTATAACTTAATAGGATTGTAGTGTTACTATTACTATTATTAACATATGAAAGCAAATCGTTTGGTATAAAATAAGGATACTTGCTTTAAATTCCCTAGTTATATTAAATATATGATATGTTTGATACAAAAACCTCAAAAATTTTAGATTATTGCTTGTAAGATTGTGGTGCTACATATTTTACTTGAGGTTTAATTATACTATTAGGGTTTTTATTGCTAAGAGAAAGCCATTTTAACTATGCATTCTACTATTATGATGAAATAATAGAATTTAATTAGTTAACCTTGATAAAGTAACTTAAAATGATGTTAAAATAGTATAGGCAAGGATATGAGTTGAATATACTTAGGATTATTCATAGGATAAGAAAGGACTTTAATAGAGATGAGTTGGGGTGAAAACTTTAGTAAATTTTTTTTGTCCAAGTAACTTTTAATGTTATTAGGAGTATGCTCAGTGTTAGATGTCAAATTAATTTTATCACAATTAATATGAGGATTGATTATAAGATTTAGGTCATTGGAGTAAAAAGTAATGGAAAATACCTAATTTTTAATTGTTTGATAGAGAAATGTAATTCGAACTCTATAGAATAATGTTAAAGAGTGGCAAAACAAGGAATTATAAATCTTGTGACTTTATAGTTGTATATGGTTAGGTTTAGGGCTTCAAAGTGTTTTATACACACTTTGAACGAGTAACCTAAATGTATGAAAAATAGGAGTTGTAGCTTCGAGGATTGTGGAATTATAAGCAATGCAAATTGTAATTATAAGTTTAATAATCTGTCAAGCCAAAGTTAATGTGTGAGTTTTTAAGGAAATGTAATGATATGCATAGAAATGGTTAAGTTACCCTTTTGAAGTCACCATAGGATATATAAGGAAATCAGTATGGTATAAATGTAATGAATTATATAATTTTACATCCCATCTATGGATATAGTTGATGATATTGAAAAAGGATCCTATTAGTATGAATATTGAACTGGTATGTTTGTGATATTAAGAGAGTAAGATTTAACTTTTAGTGAAATGTGTAATTAGGCCAAAGCTATGTACATGATCTAGATATATTAACAAATAAATGGCTAAAAGTATATGATGAAGTAAGATACAAAACTATATACAGATATATTGCTAATATTATAAGAGTAAATTAATGAAGATCAATTCAGAATTAGTTTCAATGAATTAAGAAGGTTTCAATTTATTCACCACTCAATAATAAGTTTTATACCAATCTTGTCTTAATAAATCCCATCATATTCTTACATAAAATATTTTTAGTTAGCATTTTTAAATGAATTTAACCCTATGAATTGATATTATAGTTAATGCTTTTGTTATTTTTTCTCAATATTGCTAAACTTTATGTAACTAGCAATCATCATATGGCAAGCCACCATATCTTTGCGAGGCATTTCATTTTCCACATTTGAGCTAAAATGCTCAATTTAACTAAATTTTCAAAAGATGATTAAAGAGAATCCATCAAAGAGGAAGTCTTACTTATAACTAGTAGCCTGTACTATCTCAAGCATTAGCTTCTTAAAGGCTACCTTATAAGTCCAGATTACTAATAGAAAAAATTGTTGGACTAGGTCAAGTACACTGGGGTTAATCCTAACAGAGCAACTATGTACTATAACTTCAATAAAGCTTCTAACTCTCATTCTAAATTGTCAATGTTTTGTTTTCACTTCTTTCTATCAAACTTCATTGTAACACCATCAAACTCCATAGTTAATATTTCATCTAGAACATTAATTATGATTTTTGTTATCTTGAGAAAAGGCCAGAAGGATTAGTTTAATACTAACCTCTATTATATTTCCATGGTTCATGCAAAATTCAAAAGATTTGCTTTTTCCCTACCCTTCTCTTTTATTTTCCATTAGCTACTTTATCTTTGAGATTCCTATGTAAAAAGAAATTCATTTCTTTAATGTAAATCAGAATTAGCTAAGAAGTATATTAAGAACTTGTTTGATAGATATTAACTTTACAATTACAAAATATGATAGTTTAACAGAATTTTTACTTATTTAACCTAAGAGATGCTAAATTAGTCTTATGCATGAAAAGTATTTTTAATTATTAATTAAATACTTTATTAAAGTTTTATTGTTATTTTATAGATAGATCTTCATTCAGGGTACCATCAATTAAAAATTAGGATGGAGGATGAATTTTTTTTCCAAATTTCTCTTTTCATAGATTTGGGAACCTATAATCGTTTTTTACTTCTTATTATGCTAGCATTATCATGGACCTATTCAATAACAAATTTTTAACTATCGCATTGAATATAAATTGAAAATGAATCTAATTTGAGGTGTAAATAGACTAAATTAGTTGTAGTGGTGTAAAAATCTCTTTATAAGACATAGAACTTTATTTCCTAAAAGATAAATTAAGGTCTTAAAGTGCAATGACTAGAAAAGTAAATAGTTTTTATGGTACTTCATGAATAAAGGATAAAAGCCAGAAGCATGATATGATTGAAAAGGAAATTATAGGTTCAAGGAAATTGGCTTATTGAGTGATCGTAAGGATGAAAAGTATAAAGTTAAAGTGGCAAAGATTAGTGAATCAATACACATTAAAGAGTTCAAGTTGTATATAATAGGGTAGGGCTATGAAAGCATGAACATAAACCCACCTGCAGTTAGGAAACCATTTTGGTAAGGTATAACTAGGTAATCGATCATTATAGTGTTAATAGTTTCATATATATTAAGATTATTGTAAAATTTATAATTGCTTAAATTAAGAATGTAAGTTTGAATTAAACCCTTATAAATGCCTTTAAATTTTAGATTTCTATACATTAATGGGTTAAAAAGAAGTGCTTAAAGAAACTTGCCCAGTTGTTAAAACTTTCTATTATAAAGGCATTAATAACAATCAAGTTCCAAGAGAGTTACCTTTAGGAATAGTGTTCAACGAGTATGGTAAGGAAGTAGTGTCTGAGCTATTTGCCAAAGTCATAGTTATAGATTTCAACTAAGAATTATGAGGTAATGATATGGATTTTCTCATCTTAGAGGTAGCTCAAATATTGCTAGAGATAACTTTTGACTAATTAATTAAGTGATATATTGTGGTTATTTACATTGAGGAAAGAATTAAGGGCTTTAAAAGTATAAGTGTGATTAAAGGTATCACTTTAGGGAATAAATAAGTACAACTTTATATATATATGTTTATAATGTTAAGCTAATATTTCTCTTAAGCTAACATACAAGGCAATTTCATTTCCTACCTATATAGTTGTCACCTTACTTGGTAGTACCATCTTGTGCTATAAAAAGTGATACCATGACTATATAATAATTATTAATATGATCATCCTCAATATTAGCATTATGATTATTCTTCTTGTTACTAAATTTATCATCACTATTATTAGTATTGTCTAAGTAATCTATGTGTTCCTCCCTATAAGAGACTTTTGTTAACAGTCAAGTTTGATATGATTTCGATAAATAATGGAAATATTTGGTAAAATACTATGTGATATTATTAAACTCAAACTATTTGTATAGGTAAGCAATTTGGGGTGGTGTTTTGGATAATTAGCAAGTGCAAGCATGCAATACAAGGTAGCATAAAAGTACTGGCTTACAATATAAACCTTTATGTAGTAAAGCAAATACTAGCCTTGAAGTTAAATTTTGAACATAAACGCCTTAACACTATTAAGGAATGCATATCAAATAGACTATAAGTATTGATTTAAATAAAAAGTGTAAGGTTCCATACTTAGATTCAATAATAAATTATGTATCAACATTTATTGGTATAAATTAATAGATATGATTCTAATAATGTAAATCAATCAAACTTCTTATGAGGGTAAATAAGTAAGCTGAAAGGACTTAAGAGCATATAGTTACATTAGTTGCTTAGTTGAGAACTAAGGTTTAAGATTTTAGAAATCTTTAATTGGTGTTGTATGGACTTGGATTCAAGAGAATCCATAATCTTGGTTTTCTAAAAGATTGTAAGTGATAAGGTCAAAATATAAAATTTCAAATAAATACATGCTAAAATGAGTAATAATCCAACGTTCAAAGATTTGTGAGAACAAGTATAATATTCACTAGTTGATTTAATGAAGGGAATGAATATGATTGAATAAAAGTAAGAAAATTACAAACTTATTCAACTAAGTAGGAAGGTTAATTAGGTGTAACTTGGATGATAATAAGAATAAAAATTTGTTAGTGGTTTAAGATCTAGAAAGAAAAATCTTAGCTTCATAAAGACAAACATGTATTAAAGGTGAATGACTAATGTGTTTCTAAATCTTAACTGTCCAAGTGAGGTTTACAATTCAGATGCAAGGATATATCTATTAAATTCTTTGCATTCTTTTATTACCAGAATTATGACAATGTCTGCAAAAAGACAAAAGTTTTTTAGAAAGTTAAACAATTTAAGATGGTAATATGAATATGCGAGAACCTAAACTTATGAAGGATGTAATCTTTTCCCTTACGTTTTATAGCACATTATCAAGCTTATGGTAGGAATAGGAGTAAGTCGTAATTTGAGAGTTAGAAATAGAATCTAGTGAAGCTATTACATATATGTCACAAAAAAGATCTAATTAAGCAATTACGTAACAGTAAGTGAGTAAGGCCTTTGCCTCAGATTATAAATCAACTATTTATGGAAACTAGTTTAACAAATATGGACACTTAATGTACTTTTAAACACTAAATAGGTGTGCTTATGGTTAGATTTAAATTAGGAAGATGATTCATAGCAACATTTGATAAGGTATGATATAACATCAATAAAATAAGAACCATGATATTGGTGAAAATGTTAGTAACACTTACTAAAGTAGGACTCATTGATGAAATTCTTAGGATGATTAAGATATTCCCATTAAATGTCAAAATTCAATATTGATATGTTTTGATTAGAATAAGGGTTAACCTAATCATAAGAATTCAAGAATAAATTTTTTTGAAGGGAGAAAGTATTGTTATGCTTTCTTTAAAATATAATATATTAGACTTTAATTTGTAAATGAAATAATTAAAATACTTGGTGTGCTTTTGCTTAAACAGGAAATTTTATGTGTACAAGAAAGGTTTTGATGAATAGACATAAATGAACTAGGGGATAAAATAGAAGTTGATATTTTAGTAAGTCTTGAAATAAGGATTTTATAAGAAATAAATGAAAAAGAAAAGTTTGATAGAGTAATATAGAATAAGATTATAAGTCATCAAAGGTGAGTATGAAAGCAAACAAGAATTTTAAGGTAAAAAGATGAAATTACCTTTTAGACTTATAAAACCTTAAATTCAACTCTTCTTTCTATTTTTCATAAAAAAACCTTAGCTCCTTTATCTTATTTTTCCTTCGTTCTCCCTTTATATTCTAAAATTAAGTAGTAGGAAGCAAATCTTTATCAATTTCTTTATACAATTAAGGTAAGACCATAATCTTTGTTAGGTTATTTCTTTATCTCCTTTTAGTTTGATAAAGATTGGGTTTATATTAGTTTCAAGGGGTAGTTAGAACCCTAACTATTGGAAACCCTTAATTTTGGTATGATTAGGATTAAGCAGCATTAAGCTTAACTTCCTGCTATCCTTTTCTATACTAAGTGATTGGATGCTTCATCTTAATTTGTTTGATTTTGAGAAATCTAAACTTGAATGGTAAATTTTAGTTTATTATGAAATTTCAATGAAAATATTTGAAAAATATGTTAATTAGTGATACATGTTTGATTAAATGATGGAAATAACATTAATGTTATGAGGTTAACTTGTATTAATGATTCTATGATGTTTAGTTAGATAATGAATGCAATGGAAGGTTAAAGTTTTCATATGAATAGTGAAAATATCAAAGAATTTATAAAATTCTAGGTGATAGTCATTTATATACTTGACTATGCCCTAAAAAAATGCATTTTAGAAAGGTGTAGTTAACTATATGGTCACAAGCTGTTTTTTAGCAATTGATAGTCGATTATAGACCTCCAGGTTGCTCTTTAGATCCCAATAATCAATTATATAATCAATTATTGAACCCCAGATTTGTTTTTAGACTTTAATACTTAACTATATAATTAATTAAAGACCCTAGAGTTAATTTTGATACTCTTATAGTCAAGTATATAGTCAACTATACATAATTTTCATTGAAAAATCATGATATCTAAGGGTCTAATGAAAGATATATGGTTCTAAAATACTAAGTTGATATATGATAGTTAAGGGCTAAATACATGGATATATGACTTTGAAATGAGAAATTAGTATATTGTACTATATAATATGTAACATGAATGAATTTATATTATTACTTATGTAATGAAATGTATTATATGACCATATATTGAGGCATGATGTTATTGGACTAATGCAATAAATATAGATATATGAGAAATGAAATCTACATGTGTTATGACATGAGAAATGTGATGAAGGAATTGATATGAAAATTGGATGACTAATTCCAAGTAACAAGTAGGAAGGGTATAAGATTAACTTGGAAAGTATAAGCATTGAATGGTAAGAATTGTATAAGGATAAGTTAGGAATCACAAAATGGTTTTATATGTTTATTTATTTATTATTATGTATTATTTTATGAAATTACAATTAAATTCTCAATTAGTTATTCCTATGTGACATGAATGAGATAACATGATCAGGAATGAGCCCTTTAAGGTAATTCAAGTACAAAGTAATTATGGATGTCTATATGACAAGTTTTTACAAAAGAATGATCTAATAGATAAGATTGTTATATTATTATGTTTATTTTTATTCAAGTATTTACTCATTGAGCCTTATATTTACTCCTCCATGGTTTATTTTGCAAATAAATAAGTCAAGCCTTTACTGCCACCTTTTTAGAGCTAAACTTGTTAAAAGCTTTAAGACTTAGTTGTTTGGTAGTACCAAATTTATGAATAGAATAGCTTTTAAAACCTTATTTTATGTATAGATTTTAGGTAGAAGAATCCTACATTGAGTTCCCTTTTAGGTTAATTAGGGTAGTATATCTTTATCTTAAAAAGAATATAAGCAACTCTAACTTTTTTATATTTTGTAAAAACTTGTAGATGAACAAAATGGTTCACCTTCTCATATGTCTCTTTCTAACTTAATGTTAGTGTATATGTCCTAAAATTAATCATATTGATGATTGTAAATTTGAATCGTGTTATTTTAATAGCAATTTCAATTATCATATTTATATATGTTGCTTGCATAATATATTTAATTATGATAATAACTTTAGAATAATTATTTTCTTAAATATCCTTAGTCATATATCATTGTGGATTGGGTTGCTTTGATATGTTAAGATTAACATATGTGGTGACTTATATGAGATATTAAGTTTACACATGAGTACAAGTTAGAGAACTTGTATACTGGACCCACCCATCCTAAGAACACTATATGGATTATTATATGAGTGTCATGAGTAATTTTTAGTGATCATTATTATTATGGTCCTTTGACCTCAGATTGCTAAGGTTTCCTACATATGGGTTTTATATTTTGATACTATTCTATATCACTTATGATTGAGGGAATGTAAGGATAGTTATTGGATATGTCACATATCATGTGAAGGGGTTTGTGTGATCAAGATAGAATTTGTCCCCCCTATATAACAGGAGTAACATCTGTGAGCCCGTTGATTAAATAAAGTTAAGAAAATGCATGGCCATGCTCAGATGAATTAACATGGGATATCAATTATATTTGCTTCAGTCAGCTTACTTAGAAATTAAGAAATCTCAAGATTGGGCTATATGGGAATGACACGGTTCATGTCTTGTGCTAAATCTAGATGTTTAGGACAAAAAGACATAGATGATGATCACGTGTAAAGGTTTAGTCAAATCACCGACTTTCTCATTACTTTAGTAATAATGATGTGTTGCTAGACATCGCTCATTATTTATGATCATTAATATAATTAATGATCATTGTCAATGTAATAAGAGCCTGTAGGGTCATACATTTAAAGCTTATTGGATTTAGAATTAATGGACTAAATTATTTGGGCATAATATTTAAGAATTACATGTTATAATTATAAGGCCCAATAACAAGCCTATAATTATACATGGAATAAATTCCAATTAGTTAGGATTTTCTATGCACCTATTTAAATAAGCTTATTAGGTAATAATATAGGATTATTATTCACACATTCCAAGCATAGAAAAATCCTAGTCCCTCTCTTTGACCATAACCTTCGAAGAGGTGTAGCTAGCACTACGAGGCAAAGGAGAAGAATTTCAACCAGTGTTCTACACGTTCATTGGTGATCTACTAATTTGTGTGGATACCTCAGAGTCTTCAGCCGAAAGAAAGTCAAAGAAGTGATTAACGAACGAGTTTCTGAGTCATTCTAGAAAGTATTGAATGAATCCTTATTCTAATTTAACATTTTGCATGAATCAATTGGCTGGAATTGGTTAATTCTGCTGCGCTTGTTTGGCTCCTGATCCTAATACTTAACACATACTTTAGTTAATTAATTAGGATTATGGCAAATAAAGTGGACTATGTTGGTGGAAACCACATATTAAGTTCCATAGTAGTCATAAGTTATGACAAATAGTTTACCTCATTTTATCTTTTATATGAAGATAGTTAGTTAGCAATATAGCAAGCCATTTATAATCAATCTTAATTAAGTAAACTATAGCAAAGTGATAGGGTAAACTTACCAAGTTGATTTCACCATGTGAGGGAAAAGAATTAGATGTAATGGATTCTAATGGGTATTTTACAAGTGAAAAAGTACCTTGTTGGAAGTTTTAACTCAACTTATGAAATCAAAGACTACATGCATAACTTTTTAAGTTTTTCTAAGGCCAAGATCTTTGGTTTTTGTGATAATTATAGCTTAATATGTGTATTTAGTTGTAAACACTTCTGATTTGGTACAAAATCAACTCTTGGATAGGTTAAATTGCTATTTTTAAAAAATTTTAAGGAAAATTTCTTGATTTTTAAAAATAAATTTATTCTTATAAATTACATTATTTCTAGACATCATATAATCACATTTTTGAAAATTCAAAAACTCATTTGTAGAAAAATGCATAAATTCCTGCAAATTTGAAATTACTGTAAAATTAGGTAAATTGTGAGAATTATGAAAAAGTTTGTTAAGGATTTTCTTAATAATTTTATATTTTTTATGATTTTGAAAAAAAATATAAAAGGGGTTTAAAATCTTTAATTGTGGGGTTTTTGGTATTAGAATTCATTTTTTGTATCTTTCTTTTCTTCTTATGAATTTTAAGGCTCTCTTAAAAACTAAATTTTAGTGTTTAATTGGTAATTAAGTTCTCCTAATCAAATCATCACAATTTAATGAGTCAAGGTGTTCGATTATCACTTGGTAATTCTTAATAATCTTAATTTACTAAAAAAAACCTTAATTACTTAGCTTTTAGCTTTTTTTTTCTAGGTCACTTTCATATCCTTTATATTTGTTTGCCAAGAATTTCCTATTCAATTTTCAATTCAATCTTATATATATTTCACAACTATAGGCAAAAAATTTCATATCCGACTTTTATATCATTCCTTTATCATAGTTCGTAATATCTGATCTCATTACTTTAGCATAGCTCGCAATTTCCAATACTATTTATGGCAAGGTTTATAGAAAATATGTACTTGAGAGCTCAACTCTCATATTTTAATTGTTTATAATACATCAATACAAAGCAATTAAATTCATCGCTAGACAATACTAAGCACATAGTAGTATATGCATAAATATACCATAATGTCGTTATGTTTTCCTAAATGGTTGTAACATACATATATCATTAAATTCAATCACAACCAATTAATAATTATTACCACTATTAGGCTTTCACTAAGCATTCTGATTAATTAACATTCTCTCAAACAGCCATTTGAACTTATATCATGCAACTTAGTTTATGCATAAGCATATATATATATATATATATATATATATATATATATATATATATATATATATATATATATATATATATATATATTTATGAATATAAAATCTAAATCATCAATAAGAAAATACCATTCATAACATTTAAGTCATCTTTGACTAAGATAAAGATTTGATGAGAGATATATATACTTACTTGATAATGTTAATCTATTCTTAGAAGTTTTAAAGCATCCATATCCACTTTTTCAAAACTTTTCCTATTATCACAATTTACAAAAGTAATTTATAAATATATCAAATTTATTTATTTTCTCCTCAAATTACCATTCTTTTATTTAGGATCTAATCAGAATATTTTAACATTCTCTATTCAAATTCTATTATTTCTTTCTTGAGTCAATCACAAAAAATTAGAATATAACATATTATGAAGATTTTAAATTTAAGTTCATACAAACAAAATAGTAAAACTTGCTACCATAACAAAAGCCCATTTAATCTATTCCTCTAATTTATACTATTATTTCCTTGTATCCTTAAAATTATCATAGAAATTAGAAATTTTCATAAACAAGAACTTTTCCAAATCAAACTTCAAATATTATAAATATTATAAATACTAAAACTTTATGTCATAAGGATATTTATTACCACCATTTTATGAAACTAACAATTAAATTCCCACCATCTTTAGCTTTATTTTACTCAACTCATCTAAACACATTTAGGTTTTCTTGAACTAGGCTTGAGTCTTTTAAAGTATTAGAATATAACATTCTATACATATATTTTTTTAACCATATTATTTCAATGTTCCACGACATGAAAATCATATTTCTCTTATACATCATGATACATTTTTAAATCATCTAAATGGATTCCCTTACAACAACTTGAAACATCATAAAATTGAAGTTTTTCTTGATCTTAGCTTAAACATCCAACACAGTAATATTGATGGTACAAACAGGTTCCAATCTTGTCACTTTAACACTTTGTAGCATAAAAATTTCATTTTTACAAAAATATCATCATTTTTCTTAAAATGTCTAAAAACAGTTTATCTTGGGTTATGTATAAGATCTTTATAAAGATTAAACTCTTATGATATAATCATGCTCACTAGCAATGGAAGCTCATCAGGTTGCCGATAACGGATAAGGACCAAATAGCCCTATTTTATTTCTTACTAGTTGCACTTTCAACAACCTTTACTCAAAATCTAGCTACCATGAGTTGAGGAACATCATTGCTAGCTAAACTATGCATGGTAGTGTGAGAAAGGTAGCTAACAAAGCTACTCTGATCTATTGCTTAATTGCTATACTATTATTCCTTCACATATTGAAATTAACACCCAATGAACATGACTTATAGTGGCGACAGTGATGTGCAATAACTCGTGCCAAACAATAGTGGCAATGCACGATTGGGGACGTTGGAGGAAGGATGTTAGTGAGAAAAAAAGGAAGAAGAGAGGGGAAAAGATGCAAAGGAGAGAGAACAGGGGTGTGTGTTGGTAAGAATGAGAGAGAAAGAGTTATAAAAAATATAAGAGAGGGACATATGCTAGTAGATAAAAATAAAAGGAAAGGCAGTAGCGAAGTCAATATGAGAAATAGAGCAAAAAGGCTAAAAAATAAAAAAAAATACAAAGGAGAAAATTGACATATTAAAAAGAAAAATAAGGAGAGAGAAAGAAGCTCAAACACGAGGTATAGGCTTTTATTTTATGCTTTGCACCTAAAGTAAGCTTATTTTCAATAATCCTTCATTTCAATTTGAAAACAATCAAGCTGTTCGCTTATAAAAATTCCAATTTTCAACTATCCTTAATATATATATATATATTTGAAAGTTCTAAAATAATTATGTCAACTTTTCATAGTTTCCAAAAATAATTTAACAATACAAATAGTTTATTTCATAATTTCCACACTCTTAAATTTATATTTTCCAATCGAATATTTTGATATTTCTTTTGACATATAAAATCTCAATACTTACATTTTTTATAAAACTAATTTTATTTACCATCTTAACTTAACTATTTTTAGTCTCCCTCAATAAAAAATATATATATTTGTAATAGTAATAAATTAATAAATTTGAAAGTCCTAACCAAAAATAATTTATTAAATATTAATAATTAATTTGATAAATATTTGTATTTTTAATTATTAAAAATATTCCAAAACCTTTAAAAAAAACTAAGATTAAATATTCATTAAATATGTAAAATAAATTTTCACAAGCATTACAATTTATAAAAGTTTAAATTTTAGCTTAGATATTACAAATTAGGCTTCTGCTCATTGTTGGCCTTGTTGGCTCCTATAGACCTTTAGATAAAAAGCATCTCACTACAACCCTTTCTTCAAAAACATTTTCTAATATTAGGTTTATAACAAAAATCTAATTACAACTTTTATTGGTTTATAATGATTCTATTAGTTTTCTGATTATGTCTACTGGTATTCAATGAGTTGGATTTTCTAGTAAATGTCACAAGTTTGCAAGAGCTTACCATAAAATCCTACAATAAAATCACCTTCTAACACAATATTTCCTATACTTCATGAAACTACAAAATTGTTACACCCACTAATATTAAAAATAATAATTTTATAATTTATTTAAATAAAAAATAGGTAATAAAGTAGGTTTAGATAAGTTACACTTATTTTTCTATTTTACACTTGAAATATGTTGACCCCATTTTATAAAGGAAGCAACCTTTTTTCCCATTTTTTATGTCCTACTTCTCACCCTTTGAACTTCCACTTTAATACAACATTTTTCTCCATTTTTAATTTTTTTTATCATTATTAAGTAATTAAGGTAAGGATTTCTTACTATTTTCCAACATTTTAAAGATTCTCTTGATTAATTTTTTCTATTACCAAGTTAAATTCCTCATGATTAGGGAGAAAATAAGTTTGAAGAAAAATTTATGCCCTAACCTGAGGTTTCCCTTCATTTAGTTTGTAATTGCTCAATTTTTAAATAACATCCACTCTTAACTCTCATTCTTTAACTTATAAGTAGCATTCTAATAGAATTTTTTTATTGATTTTATAGAAAACTTGGTATTTTAGTTAGGATTTTGAAGGAACTTAAAGTTTGATCTTGTGTTTTAGCTTGAAATATGTGAATATTTTAATGAATCTTGTAGTTGTGATTTAGCTCTTATGAATTGTGATGGTCTGATAAGAGATTTGAGATCATGAGAGAGATTCATGCTAAGTTTAAATGAATGATGTTTTCCATGAAAATATGTAAAATTTCTTGATATAATCAATTATGAGTTCTCTAAGTTCATATAATCAATTATATTGTAACAAAAAAATTTCCTTTTAGACTCCTACAATATACTACACAATCAATTATAACCTCTCTATGCTCATATAAATAATTATAACCAAAATATAAGCTTTCTAAACTCGTATAATCAATTATAACCAAAGATCCACTTTCTAGACTTAGATAATCAATTACACCTTATTGATTTTTAAAATTATATATGTTCTAAGGATTTTAACTATATTATAAATTTGTATATGTTTGATATGGGATTGAATGATTTTAATGACTAATTAGAAATAAAATGAGTACATGTACCATGCTAGATAATAAATGAATTTAATGAGGCTATGTAAAGAGACATGATGAGGTTGTAACTTGTAAATTAATATATTGGTTAATAAAGTCATGAATAAGTTTTATTAGTATTCTTTGTGAAATCAATTAGGATAAAAATTGTTAAATTCTTAGGTATGTATTTAATTTCAATATGAGATTAATTATTGCCATAAATGTTGAAAAATAATAAAAGTTATTTAACCATCTATGAACTACATAGAATGTTACTGTTATAATAACTATGTAATTTAAGTGTTGATTAAGGCATTTGTTATCTTGATAATTATACTATTGACAAGATTGATGATGTTAGGAATGATATATATAAATATATTGTGGCCTTATATACCAAATCCATGTTAGTGTATATGCCCTAAAACCAATCATATTGGTGATTGTAATTTTGAATCATGTTATTTTAATGGCAATTTCAATTATTATATTTATTTATATTATCTGCATAATATATTCAATTATAATAATAACTTTAGAATAATTGTATTCTTAAATGTCCCTAGTCATATATGGGATATTAAGTTTACACATGAGTACAAGTTAGAGAACTTGTATACTGGACTGACCCATATTAAGAACAATATATGGATCGTTATATGAGTGTCATAAGTGGTTCTTAGTGATCATTATTAATATGGTCCTTTGACCTGAGATCACCAAGGTTCCGTACATGTGAGTTTCATATTTTGATACTATTCTATGTCACTAATGGTTAAGTGAATGCAAGGGTAAATATTGGATATGTCACATATCATGCGGAGGGGTTTGTGTGATCAAGATGGGATTTGTCCCTCCTATATAACAGGAGTAACATCTATGGGCCCCTTGATTAAGTAAAGTTGAGAAAATGCATGGCCATGCTCAGATAAATTGATATGAGATGTCAATTACATTTGTTTCAGTTAGCTTACTTAGGAATCAAGAAACCTTAAGGTTGGGCTATACGGGAATGACACGGTCTATGTCTTGTGCTCAATCTAGATATATAGGACAAAAGGACATAAGTGATGATCACGTGTAAAGGTTTAGTCAAATCACCGACTTTCTTATTACTTGGGTAACAATGATGTATTGCTAGACACCAATCATTGTTTATGATCATTAATATGATTAATGGTCATTGCCAACGTAATGAGAGCCTGTAGGGTCGCACACTTAGAGCTAAGTGAATTTGGAATTAATGGACCAAATTGTTTGGGCTTAATATTTGGGAATTCATGTTATAATTATAAGGCCCAATAATAAGCCTATAATTGTACATGGAATAAAGCCCAAATAGGTTAGGTTTTTTTATGCACCTATTTAAATAGGCTTGTTGGGTAATAATAGATTGACTATCATTATTCACGCACCCTAAAAAGGCATAGAAAATCCTAACACCTCTCATTGACCAAAAACCCCTGAAGAGGCGTAGCTAGCACTACGAGGTGTAAGGAGACCAATTCCAACCGGTGTGTGTAGTGGACATTCATCGGTGATTCATGGGTTCGTGTGGATACACAAAGGTATAGCCATATAAACGCTGTACTGGTGATCTGATCTTCGAGTTTCTATTCCGGTTCGTGATTTGGAGAGCAGATTGGATTTACTATGCAGTGGACAGAAGATTTTGGCCGAAAGGTATAAAACCTAATCCCTAATCTATGGCATTCTAAATTCGCATGGATCCTTAGTGGAAATCGTGCAAAAATTTTATTCCGCTGTGCATGTATGATGCGCGATTTCCAGCAATCCACATACTTATTTATGAAATGTTAAGACTAACCTTGAAAAGATAAGATTTAGTTTATGAAAGGATGAGGATAAGTGAGAGTCATAACAATATTTATTTAATCATGTTTGGATATTTTTTTAATAACTCAAATTTTCTTGGGATCACTATTAAAATTTTGAATGAAATCAATAGTACATTGAAATAAAACCTTTATTTCGACATCCCATTGTGAGAATTCACTTTGATATATGTATGATGCATTCTTGGGATTATGGTGAAACTCATAGTTAAATGTAACTTCTATATGCATAAAACCTTTCTTCATGTAAATGTATGGATATTTCGTCCCTCTTGCAAATAAGACATAGGTTAGTTTTCTTTATGGTTTTAACAGTAATATTATTTGAATTATGGATTTAAATTAGGGGTGAAACTTAGATAAAGTTCTTTAAGCATTTATTATAAAGTTCTCTATTCATATTATGTTATGTGTATTAATTACTTTATTATAATTAAAAAATTAATAATTATTATAATTATCATATTAAAGTTATTGATAGTTAATGAAACAATTAATACATGTGTCATAATCTGAATAATAAATCTTATAACAAATACCTAAGGAACTTTACCTAAGTTTTACCTTTAAATTATAACTTGCTTTGAGTGATTAGTCACTAAGTGCACATGTAAACTCATTATTTTTATTATTTTCTTTCAGGGAAATGTCTTTCTTTTAGATACCTAGTTGTTACTTAATTTGATTGAAGACAGGCTTGCATTAAGAATTATTATGGCACTTCAATAAGTAACAAAATAGTTGGACTATGTTTTTGCATTATTTGCATGGTGTAAAGCTTAAATTGAATCTCAAAAATCTTCACACATAACATTGAATTATAATGAGTCTAACATATTATTATGCATTGGCAAGGATGGTGGTTAATTACCAATGGCAATTATGTCAATCACAATCCTAATAGGGTCATGACAAAAACCTATGTCATAACTTGTAAACATAATGACACAAGTTACAATTCTTATACATAATTTTCATTATTAATGTCATTTTATGCATGTCTCCTATAAAATCATGTAACAAAGTCATTATCTTATGAGTACATTTCATACTTTATGCAATTACAAAACTTACATCATAACTTGTAAATATAATGGCATTTGTTACAACTTTCATGCATATACTTCATTGTCAATGTCACTCAAATGCATGTTTACCACAAAGTGATGCCATAAAGTCATATTCTTTCACAATACTTTTCTATTTTTTGTAATTGTCAAACTTATATCTCTGCTTTTAGTATAATGACATTTTAAATAGCTTTCATGCGAGTCATACATAATTCCTATAAGCATAAATAAAGCCCATAAGTCTACTATAAAATCATGTAAAAAACTCATATTTTTAATGGAATATTTCTCACATTGTATGCAATTGTAAAAACACATGTTAATATAATAGTAGTCATATTATAATTCTTGCAAAACATACATATGATCTATAACATCATGCAAACTTATCTAGAATCATGCATCAAAATCATACTTTAACATAATACTTTACATACTTCATACAATTGCAGTACTTGTATCACTGCTAGTGAACATAATAACATTCTATATAATTGTTATGCAATGATGCAAGTTATACCATAATTTCCACAAAGCTTACATATAATACATAATATCATATGATTTTATCATAAAATCATTCAATAAATTAAAGTCACAAATCATATAAGTTTACCTTATGCCAAGATAATATAAGAAAGTATTGGTACTAGCTTTTATTAAGGTAATACTAAATGAAAGCCTTTACTATTATCTTTCTTTTTTTGTACTATTTGGTGTATTAGTAAGTTGATGCTTACTTTGTTGAAAGACCAGGATAGAGTGATACTCACAAATTGATTAAAATGAGATAATTATGACTAAGTTGAAATTATAGTGTTGTTTTAATTATAAACTCTAATCTTTAATTTCTTCAAGACATAAAAATTGCATTAGATTATACTTAAATACAAAAGTTTTCTCCATAAATCGTTACTAATATTATAATCAATAAAAGTCATTAAATAAATTTTAAAGGTTAACTCACATTATTGATAGTTAATAGTAACCACTCATAAATAAAATCAACATCAATAATTAATAAGTATTACTAAATTAATCAAAATATTAATAATAGTATAAATAATACATAATAAAAATAAAAATAAAAGTACTTACATGTGACAAACACTAGTGCTAGTTATGACATCAAGGGGTTTTTCTCAATCATATGGTGCATTTAGCTAAAAAATTTTTAAGCAAATTGCATGGAAGGCTCAATGCATTTATTCATAATATGTGCATAATTATTTGAACTAAAGAAACTTACAAATTCCATATTAATTAATAAAACCAATCATGTGCCTATAATATGACTAATTAGCACTTTGAAATATATCTTTATCTCTAAAAAAATTACTCATACATGATAGATTGGTGTAGTCACTAATAAGATTGGAGTTTTACTAGTCATTAATGATAAATTAAAGAATAAAAATATGTTTAGTTCAAAGTGCAATATTCACTAATGGTGAATTTTAGAAATAAAAATGCATTTTAATATTAATTAGCCACATTTTCATTAGATTTATTTAATTAAAAACTTGCATTAATAACTCCTTTAATAGAACATTCATTTAGATTGTAGTTAGTAGATTTTGTGTACCTTTTTTTCAATACTAAAAAAGATTGATAGAGAAAGGAAATAAACTTAAAAAAATGAAAAGAACAAATTTAAAAGACATAAAGGAAACTTAAAAAAGGAAAAACAAGGACTTCTAGTAGTACATATATATATCAAATATGATAATTTTAGTTTATATATAATGGATGATGTCACAACCCTCCTCAAGTAGTAATCAATGTGGAACCCAGTTATCTAGTTCTCACCAACTTAACTTAGTCATGCTCCATACATACATACATACATACATACATACATACATACATATATATATATATATATATATATATATATATATATATATATATATATATATATATATATATATATATATATATATAGTTGTAATACTTAAGGATAATAATATCATTCACCTAGTTAATTTCTACAAAAGATAATGGAAGTTTAGCCTTCTCATAGTCCTTAACATATAGCCTAACTAATCCCTAATACATAAAGAAGTCTTTACCTAACACTACAATTTCTATATGCCAAGGTCCAAAAGACATATATATTTATAATTAAAATGACAATATTGCTATCATAATCATCAAGAAAAGCTTAGAGGATCTACCTTTGTTGCAGTAGTGGTGAAGGCGCTTCAACTTAAAAATCTATGACATTAAACATGAAAGAGTAATCTTAGACTTAGTAACTAAGCATCTTAAGAAAAGAATCATAAAACAACTAAACCTTACCAATCAAATTTAACCTTCTTTATACATAATCTAGCTTTTACATAATTACATAACCATATCATTAATAAGACTAACATTCTTGATTGCATAACAAGGGTTGCATCATCACATCATTAATCAATTCAAGAGTACAAATTCAGTAATTTCATAAGAGGATATGTGCAATAGAAAGAAAAAAAAATCTTTTTGTAACTTCTATCCATCTTTATGTCTTCACAAACCTAACCTTATCCCTCCAAGGTTTAGCTTATCCTTTCATAAATTTTTTACTAGATTTGAGATTCAAGTCACAAGCAATTTCAATTCGCTTCTATCTTAATTCCCATGAATAGTAGTGCATTTCCATACTAAACATCATAAAATGACATTTATATCTTACATTTGGAATATCACAATACCATCATGCCTTTTTATGTAGCCTTAGGTCCATTTAGTATCATTTAATATATAATGACTCATATTAACATCATGGTACAAACTACACATCTTAAACCTTTAAGGACAATTATTATCGCAAAATAAAAGCTATAATTGATTATGTAATAAATTATGCAATTTCAAATAGCAACTCTATAGGGGCATAATCAATTATAGGATTTCATAGATAAAGTTTATAGGCATATAATTAATTATATCATTTTAAAAACTAAGACTTTCATGCATAATAGATTATTTAATCAATTATAAGCTTTTAGAGAGCAAAACTTGTCAGGCCATAATCAATTATCTCATAGTTCTATAGAACTTTTTCAATCAAAATACTATTCATCCATGCAAAAATCATACCTAATTTATCTTTAAAGCTAAATTACTTAAACATCTTACTAGATTTAGCCACCTTGACATCATACAAGCTAGATACAACAAGAAATTAAGTTAAAAGACATAAATTATCACACTTTTCTCAAGATTCTAGGTAAACAAGGAAGCCTAACTTTAACTAATTTAAATCATGTAAAACATTTAGGATTTAGTTAGAATGTTCACTTACTTTGTGTGGAAGAGATTATTGAAAAATAAAATTGTGGTTAGCTTGCTCCTAATCATGTAAAACTAATGAATTTAAAGTTAGGGTTCCAAAGCTCAATTTTTCTATGCCAAACTTTAAATCATCCAAATTTAAGGTAGAAATAGAGGAAAAGGCTTGCAATGATTGAAGTTTAGGAAGGTTTAGCTTAATTGTAAGAAAAAGATTGATGAAGACTCATGCCTTTCTTGAACTTGGTCAATGAAAAGGAAAAAGAGAAAATAAAGAGATGATGATGATATATTTTATATTTTTATGTGTGGAAAAATGATGAGTGAAAAAAAATAGGGTGATAAAAAGGAAAATAAAGTCAAAAGCTAAATGGAAAAAGTTCCCTTATTCTCTGCCACACTTTAACATTTAACCCTATCCATATTTAAATTTTAAATATTTTATTTTATTCTTTTTTTATATATTACACATAAGATTCTTATTCCAAACTTTTATTATAATAATTAATTATTTTTCCTACATAAATACATTTTAATTTTCAAGAGGTCTAATAACTAATCATAATATGTTTAAATAGACTTGCTTTTTTTATATTCCTTAGAGAAGATGTAGAAAATGAAGACCACTTATTGCTTGTGAAAGTTAATATTGAGATTAGCTCCAATTCTCTTGAATTAAATGGATAGAATCTTCCATGATATTAAGGATAAATATTCCACTTAAAAAATTATTTTGTATCCTTCATGTTATGCATGTTACGAGGAAAAGTATCATCTATGATGTAGTGGACATTAATTTTTTATATCATTGATTCTTATGAAACATTAATAAATAAATTCTTTAAAGGAGTAGTTTCCTTATCCATGGAAATCTCATTGGATAGAGTAAAAGGAAACTGAAATAAGGGTTGAACATGATGATAACTAGAATGATATGTTGTTAAAATTTGATGAAAGAAAGGATATCTTATAAAATTTGATGAAGAAGAATAGTCATCTTTATCTTTCACACATTGTTGTTTATAATGTCCCAGATGTCTATAATATAAAAAAATTGCACATTATTTTCCCTTTTGAATAATGCAAAAACCAAATTACTTGATTAGTATAGATAAAGTCACTAAAATGTTATGCTAAAAGTAGTTTATCCTTTCGTTAATTAAGATAGCAGAATTGAAAGGTGCTAGTAGCATTCTTTACAATTTCTTTCAATTCCTTTACTTGTTGACTAAGGTTGAGCTTATAGCATTTTAATTGCTTAATTTCTATTTTCAAATTTGCTAAATAAGTAATAACCTTCCCTTCCCACTAGACTTGATATAGCTTGTCTTCTAAAGCTTTAATTTGTTCTAACAATCATATGTTAATGTTTTCTAAGTCCTTAGTTTGATGATATAATCTTTTCACTTTTCTATTCACAGATTATAAGTTTTAAGTTTTAATTCATTAATAAACATGGCATTGAATTTCTTAACAATGACTTTATTAAGGATGTCCAAAGAAGACAAATTAGAAAACTAACTATTAGAAATAATTACAAATGCATTAATATAGTTATCTTTGAAATTTTCTAAGCCATTCACAAAGAATAGCCAACATTCACCAAAAGATGCTCAAATAGAATATTCAAATGGAGAAGACATCATCTAATGCTTATATTCAATCTCAAGAGGTTTAAGCTGCTTTAGTGTAATACCCTTGAATGCTATTTAAGGTTTAATTGTTTTATATATGTTATATGCTTTAATATCATCAAGGATAGTTAAATCATATTTAATTTGAAATGCACATATTTAAATTATTTGTATTGAGTTAATATTAAGATTTTATTTATCACAAGTAATATTAAAATATTTTATTAAAGAATGCAAAATTTAAGAGTGCAAAATTTATAAAATATATCAGTTATGTTGAATGGCTTTTACTTACGAAATTGTGCATTGCTAATGATATTTTAGAAATTGAAGTGTGATGAATTTCATATTTATTTATATATATATATATATATATATATATATATATATATATATATATATATATGAGATTGTAGAAATTATTCTTTAATAATTATGTGCATATTAAAATATTCATATTGAGTTTTACAATTATTTGGAGAGAAAGTACTATAAAATATAAAAAATCTGATGGCTAAGATTGATTTGAACTAATTAGAAGGGTGAGATTAATAGAGGATTTAAAGTTATAGTGCACCAAGAAGCACCAAATTGCATCCCTTGGCTTATTTTTCTTTTATTTTCTGTCTCTCCTCTTTATTTTATTATTTTTTCCAATTGCTTTCTCTTTCTATCTCCTCCTTTTTTTAGAATGTCAGTACCTTTTTCTTTCTTTCCATACTCCAGAATTAATGCTATTTCATTCTTAATTTTGCTTTCTCTTTCTCTTTCTCTTTTTCCATTCCCTCCCCTTCTTTTCTTCTTGGTGTGCATTTATTCTCTCAGCCTTCAACTTGTGTGTGATACCACACCATATTTGTGGTGCAAGGGTCATTGTCCAATAACGAGTAATCACCGACAAGGAAGCAATAAAATAAGCTAGTTAGAATGGAGCTCATGGCTAATGGCTATCGTGGAGATCCCAATACCACCCTATTAAAACCACCTCCCTTCATGTCATTATCCATTCATGGCAAGTAAAGCCATACAAAGTAGCTCATGATAAAAGCAACCTCTCACATGTATAGAGCTACGATTACCGGTAAGTCTAACACATTCCAATGATAGTGAGCTATTGCTAACCGTTATGGATAGCAATGAGCAAGTGTATATCACAAAATTTTAATATTGATGATGTTGTAATGGTTGATCCAAGAAAACTCATTTTTGTGTGTTTTGAGAAAAAATATAATGTCTTTGTAAAATGAGATTTTTATGCTATAGAGTGTTAAAATAGCATGGTTAGGATCTTTTTATATCATTAACTTTATTAGTATTAGGTGTTTGAAGCTAACTCAAAAAACCTACTTCTATATATGTGATATTGGTAATGATAGATTAGAAAAATATAAATTTATACCATAAAGTGTTTAAATAACATAAGTAGAATTATTTTAAAGTATCGTATGATAATATTTTTTGTGGTGACTGTATATCCTAGAAAATCACATTGTGGATAAATTTAAACACTTGGTGATAGCTTTGACAAAGAGAATTTTATAATATAGAATATTAAGATAATAAGGTTAAAGTATTCTTGAAGCATTACTTCTTAACTTTTAAGGATTTGAACTTGCTTTAGAAATCTCAATAAAATGGTACATTTTAATTCCACTAGCTAGTATTATAAAATAAAAGAAATGATGATATAGAATAACATAATAGAGTGAATAGATACTTTTTACAACATTAAATTTTAATATTTCATTTATATAGTTTGGTTCAAGAATCTCCACATTATGATATTTTCTTAGGTTTCGATGAATATCCTAAGAAAAAATGATAAGATGCATTATGAGATATTAAAATGTTGTGATTAGACCTTGGAATAATGATTTAGGAAACTCTCCTTTGTCATATTATTTTAGATAACTGATATAGTATTAATAAAATAAGAATTTTATAATAAAATATTAAATTAATATATTAAGAATATAATTATATCATTAAGATAAGTGTTCTTAACAAAAGTAATTTTCTAGTTCTTTACAGAAAGTTAAAATATAAGGAAATAGGTATATAATTTTATACAATGATAAGAGTAAGTTCTCTAAAGAGCTTTAAATTATAATTTCTTACTTGTATAAGTTGGATTTAGGATTACTAATAATAATATATTTTGATTTTATGAGTTAAACTTGGAAAATTAAGGAAGCTAATTATTTAAATCATTAGAATATCATGATCTGGAATTGAAATTAAGATAATCAGGAAAGAAAATAAAGAATGTTTATCTACTTGTAAATAAATTTATCTTTATAAATTGTGAAATAGGAATAATAGGTGAAAAGATAAGAATAGATGCTTTGGAACATCCAAAAGTGGATAGGTGATTTTAGGTGAATATATATCTCACCCTATATTAATATTTTAGTAAAAGATTATTTAAATGTTATAATTTACTTTCTTATTGTAAAATGGTTTATTAATTGGTACAAGTGTACACTATTGTAAACAAGTAAGAGTGATAAAAAGAGTATCGTTTCCACAAGGATTATTTTATTAAGTACAAAAATTAATAATGTTAACATTATTTAACAAATCGATTAGTTAGAATTAAAGTAACTAAATAAAAATTTATGAAAAGTAATGAAAATAAAAATGAATGCCTTTAGGGGGAAAAGCAAATATGAATAAAGCTCTAGGGATTAGACTTCACTTAACAAATTCAAATTGAATCATTTATCTACTCTAATCTAATTTTAAATCTTCTTGATTGATAGTCGAGTTTCTCTAAATTAATTACTAGCCTTTTCTAAAGTCAAGTAATTTTATCACCAATTGCTAATTCACTATATTCCTATGTGAATTAAAATAACTAATTATGCATTAAGATTCATGAAACTCATCTAGACTATACAAAACACATGAATATATTCCTATTTTATATGTAGTTTATGATTTTAATTATAGGATACACACATATGTACCTTCTTCTAGTCTCAACATGCATATTGAAATCATTCAAAAGCTGGCCAATCAATTAAAAATATTAAGAATAATAATTAAAATTCAATTAAAGAGAAGAAAATTAAAATTAGTTTCAATAAACTAGAATTTAATTTGTTATTATTAAGTTACATCATCACCTTAGGAAAATGAAAACTTAGTTCATAATAAAATTAGAAACAAACTTAAAATAAAATGAAAATATCATAACATTCATGATCAAAATATAAAGATACAATTATAAATATATGAAAATAGAAATTCTAACCATCCATATAAGAAGACTATCTATCCTTCCATTAAGGAGACATGTAAAAAGAATTAAAAATTTATGAAATTAAATTCTACATGCTATCTAAAATTCTTTAAATTATGCTATTTAAGGTTACTCTTGTGTTTTTTGCTCATCTCTATTTATAGATGAATGGGTGTAAGGATTTTAACTTGCCAAGTCATTAATCTTAACCACTAGTTACTAATTTTGGTCTCGCAACAACCATGCTTCTGGATTATTACTAACTTTTGACAATTAAAATGGTGGATTCATAATTTTTAGTCAAGATAAAAGTTATAGAGGTAGATCTTAACTTTAAAACAGACTCAAGAACTCCTAAATTTGACATCTATAGCTTTAGTTATGGTCAAATTAGTAAACAAAAGTTAGATTTAAATAAAACTACCATTTTAACTTCTAAGCAAAATTTGAAATCCTTAAGGGCTGAACTAGACTTTACTTGCAACATAAAAGTTGAAGGGCTTTTTTTAGCTTCTAATCTATATAAAGAACGACCTAATTCGATGTCTAAAGCTCCAAATATGGCTTAAAACTTGAAAAAAGGTTAAAATCTAGCATTACTCAAAAAATTTGATTTCATCTTAAAATCATAACCTATTCATAAAATGTAACCAAATTTATTAAATTAGGCTTATGTAACATCCAAAAATGCATTATATAAGGGAAAATAAATATATAAATATTTTAGTTATCAAGTTCTTTAAGGTATAATTGCATGGCATATGTTACTATTAAATTATCTTTGTTGTTATACATAATTAACATAGAGATAATATCGATGATAAGGTAATGGTTATCTATGTGAGCAAATGAGAAATTACCATTTGGGAAGACTTGATGTTATTAGTATCATTTGTTAGCTGATTGTGATGAGACTATAATGATTAATAATATGGTTTATATTATAATTGATTTTATTTTGTATTTATAATTTAGAAAGTGTATTGTGATCTATATTGGATGTGAATAAATATTATAGCCATGCAAGGCATGACAATGTTGCTATATAAATACCATTATATATTGATCTTTACTTTATATCGATAAATAACTATTTATAATGAATTTGCATTAAAATTATGATTTAAAAAGTTAAGTTCTAGTGAATTTATTATATTGTGAATTATGGTATGAGTGGTATTGAGATTAGAAATGTGATGGAATGATGATCTGAATGCCAAGTGGAAAATGCCTAGCAAACAGTTATGAGGGATATAAGATTGACTTGGAAGTCAAAAAGTAAATGCATATATATTATTGTTGTAAATCAATATAACATTGAGATCAATTTGACCTTGAATATTATTATTTAGTATAATTGCAAGAACTTAATATAATTGTGATGATTTGATTATGATTGAGCCTTAATAGCTATTTATGAATGTGGTGACTACTTGAAATGGTTATGTGTGATATAGTGATCATTCCTACTAGTAAATGATTGAGATTACTATAGCTTGTATTGTAAAGTATGAAATCCTAGCTGTGTGCAATGAATATTTACTCTGAGACTTATTTTCGTATATCTCAAAAATTTAGGAAATGAGTTTGCTATTATTTTCTAATTTAATACATAATTCTCTTGTAATTTTTGTGTATGTGCATATATAAAATTAATCTCCCACAAGATAGTGATAGATATATGCTCACTCTATTTTATTTTCAATATTTTCAAATTGGAATAAGCATATTTAAGCTTATTGCATCCATCGAGAATCAAGATCATTTAATTTGAAGATTTGATAGTTAGGGTTCTTTTTAGATTAGGATTAAAATTTGAGAAAGAAATATTCTTAATTTAGCATTAGATACATTGAATTATTTATGTGTGTATAAGTTTGAATTTATATAGTATTGTGTGTATATTTGATGCTATCATATCTAAAAAAAATTCACAGGTTTCATGATTTAGGGCGTATAACCCTTGTGAAGTGTTCAAAAATAAGGGAGATTATGTTCGTCTTTCCATAAAATATAAAGTATAATTTAACTCTCCACAAAAATAAGAAGACTTCTATTAGATAGATAAAAGTGATTAGGGTTAAGACTTGTGGAGACTAAGTATTCGGATTCATGCTAATCACAATTGAGACAAAATCGACACATTTAAAGATTTCTTTCTAAGCACAACTTCATTAAATCCTTTCTAAATAGATAAGGGGTGCACATTTTATGTTAAAAATCACTTCTTTAATTCAAGGGATTTACTATTGGTTCATATTTTGGACATGAAAAATAAAGTTGAACAAAAATAATTAATATAAAATTTTAATCTTATTTGCTATTTGTTAGACATTCTAATATATAACCACTAAACTTTAATCAATTTAAGTCCACATTATAATCATAAATATGTTTGCATGCTTATTCCATTCCTAATTATTCATATTAAGATCACCTATCATCATAAAAAGGCACAATGTAGTTTAAAATCTTTAAAACATGTGAATTTTTTAGAAAAGATTAGAATATAATTGATTATATAATTAATTATGCAAGTTTAAAGAGCAAATTCTTTGTTATAAAATTAACTATGCCAAGAATTTTTATAGATTTTATTGTAAAATACATTATTCACTCATGTGGATTTTACCTAAAACTCATTTGTTATGCAAGATTAAACCATTCAACCACTATAAAACATATAAATAATATCATAACCTTAGATCCAACAAAAAAACTCATAAAACCTCATTCTATAACATCAAATATTCAAGTTTGCGAATAAAATTAGTTAGAATATCTACTTATTGCTTATGGATGAGGTAATAGATAATGTAATTGAGGGTTGATTGCTCCTAAGCATATAAAAATCAATAAATTAAAATTAAGGCCTTAAAACTTCCATTTAACCAAAACCTTAATCATTCAAAAATCAAAAGGGATAATGGAAGAGAAATATTACAAAGATTAAGATGTAAAAATTCTTACCATGCTTAGATTTAAAGAAGATGAAGGGAAAAAGAAATAGCTTGGTTATCCTTTGAGATTATGAAAAAGATAGAATGGTGGAAATTTGGAGGAAGAATGAAAGGGTATGCTAAAAATGAGGAATATGGAAGGGAAAGGGGTTTGGGAGGTAAAATTGAAAAAGTGGTCTAAATTTTCCTCATACTCATATATTCACTCAAAATTCCATTTTGTTTTCTTTAAATTATACCTACTTATTCATTTAAAACCCAATTCACATAAAAACAAAATTTATTTACAAACTTATTACATTTATTTAGTTTCAAATAAAGCATTTTAAATTGTAATATGTGTAACACATAATATTAACTCATAAAAAAGCAAATAATTGACCATAAAGGGATAAAATATGTACATAAATTATAAATATTCATAGTAAAGATAATTATTTATAACACTCTCTTTTGGATACCTATTACATAAAGGAATACATTATTTTGTTATACACAATAAGATGTGCTTCATTAAAAATTTTATCAGGAAAAATCAATAGAACAAAATCTTGGTTAAAAAAAAATTGTACAATGAATATTTACTTACCTTCATAACAATACCATTTAATATTATGAACTAATGTAATCCGATATTATAAAGTGACTTTTTAAACACTACAGTAGAAAGTGCCTTAGTGAATAAATCTATAAGATTATTACTTAAACAAATTTGTTAACTCCAATATCAGTACAATTTTTAATATCATGTATGAAAAAGAATTTTAATGAGATATGTTTCATTTTATCAATTTAATATACCCCTTTTTCAATTAGATTATACATGTTTCATTATCTTCATACAAGATTATTGGAAACTTCTTTTTAAATGAGAAATCTATATCTATTGTACCTTGAAGATACCAAAGCATATGCTTAACTCTATTCCATGCCTTCATATTAGGTAAAAAATATATCTTGCTAATACATTTACAGATAATGATATATTGGATTGTATATGATTGGAAGATATATTAGTGCTCCAATAGCACTCAGAAATTGTAAAATCCTAAAAGTCTATTTATAAGTCTTACCAATATAAATAAATTGGAGAAAACTTAGATGAAGTTTTATAAGTATTTTTTATGAAGTTCTTAATCATAATTTTACACATGTATTAATTTTCTAGCTCATCACTAATAATTATAACTTAATAAATATAATTATTAATTAATTATTCAATTAGTTAGGAATTGAATATATATGTAAAATTGTGATTGGAAACTTCATAACAAACACCTATGGAACTTCATCTAAGTTTTCTCTAAACAAATTTCTAAACAAGTATTTGAACATGTGTGCACAAGATTTACAATAAAAATTTTGCAAGGAATAGTACAAGGATTTATTGAGGACATTTATATATTAAGTATTTTAATAATTTTAGTAATTATTTTGACTAATTTGCAAAGCTTGTGACTAATGTGATATATTAAGTCTAAGTAGTTTTTCATTCTTCTCACGAGATTAAAAATGGCCTTTATCACATCTAATGACCTTGGAATCGGCTATTTGATTGAGATGCTTAGGCCCGAAAAATAATTACCCTGCACCTTGCGCTGGAAAAATATATTACCTAAATACTTAAACTTTCTTTTTCAAAAAATTGAGTGACAAGAAGGAGGAGCCTATGATGTAGTACTTATGTGGCAATTCCCCTTGGCCGTGCCCATTTTACCATAAAATTGTTAAATTTTTCTGAAAAATGCCCATTTTGCCAAAAAATCGTTGAAATTTTTTTTTCAAAAAATTGAGTGACGAGAAAGGGAGCCCATGATGTAGTGCTCATGTGGCAACCCCCCTTAATTGCACCCATTTTGCCAGAAAATTGTTATTTGATATAAATTTTTTTAATCAGAATCGAAAATTTTTTCCCTCAACCCTTATTTTTTAATTTGATTTAATTTGAAAATTTTTGTTATTTATTTGGAATAAAAAAATTTAAAATATTTAATTATTTATGATTTGTTGGCCCATTTTTATTTTATATTTAATCTTGAAATAATTTATATAAAATTTAATTGTTGACATTTTGAATTTTAGTGAGATAGTAACTATTCAAGATTTTAAATAATAATTAATAATTTAATTAACTCTCATAATATTGTATAATATACATAATATAATAAAATTGGTAGCTATCAAAAAATTATTGGAATAATTAAAATCTTAATGAATACAAATTTTGACTTATTCCTTTGTAAACTTATTTGTTGGAATATTTAAATTATAAAATTAAATCATTAAAAAATATTTTATTATGGTTTCATGTATATATCCTTTAAATTATTTCACTAAACATAAAATTAGAATATAATTTGTACCATGAAAGTCAATATTTTATTAGTAAATGATATTAATCCATTATTTGAAATAATTTAATCTATAAAAAATTAATTACATATAGATTACATATTCTTAAAAAAATGTTAAATGAAAATTATAAAATTATAATACAATATTTATTTTTATTTTGTCACATATAATATTAATATTATATAAATAATAAAAATAAATTATGTATAAAATTTTTAAATAAATACTTAGAAATAATGTGTTAAATTGTATATATTTTTTTAAAATTAAGATATTATAATGCTATAATTCTTATGTCATTGTAAAAAAAAAAATCATATCATTTGATGAAATATCTATTTAATTTTATTTTAGGGAATACTTTACAATTTTCTCTTATTTTTTGTATTAAGTGTATTAATTATAAAATTTATATCTATTAAAAATACTTCAGAATTAGTTGATTTTATTAATATTAAATTATATTTTTCATCAATGTTATGTAAAGATCAAATATACTTATTTTCTTTTATTTCTATAACTTTATGAATCATTTTTAATAATCATGATAAAAGTATCACATTACTCCTTTATCAATAAATATCCTGATCTTTTTTATGGAAAATGTTATTTAATAAAACTAGTAGGACTTAAATTAATAACATATAATTATTCTAAATACTAATTTTTGGATATTAAAGGCAAATATCACCTTTAAATTACCGTAAAATAACTAAATATTTTACTGTTGAATTTTAGGAATTTGAATTTTGAAAATTGAATTTTACTCAACTAACACTTAATATTTGGCTACCCAAATGAAATGTGATTTGGATTACTTGACAATAGTGAAATACATGATTTTCAACTTCTACAATCTGCCTATAAAATTGGATAATACGATAAATAAAATGTGTGAGAGTGCTAAAGTTGAAGTAAAAAAGTTATGAATCAATTAAATAAATAAATTAAATATTTTCAGTCACCAAAATAATGACTTTCAGTCCCACATTTAGGGCGTTGCCTTACTTGTTACAGTCGTTGAGGAAAGGACTGATGTTGTTCATCTTCGTCATCATTGTCATCATCATCTATGTGAGTCGGGTGGGTTTAATCTCTAAAGGGTGGAGAGTTCAAGTCCCATTGGGAGGACTAAAATGGTAGTATAAGGTTTTGGAGGGTAAAAAATCCTTGTTGCTGCTAATCCATGGATACACTGGTGTACTCAGTAGTGAATGTAGATAGATTAGTAAACAATGTCATCAGTGATCTGGGGCTTTGTGGAGTTGAATGCGATGGCGATAGGGCGAAGAACGATGACTGTGGAGCATCGTGAGGGTACTGTGGAGGTAGTGTCATACTATACGAGGGGCCAGCTTTTGGACCTGCGAAGAATTGTGTTGAGGGAGTGTAACTTAATGGACTTGCACCTCCTATATTAACTTGCATAAAAGGAAGGGTGTGGGAGGAATGGACACTTGCCTATGACATTGAAGGATGGCCATGCGAGATACTTTCATTATCATCCCCCTTATTGGATAAAATAGGATCCCTAAAAGATATGAATTTGTGACTTCTCCTGCCACACCTTGGCTCGAGAATGGGAGGTCTTAGTAATTCAGTAGCCGGATAAGCAAGTTGGGAAGCCGCCATGTCTTTATGCTCTCCCAATGCACGCAACATGAAGCCACATTCTTGATTCATTGTCTCTCTAAATTGATTGTACGATTGAGAGGATGAATCCTCGACATAGAGCCTGCGTAATTTCTCAGCTACATCAGTTTATAAAGAAATCCTAAAGTTACAATTTAATACCATCACAATTTGAATACATAAGCTCAAAAGATTGTGAAAAATGCAAGGTTATCACAAATCCTAAACCACCACTAACTGGATGGATCCACCGTCTGGTGTGTCTCCAGTACCACTTTATGTAGCCCAAGTCATGACCTAGAGCATCTGTTGATACTTCAGTTATTGCACGTAGCAATAAAAATTATGTGCTTTTGGCGCTAGTCTTTTGAAGTTTTCCCTCGAAGCTACAAGGTATGATAAGAATCGAGATTGAATGGCTCCTGTGGGATTTGCCGCCTACTAAACTATCGTAGCACACGATCTGCGTGGTGCCATTCCATGATATGGAAGCAAATGATGGGGACTGATGCTAACCATATATTGGGTAAGGCTAAGCAATATCCTAGTATAAGTTACTGTACATCGGGGATGTCATAAGGACGCCAAATAATTTGCATCACTAGATCTGATGTTAGGAGCATTACAGTCAGTAAAGCAAGGATTCTAACCTCATCAGCCTTATCTGATCAAGCAATACTCTATATTGGTGTAGGGCCATTCCTAGCAATCGAGGAGGTAGATCAGTATTCTTCAACCTGCGAGAATTAAAAAAAAGGTGTTATTATCACAAATATTTTGAGTTGTTACAAGAAATGCACTATGAATATCATGTCTAATCCAAACCTAAAACCTAATGGTAAAAGCAATGGGTAAATGTCTAGCCAAGAATCAGGATACGGTGGTCTTATTGGTGCTAGCATAGGAAATCGATCCCACACCTATAAATGTAACAAGTGCAAACACCTATCAATATTAATCTCATTACATTTTGTTGCGGTACATAACTCTCTGTACAAGCATGCTAGGACTGTTAATCCCTAACTATACTAACCAGCTTCTGTAAAATTTACCAATAATGGTAGATACATTAACAGCACTCTGTGACCCAAAGTGTCGGGCATAAGGTAACCGCGAATGAGCCTCAATATGCAAGCACGTGCAAAACACTGCATTTGTTCTTCATCTGCATCATCAGGTAAATGCCCAAAGGTAGTTGCTAACTAAGGGATGCTTAGGCGCTGGCCTTATAAACATTCATTGGGTGGTCTGACCTTAAGTAAATCTTCGCACACCCCTGGCCAATCATGTCCAGTGTATCTAGATACAGGGATGCCTTCGCATAGCAAACCTAACTAGATGGAGACATCCTGTAAGGTAATATTGCACTCCCCTGAGGTGGTGTGAAAAGTGTATGTCTCGAGACGCCATCATTTGATGAAAGTAGAGACCAAAGCTGCATTAAAGTCAAAGTGTCGAAGCCGGCTGGCACCATAGAACCTTGCTTGTTCAAGATAAGGCACAATTACAGGTGGTAGATCGAAAAGTTGATCCCTATGGGCAATGCGTTGTAACTTCAGAATTCGATCCTTCTTTACATGTCAAATGAAAAAAATAGTAAGCACATTCCCATGTAAGCAATTATTACTAAGTGAGTCGAATTACCTAGTCTAACCACATGGCCTACAAAACATGTCTAGACTATAAGTATAAAATAGACTCATCATCGAGCTCAGGTGTTACAACACAACGCTAACTTGTCATTATATTTAAGAGCTACGGACTACGCAGGACTAGATAAATTCAGTAAATTTTAGAACCATCAAATTATGCAAGTATTTCATTACAAAGTTAGAAATAAAATAATTTAATACAATGTGACAAAGTATAATAAACTTAATAGATACAACAAGTTTCCTAACTTCTACCAATATATCAACAAATTATGCATAATCCAGATAAGATTGCATTAGAATCCTTGAAGAAAACATAATCCGGACACAATCATATTATAAACCTTGAAGAACACATTGTCATTTTACCATTTTTGGGCCCATCTCGTCATGGCACGTTTCGTTGGGTGGATTGATAGGTTATGTGGTTGTATCCAATTTGTCAACATAACCCACATCTCTGAGGTTCTAATGGAATCTCTTTCTAATCCATTTCATTTCGTATTCGTATAGATCGTGGTCGACCGCTAGGATGCATCTGTGCTAGATCTGTACCAGTGTTAGTTCATTCAATGTTGGCCAATGCTCCATATCTCCGATTGGACGAAACTCGAAACTGTAGGCCTTCAACATTGTATCTAATCAGAATATAGGATTGGCGTACATCAGTGGATCTAGCAAGATCATCACACACACTGCAAAAACATGTTGACAGGGCTGATGTTCTACTTGGAATTCGCCACAGTTGCATGATCGATCAGATAAGCTAACCTTACACGTTCGACCAAACTGTTTCAATGTTAGGTTATACTACTTATCCACCTCAAAAGCTGACCATACGCGGTTAAAGTGACAAACGTGATAAGCAGATGCTTTCTGGATATACCTTTGAATCTTTTTTCGAATATCTTCGCTGAATACCTCTCCTGCCTGTAATTGTGCTACAATAGACTCCACGTGATTAACAAAGTATGCATTTGTTCGATGTAGTGTAGCTTTCACTAACCCGGTAATCGGTAAAAACCTGACCCCTTTGAATACACTGTTAATGCACTCCGCCAATAAGTGGTCATATGCCCTCATCATTGGCCTTCCTCGTCATAAGCACGAATCCATTAATTTTTTGTGATATTGCTAATTCAATCAGCAGCTCTTGGATGCAATTGGCGCAGTTCATCTAACTTGCAATCCATAGCATGTTGCTCGTATTGGTAACCTATATCACATACCACTATGATTGAATAAATAATAAACATCATAGGCAATGACAATTAATGACATTAATGTAAGTAAAAAGCACCAATGTTGGTAAACAGTTTTTTTAGCCATGTCATCCTGAAAGTTGAGTTTAGGTTATTAGTGACGTGTTGAAGGTAAAACACATGATAAAAGTGAGGGGGTTGCCACCCTACATGAGGGTTTGCAACAGTAGCTACTATTCAAGAATGTCTATCTAATATCAAGCAAATATTCTGTCTATCCTGTGTAACACGCTATCAAAGGTTTGATAAGGATCAAGCCTATGTCTCGTATGTTTCCCCCTCCACCATGGCAAATGCAAGAGGCAAAACTTTTCTATCACCATCCTATGACGTTGCGATAAGCAACACCCCATTATACTTTTCATACAAAAGGTGCCATCAACTTGGGCTATCGGTTTCAAATGGTGAAATGCCTTGATGCATGACTTGAAAGTCCAAAATACTTAATGGAACATGCATGCGGCTCATCTTTAGAACTGTTTTCCAGGCATTCTCTACTAATAATTTCATAGTAAAACTCAGGATTAAAGTACTACATTATGACAAGCCACCTTAGGAGTATGGAATATGACTTCTTTTAATTCCTAAATGTCAAGGTGATGGCACGGTGTTTGCCCTTCCATGCCTTGTTATAGGACATTGAGTATCCAAAAATATCACGAATTCGCTCAATGACCTCTCGAATGGATACAATTGGGTTTTTGGTCACCATGGTCGTAATGTATGATGAAATAACATCTGTATCCAACTTTGGATGATCCAAGGAAAGAGAGGTAAATACACATGTATGAGGGTCATTGTATTTCGATATCTGCCAATGATTCTCTCTTAACTTATGACATGCTTTAACCTTTCAATTGCATTGCACGCCATAGTGAGAGCACGATATTCTTCATAATTGATCGAAAAGTAGTGCACACAAAATGAGTGGTGAGTTCGAATTAAGTATATTTTCATTGCACGTCAAAATGACTTTTGGTCTATGTATCGCAATCCCATATATGGCTCCTGGTTGTCATTTATATTAATGTCGTCTCCCACTTCAGGATAATCATAACTTGCGACAACTTCTATGTTTATTTGTGAAAAAAAGACAGCCACCGATTCCATATATCAGCTTACCGGTATTGTTAGGATTGTATTCATTTTATCTTCTCCACCATCATCGTCATTGTGACTGTCATCATCACCTCTAAACCCCTCGGGAACATAATCATATATGTCTTCCTCTTTAAATTCGTCTATTATATCCTCTATCTCATTTGGGGAAAAGGGAGATTGGAGTAAACCATGTTGGGGCTGAGAAAAGTATGGCTTTGGAGCATAGTCGATGATAGGCACGTGAAATGGCTGGCCATATTCATTTTTCCTATTTATTCTAGTAAGGTACGAATTATAATATGATAGCCCTTCATTGAAGATATGAGGTAGGCTGGTGGATGATTATGTACATGAGCCACTATCATTAACTAGTTGACTTGCGATGTTCAAATTAAGTTCCTTAGTTAAGACGTATACATATTAACGTGAATCCGCAAGTGCACGGGTTTAGTCGAGTTATAGTATAAAAGATATCATCTCCACAGGGATTGAGTGTTGAATACTAACTGAATTTCAAGATAAATTATCTAGGTGTACCAATTGTAATTTTGAATTAAGAGTAAGATGCGAAACAAAGTTTAATTATCAAGAAGGAAACAAATAGAACTAGTATGAATTAAGTAAAGATTTAATTCAAATGGGGTGGAAGTGTAGTCAGCTTTAGGGTTTCCTTGTGTTATTCATTATGGGATGAAGATAATCTTCTAGCCCGGTTTACTATTAATTTAGATTGTTGGATTACCGAAAATAAGCTATACCTCATTGTAAGGCTACTAGCTACTAACCTATAAATAAAGTGCCCAGAATTTCTCTAGTAATCACTCACCTAGGTTGCATTAATAGTGCTTGAGAATCCAATTTTAGACATTTCATCCTGTGCAAAAGAATCCAATTAGCTTAATTCCTAAGTCTAATAGAGATTCCCAATGATTATGCAAGGTCTGATTAATTAATTAGTCATTCCAACCTAGAATCAACTAATCCTTTATACAAATCCAATATTTCGAAAGTATTGGGTTATTGAATTACAAAATAGCATAATCAAATCATAAATTAACAATAAATTTAGCTAGATTATATTAAAATCAAATCCATAAATCCATGAACAAGTCTACCCCAGCTGAGCACTGAGGTTTAGTGTGAGTTCATTACAAAACCAACAGAAAACCAAAAAATAGGGAGGGGAATCAAACTAGTCATGAAGCTCTACAAATTCCTTGCTTGAATCTTCAATCATTCGCTTGAATCCAAAGCTAGCAGTCGCCCTTAGTGTCTTTGGGTCTCTCCTAGGGTTTCTACTGACGGCTCTCCTTTTAATTTTTAGTTCTCCTCCTCTCTTAGTGATTCTTCGCATAAAACTTATATGGGTAAAGTACACGGGGTATGACACGGCCCGTGTTGTACCCCGTGTTCTTCTGCGAAGGTTGGGTAGTATGATACACGGGGTCTGACACTCCCCGTGTTTACTTACGAAAGGTCAAGCAGTATGGTACACGAGGTATGACACGCCCCGTGTTCTTCTGTGAGTAGCTCAGTGAATCCTCGAAACACACAGAAAGATACACAACCTTCCACACGGGATTCCCATACCCCGTGTTCTTTGTCAGATGAGCAAGTTTGCTTCGATTTTCCATAATTTGCATAGTTTTGGCTCTGGATCCTTTTCTAATGCTCTAATAAGTCACTTCAAAACCTGAGAACAAAATATCAAGCATTTAAGTACCATTTTTTAATTAATTTACACAAGATACTAAGTAAATAAGTGATAAAACACATAGAATATAAGTGCAAATGTGCATTTATCAATTCCCCCACACTTGAATCTTGCTCGTCCTCGAGTAAGAAGGTAAAAGAACAAAAATTTACTCCACTTTTCTGTTAATATCATCGGGCAATCATTCAATGAATCTGAAATTAGGATCAAGTCATGCAAGGCAACTAAATGAAAACAAAGCAATAAAATAAGTCAATCCTTAGCATAAAAGCAAAAGAGAATAGCCTCACAGATAAAGTGTTCACTCAAACTCTCAAGATAATGCTTGTGTATACTTTCAAATCAATCAGCTCAGAACTTGATGTTACCATATGCTTGTAAAAACTCTAGTCTCCATTACTATATTATAAAATGCATGCAAATCAGAGGACTTTATTAGGGAAAATGATGAAGATAGAGGAAAGGAAGATTAAGGGATGAAAAATGATAGAGTCAGAGAAAGGAAAAGACACATTGGCCTTAAGTTCGACCACTGTCGAGTTCCATTGCTCAGCTTGGCATATTACCTTGCTTCTATTCTTTGCCTTAACTTTTTCTATGACAACAAACAAAACTTTTCTTTCTTTCTTATTTTCCAACAAGCTTTTCTTCTTTTTCTTCCAAAATTATTTATTTAATACCATTCCTTTTTTGTGTTATTTTTTATTTATTTATTTTTTTAACAATAAATCTACTTACCTAACTGAGCAGCTCTATTTAAGAACCTCTAAGTGATAGCCAAACTCATTTAATGTGTCTAAGTTCCTTTAAATTCTGAAGTTCAAGTTCACTTGGGCAGTGGCTTTGAATGCACATAGGATGGGCTAGGCTTGAAATAAGGGTCCAAGGCTCATGGTGGCTAATTAAGGGCAAAGTTGAAAATAGTGTAGGGGTAAATCAAAGAAGGGATTCAAATAAGCAAAATAAATAAAAAAAGGTGAAAAAACATGGCCTCATCATTTTTGACATGCAAAATACATAAAATGTAGCCTCAAAAAGAGCAAATGCAAGTTCTAGAGCAAAAAGTCAAAAGTGAGACATAATCCTTTAAGAAAATAAAAATGAGCCTCAAATTCTAATGTGTAAAGTTGCTCAATAGGCTCAAGTCTCACGAGGATCAATTATGCTCATTACTCTCAGGTTCAAGCCTTAAATTTTTCTTATTAAGTTACTAGTTAATCATTAAAAGAGCAAGACATGAACAAATCCACTTTAGTCAAAAGATTGCCCTAAAAAATTTAAAAATTTTTACACATCATTATATTTGGAGTAAATTCCAATACTCTAAGTCAATCAAGTGGATTCAAGTGCAATACATTCTAAAAGCTGTTCCCTCACACTTAAAATTGGACATTATCCTCAATGTACAAAAAAGGTAAATGGAAAAGAGATAGAGAAGAGATGGGGGACTAGAACTTCCCTAACAAGTGGAGCGTTGTTGTTAATTACAAAACATGGCTTCAGGAGGATCCACAAGCAAAGAGAGATTAAGAGAGAAAGAGGAGACTGCTAATGCAAAAGAAAGGAGATGCATTACTGGGATAAAATATGCCGTTAGTTAGTTATTATAGACATAAATAGTAAGAGTGCAAGAAGATAAAAGAGAAAGAGTTAAAGTAATAAAAACTAAATGAAATTGCAACACCAATATAAGTACAAACCAAGATAAATGAGAATAGAAAAGAGGAACAAGTAAAAGGAAGAATATATAAGTAAAAGGAAAAAGTAATCTGAGCTACTGAGTAGGAGGATCTGGATCAGCTGGGGAAAAGGGGTGGAAAAGCTTGAACAGGGGCTCAACCATGCTCTCAATGTGTCTGGATCTCCTGTCCAAGTCATCATGGAGGCCCTCAATCCTCGACTAATGCTCAGATATGCGCTGAAACTCAGCCAGAATCTACTGCTGACCAGACAAGATATCTCGAAAGTAAGCTTTAGATGAAACTCTTCCGCTCGCAGAAGATGATGGACCTATATCAGGAGTTGCATCACCATCACCATCATCTGCAAGAAACTCATCCTCAGGGGGTGGTTGCTGCATAGGCTGGATCCCTATAGCTAGAAGAATGCCTCTACGGAGGGGGGTCATGTGGGATGCTATAGAAAGGGATCCATAAGGTCGATCAAAGACTCCCAATCGCCTAGCTAGTCTAGTAATGTATGGACTGACAGCAATACTCCCAGCTCGTCTGTCTGATGCCTGAGCTGAAAAGAAATGTGCAAATGCACCTCCAATATAGATGGGGACTCTCTGTATCATGCTCACTACTCCGTGATTATGCCTCCGACCACTCAAAGTATGACTAAAAATAGAGTGGATGACTCGTCATGCAACTCTTCGAAGGCTAGATGTCTTGCTTTTTATCGGATCATAGGTGCTCCCAGTAGCAATGTTGGACCATACTTGCCACTCTTGGGTCCCATGTGGCAGTCCTATGAAAATATCATGATACTCAGGGGTGGCTACAAATTCTTCAGAGTAAATTCCCATATGTACTGATAGTTAGGTCACACTCAGAGAATATGTGACTCCCTTGAGGCGAAACTGCATCGTATCAGCAGAATCAACAGTGCCAAAGTATCTCTCCAGATAAAAGGTGCTGAGAAACTCCAAGGTAAGTTCTCTGTAAGTAGGCTCTATAATATGAAAGAATGTCTTCCAAGCACCTACACTTATGAGCTCTCGGATCTTGTCCTCAAGGCCAAACTCCCTCAAGACCGCCCAATCTATGTATCGACTTTCTACAAATGATCGGTCTCTGTGTCTATTAAATACCTGGATATGGGCATCATCTGTAAACTTTAGGAGTTGGGAGGTAGCTGGTCCTCTAGAGGAGGTCCCTCTAGAAGTACTGCCCTTAAAGGTCTTCTTAGCAGCCATCTTTTATCTTTTTGACATGATCTGCAAGGGAAAACTATAATGTGAGAGAGAGTTTCACTATGAATTGGACAGTTCCAGGTTCAGATAGTGTAAATCAGCAAATTTCAAGGCTGGAAATTCAGCATGTAATCCTAATATCTATCCAATGTCAAAGGAAGTGCAATTCAAAGCTTGATGTCATCAATGCAAGTGAGTGAGCAAATCAATGAGGTAAATTATGCAATTAAGTTCCCCAAGTAAACATTAAACTCTAAAGGACTTAACTTCAATCAATAAGATCTAGTCAAAGAAAAATTCTGAGGATATGAGCATTCTTATAAGTTCTACTATTCATTGAAGCTCAATAAACACAAGTAATTGCAAATATCTTCAAAGAATTCGAGGAAAAGGCTCTTACCTCGTGAATTTTAGAGGAAAACCCTAAGTTATTGGTTGAAGCCCAAGAGGAACCCAAATCTTGCAATTGGACCGATTAAATCGAAGATTAAACAGTAAAATTGCTTCAAATAGCCAAGTAAAACACTTTAATTGGTGTATTTTGGGAAAAGAATGGACGAATAGGAGTATAGAGAAATTAGGTCACGGTGGGTGCTAAAGAAGATGAAGAAAAATAGAGGAGTTTTGGCCATTAAAAGCTCGCCCGCCCAAGAACACGGGGTATGACACGGCTCATGTTGTACCCCGTGTTGAGAGTTTTGAGAGTTTCACTATGAATTTGACAGTTCCAGGTTCAGATAGTGTTAATCAGCAAATTTCAAGGCTAGAAATTCAGTAAGTAATCCTAATATCTATCTAATGTTAAAGGAAGTACAATTCAAAGCTTGATGTCATCAATGCAAGTGAGTGAGCAAATCAATGAGGTAAATTATGCAATTAAGTTCCCCAAGTAAACATTAAACTCTAAAGGACTTAACTTCAATCAATAAGATCTAGTCAAAGAAAAATTCTGAGGATATGAGCATTCTTATAAGTTCTACTATTCATTGAAGCTCAATAAACACAAGTAATTGCAAATATCTTCAAAGAATTCGAGGAAAAGGCTTTTACCTCGTGAATTTTAGAGGAAAACCCTAAGTTATTGGTTGAAGCCCAAGAGGAACCCAAATCTTGCAATTGGACCGATTAAATCGAAGATTAAACAGTAAAATTGCTTCAAATAGCCAAGTAAAATACTTTAATTGGTGTATTTTGGGAAAAGAATGGACGAAAAGGAGTATAGGGAAATTAGGTCATGGTGGGTGTTGAAGAAGATGAAGGAAAATAGAGGAGTTTTGGCCATTAAAAGCTCGTCTGCCCAAGAACACGGGATATGACACGGCCCGTGTTGTACTCCATGTTCTTCTGCGAATGGGTATTCTGGGTTTTCGTAAAAATACACGAGGTATGACATATCCCGTGTTCTACCCTGTGTTTCTCTCTAGAAGGCTCATATTCAAAAATCCTTATCATTGGTTTAGTCAGTGAGGTACACGGGGTTCGACACGCCCCATGTTCCACACTGTGTATCTCACTAGAATGCCAAAAAAAGCATAAATTTTTTTTATACTAACCAGACAGTGAGGTACACGGGGTTTGACACGGCCCGTGTTTTACATTGTGTATCTCACTAGAATGCATTTTGAGCCTTTTATGCATGAAAATGAACAACAAAAATGCATATATGCTTAATTTACCCAGAAACAGAGACCAAGTGCAACAAATGAGCATCTTAAATCAACAACTAATAACTTATATGCCTCAAACTAGTCAGAAACTCAGAATGAAAATGGGAAAAATAAAAAATAAAAGCAATAAAAATAGAAAAATATGCTTGGGTTGCCTCTCAAGAAGCACTTGTTTAAGGTTATAAGCTCGACCCCTGTTTCAATCAATCTACGGCTGCCATTATCGGTGGGCCGGCAACATAGCCATTAATCTTGAAAATGCCAGTGCTCTTACTCCAAATTTCTACAGCTCCAAATAGATACACTTTTCTCACAAGAAATGGCCCAGTCTACCTTATTTTTAGCTTCCCTGGAAAGAGCTTAAATCTAGAACTAAATAACAACACCAAGTCTCCTTCATGGAATTCCCTTTTGAGAATGCACTTGTTGTGCCAAATCTTTATTCTTTCTTTGTATATCTTGGCATTGTCATAAGCATTATTTCTCAGCTCTTCAAGTTCAAGAAGTTAAAGCTTTCTTTTCTCCCCAGCAGATTGCAAATCAAAGTTTAGCAACTTTATTGCTCAATATGCTTTGTGTTCAATCTCTACTGGCAAATGACAATGCTTCCCATAAATAAGCCTAAATGGTGTCATTCCAATGGGAGTCTTGAAAGCAGTCCTGTAGGCCCATAAGACATCATCCAACTTGAGGGCCCAATTTCTCCTTGATCTAGACACAATCTTCTCCAATATGCTCTTGATTTCTCTATTTGAAAGCCCTACTTGCCCATTGGTTTGTGGGTGATATGGAGTAGAGATCTTATGGGTTACACTATACCCTTTCAAGAGGGATTGAAATTGATTGGTAATGAAGTGAGACCCTCCATCAATGATGACGACCCTAGGTATCCCAAATCTAGGAAACAACACCTTCTTGAAGAATCTAACTACAACTTTTTCATCACATGTCTAAGTGGCAATTGCCTCCACCCATTTGGAAACATAATCAACTGCCACAAGTATATATTTGTTACTGCAAGAAGGTGAGAATGGTCCTATGAAATCAATTTCCCAAACATCGAATATTTCAACTTCTAAAATATTGTTCAAAGGTATCTCGTGTCTTTTTGATATACAACTAACTTTCTGACACTGGTCACATGAAGTCACATAATGATGAACATCCTTGAATAGAGTTAGCCAATAGAAACCTACCTGGGCAATCTTTGCAGCTGTTCTTGAAGTGCAGAAGTGTCCTTCATATGGGGAGGAGTGACAGTGGAATAGAATACTAGCAATTTCTTCTTGAGGCACACACCTTTTGAACAAGCCATCGGCACATCTTCTATAGAGAAGAGGTTTATCCCAAAAATAATGTTTCACCTCTGCCAAGAACTTCTTTTTCTACTAATATCCTACATCCGGAGGCAAAACACCACTCACAATGTAATTAACATAGTCAGCAAACCATGGGATAGCTGAAGAAGAGACAGCCAACAGGTAATCATCTGGAAGGGAATCATTTATTGGCATCTTTTTGTTTACCTCATATTCTAACTCCTGCTTCAACCTTGAAAGGTGGTCAGCCATAACATTCTCGGTACCCTTTTTATCTCGAATTTCCAAATCAAATTCTTGTAACAAAAGAATCCGTCTGATTAGGTGAGGCTTAGCTTCTTTCTTGCTCAAAAGGTATCTGATTGCTGCATGATCCATAAAGACTATCACCTTAGAATCCACCAAATATGATTGAAACTTGTCAATCGCATAAACTACTGCAAGAAGTTCCTTCTCAGTTGTAGCATAATTTAGTTTAGCCTCATCCAAAGTCTTGCTGGCATAGTATATGGCATGAACCTTCCTATCCTTCCTCTGTCCGAGTACTGCTCCTATTGTATAGTCACTAGCATCGCATATCACCTCAAATGGTAGATTCCAATCCAGTGCTTGCATGATTGGAGCAGAAATCAAGACTTTCTTTAACCTACAAAATGCATCCAAACAATCTTGATTAAAATCAAAGGCAACATCTTTTGCAAGCAAGTTAGTTAAAGGTTTAGCAATTTTAGAGAAATTTTTAATGAAGCATTGGTAGAAATCGGCGTGTCCCAGAAAACTCTTCACTCCCTTTACAGAAGTTGGGGGAGGTAATTTCTCTATGATTTCCACTTTAGCCTTGTCTACCTCAATACCATGCTCTGATACTTGATGACCAAGGACAATCCCTTCTCTTACCATAAAATAACATTTCTCCCAGTTGAGTACTAAATTTACCTCCTCACATCCTTGCAGCACTTGAGATAAGTTAGTCAAACAGTTATCAAATGAAGTACCATATACAGAAAAATCATCCATAAAGACCTCCATGATGTTTTCAATAAAATCAGAGAAAATAGCCATCATACAATGTTGAGATGTAACAGGAGCATTACATAAACCAAAAGGCATTCTCTTATATGCAAAAGTGCATGTAAATGTAGTCTTTTCTTGATCATTTGGATGTATAGGAATTTGAAAGAAACCAGAATAACCATCCAAGTAACAGAAATGTGAATGCTTAGCTAACCTTTCCAAAGTTTGATCAATAAAGGGGAGAGGGAAATGGTCTTTTCTAGTTGCTTTGTTCAATTTCCTATAATCTATACACATCCTCTAACCCGTGACAGTCTTAGTAGGAATTAGCTCATTATTATCATTTTTTACTACAGTTAATCTCCCTTTCTTAGCAACAACATGTACCGGACTAACTCACTGACTATCTGAAATTGGGTAAATTACCTCAGCATCTAGTAACTTCACTATTTCCTTTTTCACAACTTCTTTCATATTTGGATTTAGCCTTCTCTGATGTTCAATGGAGGGCTTACTATCTTCCTCCATCAATATCCTAGGCATGCATATTGAAGGACTAATCCCTTTCAAGTCAGAAATTATGTACCCCAAAGCTTTTCTATGCGATTTAAGTTGCCTAAGCAATTTTTTTGTTTCAAGGGCATTTAGATTTGCATTTACTATCACAGGATAAGTGGAGTGGGGTCCTAGAAATTCATACCTGAAGGTAGATGGGAGAGGTTTCAATTTTACCTTAAGTGGTGTCTCTTCTTCAATGGAGGGAGTTTTAGACTTCACTTCCAATGATTCAACTGCTTCAGGGAGGGAAAGTGGTGGGCTTGCCTCCAAAAATTCTACATATGTAGAAATCTCCTCATTTTCAGCAACTTCATCTGTTACTAGACATACTTCAAGTGGATCTTGAAGGCACCCCATGAGAAGGGTTTCTTTCACAACCTTGTCTAGCACATCAATCCTGCATATTAAATCTTCACAAACAAGTAATTTAATTGATTCATTCAAATTAAACTCAATTTTTTCATCTCCCACAAATAATGAAAGCTTTCCATTTTTGACATCAATCAAAGCACCCACAGTGGCTAAAAAGGATCTACCCAAAATGATAGGGATTTGTATATCCTCTTCCATTTCAAGTACAACAAAATCAATAGAAATGAAAAACTTACCAACCTTGATAGGTATATCCTTAAGTATACCTATTGGGTATTTCACAGAACAGTTTGCTAATTGAAGTGAAACTGTGGTGGGCTTCATTTCTTCTATGTTCAGTCTCTTTGCAACTGACAGTGGCATGAGGCTCACACTTGCTCCTAAATCACACAATGCTCGATCAATAGAAACATTTCCAATCACACAAGGAATGGAGAAGCCGCTTGGGTCGTCCTTGAGTTTAGGAGGTAGTTTATTCTGGATGATGGCACTGCACTCCTCTGTTAGGGTTACAGTCTCATGCTCCTCTAGCTTCCTTTTGTTTGAGAGGATATCCTTCAAGAACTTTGCATATGACGGCATTTGTGAAAGAGCATCAGTGAAGGGGATATTGATATACAATTTCTTCAATACTTCTAAGAACTTCCCAAACTGCTTGTCAAGTTTAGCCTTTAGTAATCTTTGAGGATAAAGGATAGGTGGTTTGTAAGGTTCTGGAGGGACATACTTTGACTTTTCAGGTAATTCCCCTTCTTTCACTTCAGTATCATCAGGATTTGAAGCCTTTTTGCCTTCTTTTTGCACTTCCCCTTCAACCATCTCTTCTTCACCTTCTTGAGTAGCATATGGAACCTTCAATAGCCTCTCACTCCTAAAAGTGATTGCCTTACAATGCTCCCTGGGATTTGATTTAGGTTGAGCAGGGAGTTGACCAAAAGCTCTGAAAGAAAAAGTAGAAGCTTGTTGAGCTATTTGGGTCTCCAACATTTTTCCATGTGTGGCCAATGAGTCAACTTAGGAGGACAATTGCCTAATGGAGTCCTCCATGGCTCTACCATGCTGCCTAAACTCTTCATTAGTTTTCTCTTAGGAAATGAGAAATTTCTCTAAGAGGCCTTCTAATTTAGAAGTAGAAGAGGGTTGAGCTGGTGGGTTATAGGGTCTTTGGTTTTGAAAATCGGGTGGTGGTGGTGGCCTATTGTGAGTGTTTTGAGCATTGTATGGCTAGTTAGGATTGTAGAATAGATTTGGGTGGTTCCTCCATGATGGATTGTAGGTGTTTCCAAAGGGTTCATTCGGATTCTTTTGTTCATACCCACTGTTGTGCACATAATTCACTTGCTCAGTGAAATCCTGCCCCAATTTACACTCAATTACCATGTGACCTGTCATACCACAAATCTCACAAGGAAGGTCAGTAGCACCTGTAGCATTTACACTATTAACTTGAAATTTATCAAATTTAGCCATAAGTGCATCTACTTTGCTACCTAGATTTCCTAGTGCATCTACCTTAACCGACAAATGATTAAAAGTATCTAATTCATACTTACCTGGAGCTTTCCTTGAAGATCCCCTCTCATTTGACCATTGGTAGTGGTTCAAGGCTATGTCCTCAATCAATTCATATGCTTCATCTAACCTTTTGTTCATCAAAGCACCTCCAGCAGCAGCTTCTATAGTAAGCTTGGTATTGTAGCTTAAACCATTGTAGAAGGTGTGAAGAACTAGCCATTTTTCTAGCCTATGGTGTGGGCACAACCTCAGAAGTTCCTTATATCTATCCCAAGCGTCAAATAGAGATTCCCTTTCTCTATGAGAGAATGTGGTGATTTCATTCCTCAACTAAGCAGTCTTGCTTGAAGGGAAATATCGTTATAGAAAAGCCCTCAGTAGCTCTTCCCATGTGGTAATAGATCTTGCTGGTAAAGAATGTAACCAAGCCCTTACTCTATCCCTAAAGGAGAATGGGAAGAGTCTAAGCTTAATGGCATCTGCTGCTACACCATTTATCTTGATTGTGTCACAATATTCTAAGAAAATCTGAATGTGAAGGTTGGGATCCTCCATTGGTCCTCCACCAAACTGGTTTTGCTGCACCATAAACAAAAGAGCTGGCTTCAATTCGAAGTTATTAGCTTCAACAGTAGGCCCTTTTATACTAGATTGAAGCCCAGTTGCGTCAGGTGCTGCAAATTCTCTAAGGGACCTGTTATCCATGCCTTCAATCATTGTTTCAATGTAAATTGGCTCTTGGATATGTACTGATTTTTGCTCTCTCCTTCTCCTAAGCAGAGTTCTTTCAATCTCCGAATCTAAGTCAAGAATTCCTTCAAGACTTTTCTTTCACATATACAAAATTTTCTGCAAAAAGAGTAGGTAATACTCAAATAGAACAAAATAAGAAAGAAATTCTATATAAAAATAAGAAAATCAGAACAAGATGAATTAAGAACTAAAAAAAAAATGAATTGCCTAGTCTAATTTACTCAAAAGTTTCTGTTAATATCAACTAGTTTCAATCCCCGGCAACGGTGCCAAAAACTTGACGTGAATCTGTAAGTGCACGGGTTTAGTCGAGTTATAGTATAGAAGATATCATCTTCACAGGGATTGAGTGTTGAATACTAACTGAATTTCAAGGTAAATTATCTAGGTGTACCAATTGTAATTGTGAATTAAGAGTAAGATGCGAAACAAAGTTTAATTATCAAGAAGGAAACAAATGTAACTAGTATGAATTAAGTAAAGATTTAATTCAAATGGGGTGGAAGTGTACTTAGCTTTAGGGTTTCCTTGTGCTATTCATTATGGAATGAAGATAATCTTCTAGCTCGGTTTACTGTTAATTTAGATTGTTGGATTACCGAAAATAAGCTATACCTCATTGTAAGGCTACTAGTTACTAACCTATAAATAAAGTGCCCAGAATTTCTTTAGTAATCACTCACCTAAGTTGCATTAACAGTGCTTGAGAATCCAATTTTAGACATTTCATCCTGTGCAAAAGAATTCATTAGCTTAATTCCTAAGTCTAATAGAGATTCCCAATGATTATGCAAGGTTTGATTAATTAATTAGTCATTCCAACCTAAAATCAACTAATCCTTTACACAAATCCAATATTTCGGAAGTATTGGGTTGTAGAATTACAAAACAGCATAATTAAATCATAAATTAACAATAAATCTAGCTAGATTATATTAAAATTAAATCCATAAATCCATGAACAAATCTACCCCAGCTGAGCACTGAGTTTTAGTGTGAGTTCATTACAAAACCAGTAGAAAATCAAAAAATAAGAAGGGGAATCAAACTAGTCATGAAGCTTTACAAATTCCTTATTTGAATCTTCAATCCTTCGCTTGAATCCAACGCTAGCAGTCGCCCTTAGTATTTTTGGGTCTCTCCTAGGATTTCTACTGATGGCTCTCCTTTTAATTTTCAATTTTCCTCCTCCCTTAGTGATTTTTTACATAAAACTTATATGGGTAAAGTACATGGGGTATGACACGGCTCGTGTTGTACCCCGTGTTCTTCTGCGAAGGTTAGGCAGTATGATACACGGGGTCTGACACTCCCCGTGTTTACTTACGAAGGCTCAGGTAGTATGGTACACGGGGTATGACATGCCTTATGTTGTACCCCGTGTTCTTCTGCGAGCAGCTCAGTGAGTCCTCGAAACACACAAAAAGATACACGGCCTTCCACATGGGGTTCTCATTGTTGGGATTTCGGATTATCACATGCAGCGAAATTTTAAATTTTGATCCGAATTCTACCTAAGATCCATGCAAAAAGCATAAGTCAATGATTAGGGTTTTACCTATTGGGCACTCGTATTTCTACTGATCAAAACTTGAGAGCGGATGAATCAAACGCCGGCCGGAAGGTACAGCGTCTCTACGGTATCCACACGGAGTGAACAACGACCTCTCACCCTCCACGCGTCTGCTAGGATGCGTTTTTTCTCTCTAAGAATTAGGATCAGATGTTTTCTGAGTGACTTAGGGTTTATATGGAAGCTTTGGACGTGATCATTAAGTGCTGCCCTCAAGTCCCCTTTTATCGAACTTAGGCAAGCCATAATCCTAGTCCTACTAGGATAATGCTTCCAAAATCCTAATCACACTTAACAACTCATCTTATCCTTATCCTAGAGATAATGGGAAGAGATAAAACTTATCTATTAATTATCTAATATTAGATAATAATATTATCTCATAATATAAATATCTTAATTATTAGATAATTGCATATAGTTATCAAATATCAGAATAATATTATCTCATAATATATTTATCTAATATCTGATAAGATAATTACTTGATATTACTTTAATATCAAATAATATCACATAATATATATATATATATATATATATATATATATATATATATATATATATATATATATATAAAACGTGAATTTATTATTCTTAATAATATATATGCACGAAAATAAGTCCAATTAATTGGATATTAATATAATTAAAGTCCAATTAATTATTGTCTTATTCCTACTTCTTTTGTGTGACCCTGTAAGTTCTTACTACGTTGACAATGACTTATTATTGAGCCATAGATAGCGAGCGGTATCTAGCAATACATCACTGCCACTTAAGTAGTAAGAATGTCTCTGATTCGACATCCACCTAATACATGATCAACGTTTTGCATCATAACCCTTTTGTAATAATATCCAAATTGAACTGGAGGCATAGAATGTGTCATCCTCGTCAATGTTCAATTTTATATTTCTTGATACTGAGTAGACTTAAAATAAATAATTAATATCACATATTAATTCAACTAAGCATGGCCATGCATTTCTAAGTCTCACTCAATCAAAGGGCCCAAGGATATTTCTCTTTTATACAAGAGTAACAAAATCTCATTTACATCACTCACTTCCCTCTGCATGATTTATGACACACCCAATCAATGCCCTACTTGTCATCCTGATTAAAGGTGACATAAGACAATATTAAAGTGAGTAATTCCTCATGTAGGGAACCGTAGTGACTTCAGGTCAAAGGTTTATGTGTAGTTGTGATCATATGAGAATAACTTATGACACGTTTATCCATGCAATATTCTCATAGTGGCTCAGTCCAGTACATTGTTCACTAGCAATGTACTCATGTATTGACTTGATATCACATATCCATGATTCGTAATCATTAGTCACTATACATGCTAGTCTCGATATATTATTACTATCCCTTTTGTAATAATACTTGACTAGGGGCATTTTAGGAATTGCAAAGCTATTCCAAGGATAATTATTATATTAAGTTATAAATTGCGCATAATAATAATAAAAATAAAATATAATAATTAAATTGCCTAAAATATAATACATTGTATATAACTTCAATCATCTATATGATTGGTTCTAGGACACACACCAACACTCATACCCCGTGTTCTTTGTCAGATGAGCAAGTTTGCTTCGATTCTCCATAATTTGCATGGTTTTGGCTCCGAATCTTTTTCTAATGCTCTAATAAGTCACTTCAAAACCTGAGAACAAAATATCGAGCATTTAAGTACCCTTTTTCAATTAATTTGCACAAGATACTAAGTAAATAAGTGATGAAATACATAGAATATAAGTGCAAATGTGCATTTATCATATATAATTCTAGGCAAGACAATTGAGTGGAAAATTATGCATTCACTTCCCACATCTATTGAATGTTATCATCATTTTCCAATAAATATGCCTTGTACTGCGTTGGGTTTAATGAAAGCGGATGCTTATATACTAACTCAGTTACAACTTGATTTTCATCAAGTCGTAGCTTTTGTCTAACTACATTTTTAAGATCATCTAGGGTGACATGTAATTTAACTTTTATTACTTTAACCTTATGACATTTAAATGTGTTATCTTCGTCTCCCTCATAAATTTTTCCAATTGCATAAATAGAAATATTTCCGTCCCTGGTACTCATTTTGATTTCTACCATAGTTGAATTTATATGACGTTGAGAATTACACAATAAATAAAAAGTATCATGGTTACAGAAATAGCTGTAATTACATATTACAATACACAGGCTCATATTTATTTCAATTTCATTAATTAATTACTTAATTATTATTGCAATTTTACATATTTACCAGCACTATTAATTAATATATACTTACAAGTTCAATTCTACCATTTAAATCTTATGTAAGCACATTTACTAGAGCAAGTTTATAGACTTCATTTGTATAAACAAGTTTCTCATAAAATGTATAGTGTAAGATATTATTTAATCAACATTCTGTGTATTGCAATATTTTTTAAGGGTAATGGATCAACGATAATAACACACACTTTTAATGTTGGTTTCAAACTTGAGATTAGTACCGACAACAATTCTCATCACTACAAAAATTTAGGGTTCATTTAAAACATCTTAGAAAATTTAATTATGTAGTGTTATATGTATTACTTAATGGTTACAAAGAGATTGATATATATTTATACACACACATTATTATCGATACTAATATTTCAATCGTAAGTAAAAGACATGGACATGAAAAGTATGAAAACAAGAAACCAAGAATGTGAAAAGAAAACAACAATAAATGACTTATAAAAATTTAAGAGTTGGAAATAAATTATAGAGTAAAGTGAAATAATCTAATTAAAAATTTTTAAAGCATTTTGAAATATTTTTAGTTTCAATAATAGTTTTTGTTATGTTAAATTTACATTACTCAATATTGTTTAGGTTGAGAATAATAAAATAAAAAATGAGAAATAGAAAATTTAAGTTTCTATAAAAGGTCTAAAATCTTGAAAAACTTTTTAATTAATACATATTTAATTTAACACATATCACTAAAATATTGATATCAAGAAGATAATATTGAAAACTAAATAAATAATTTTAATTTAAGTATTAATAACATAATAGTGATCAATATTGAACAATTGTAAGAAGTGTGCTTTTGCTAAATAAAATATTACTAAAATATTGATATCAAGAAGTTTATTTTAATTTAAGTATTAATAATATAATAGTGATTAATATTGAACAATTGTAAGAAGCGTGCTATTACTAAATAAAATATTACTAAAATATTGATATCAAGAAGATAATATTGAAAACTAAATAAATAATTTTAATTTAAGTATTAATAGCATAATAGTGATTAATATTGAACAATTGTAAGAAGCATTCTATTGCTAAATAAAATATTGTTAAAATATTGATATCAAGAAGATAATATTGAAAACTAAATAAATAGTTTTAATTTATGTATTAATAAAATAATAGTGATTAATATTGAATAATTGTAAGAAGCGTGCTATTGCTAAATAAAATAGAAATAACAAGATACACAATATAATAACTACTTTAATAATAATTATAAGTAAATTATTTTTTATTCTAATGGTTATTTATAAAATAAATTGAAAACACTTAGATCAAATGAATTAAGTCATTAGGAGTTGTTCCTTTCCTTACCACCTAGTTTCTTCTGTTGATTTTATTTCTTTTTCCCAATTTGAACCAAAGGGACCCCAATGTGTAGAATACTAATGAATTAGAATTATATGTATAATAATATTATTTAAAGTGTCAAAAAGTTAATGATAATATTGTATACTTCTAATATTTTCTTTCTCACCTTTAGGTGAGCACCTACATCATTTCTCATACCTACATGTAAGAATTTCTTTTAAATGTTTGTAAAATACCTACACTTATTTGTTAATTTTTATCTTATTTATATAATTAGTTATTCTTAATCAAAACAAAATTTTTACATGTATTTCAATATTTATTCTTAATTAAATTAAAATTTATGATTTGAAAAATTAGTTTAAAACTATCAAAGCATTACAAACCTACATCTAATGTTTATTAATAATAATTTATTATTAATAATTTTATTATTATTTTTTATTTGCTACTATTCAGATTTTTATTTATCTTTTTTTTATAATGCTTAACCTAGAATCATAATAATTCAAACTATAACAATATAAACAATATACAGAACATGCATAATCTAGTCAGACTACAAGTATAATAAAATACCCAAAAACCATAATAATGAAAGTAAATTAAAATAGTATAAGCACATCAAGATAATACCCACAACCATAACAATATAGAAGATCTAAAATAGTACAAATACAATAATAAACAACTAAGTAATTTAATGCAAATATAATAATAATAATAATCTAGCAACAATGCTAAATAAAATTAGGAAGTACTTATAAACTAAAATAATATACTTAGCTACCATAATAGTAAAAGTAAATTAAAATAGTATAAGCAAATCAAAATAAAATTGATAACCATAACAATGGAGGAGAAATAAAATAGTATAGATATAACAATAAACGGATGAGATTTATTAATACAAATGTAATAATAAAATACATCGTCATATAGGATAATAATAATCTAGTCACAATGCCAAGTGACAATGCAAAATAAAATTAGGGAATACTTGTAAAAAACATTACACTCAACACAATAAATTTCTTTATGATCTTAAAATATTTTTTTCAAATAAAATATCTTACTTGAATTGGCACCTTTAATTTTTACTATGCATGAGCAAAATTAATTGGAAGACTTACAGTAAGGTTTTGAACTCCTAAACTTGTACAAAGAGCTTCCTAGATATGGCTGCTGGGGTTATGGATTGTGGGTTGCTGCTGGAAAAGAGCTAGGGCAGAGAGTGCATGATTGCTGCTTGGAGGGGTTTTTTATAGGGCTTGTGAATAGTAGGCCACGTGTGTGGACAATGTCTTGGCGTAGGTTTGTGTGCGTGAACAGGTCTAGGCGTAGGTTTGCGTGCATGAATAAAGCCGGGCGTAGCATGGTGAATAGGGCTGGTGCAGCATGGATCACGGGTCGATGCAAGCTGTGACTAATCAAAGCTAATCATAGGCTCTGACCCAACATGATCAGTGTTGGTCACGGGCTCTGACACACTGTGATCAGCTCTGATCACGTCTGGCACCAGCCCATGATCCTGATTTTTTGAAAAAAAAAAGTTTAAGTATTTGGGTAATATGTTTTTTTGGCGTAGGGTGCAAGGCAATTGTTTTCTGAGCTTAAGCATCTCAGTCAAATAGCCCCTTAGAATCATTAGGATGCTCAATGGGTACACTTTGTCTATATAAAAGCGCTTTAACACCTTTTTTATGTAAGTTATTTAATGCACAAGAATTTCTTTCTCTAAATGTTCAATTTGCAAATCAAGCCAAAGCTTTGATTTCTCAAGATTTATCATTTCAAATTTCCTTTTTCAAATACTTTATTATCTTTGAAAACTCTTCATGAGTTCCAATAATTCAACATATATAGCAAGTATAATAAATTCAAATTCAAATTTCTTGATAAAAGTACAAAATATTTTTATATACTCCTTTCAATAAGCATTTACTAAAGTGATTATATCATATTTGTCTTAATTACTTTAATTTATACAAATATCTTTGTAGTTAATTGAATTTATTTTTCAACAATTCAAATTGCATGCTTTTAGCATCTAAAATCTTTCAAGAATTATAAGATCATTGTTAATTATTATGTGTGAAATAATATATAATTAAATCAATCAGACACATATCAAGTATTGATATATTACCAAAAATAATCATGTCCATCACATACAAATAAATTTTTCTCATAGCTAATAACAATTATTGTAAAAATTCTTGTATTATAAATTGTACTTTTTCTTTATAATTTCAATTTTTTTATTTTCTTGGTATAATTTTACATTTATATCTTATTAATTTCACACTTCTAGAGTGTTTCATTGGTTTAGCACATTTTAGGTGTTTCTTTACTTTGCAAATAAATTTAAAATTGCATTTTATCTCTAAATTACATCTTTTCTTTTGGTCAATAGTTGTATATCATCAATTTGTAAGCTTAAGATTCTCATTAGTTACTATGTTTCATAATTTTAAGTGCTATATCATTTATAATAATAATCACTATTAACAAATATTTCCTTTTTAGGTCTATTTTTCTCATTAAAGACATAATGAATTAAGATCTTTTTTATTTCCATAAATTTCAAGTCCCAAACTTCTTTTAGAAGTTTGTTATATCTCAAATTTCTTCAAGAATATTTTATTTGTACAAGGTCATTTTATTTATTTACTACTTTTTTATTTTAAGGATATTTTTATTTGGAATAATTAGGTTTATTATGCTTCAAGCAATACCTAAACTCAATTGTTACAAACTAATAGATTGTCCAACTTGAACATTTATCAAAATTAAAGCCCTTACAACTAATATATAATATTTATTTATTCTCTTTTGGTTTGTAATATATTTAGCAACATTCTATTCTTTGTAAATTAATCATTTTATGAACTTTTGGTTCATATTATTTTGTAAGGATCAATATGATTGTATATTATATTATTTCTATAAATGCATATTTTCTACCTTAAATTATGGGAATATAATTTTACATACGGACTTATATTTTCTAGTCACTTTTCAAGATCAACATTGTGCATTGTGGTAGAGTGAAAATATATTGCACATGTAAAAAAATCTCATTTGTAAAACTTTTAGCTCCTAAACAAGTTTAATTATGAAGGGAGGACCCTATAGTAATTTGTTGGTATCATACAAATTAAGGTTGCAACATGCAAAATAGTATATACCTAGCAAAAATTAAAAGTTTTATTCTCATAAGTAATGGTCTTGTAGTCTACAAGACTAATTTTTCTTTACAAGCATGTGTTATAGAATATTCAATAGTTTTGTCAATAGACATATAATAATCATTAAAAACTTGAAAGTAAATTCACTAGCATTATCAAGATTAAAAGTCCTTTTTAATAATAAGCTAGAAAATATACTAATAATTAAATTAATTGAGCATGTAATCTCACATATGCTAAATTGTGAGTTATTAACAAATACACATGAGACCATCTTATTGAAACATTAACTAAAACCATAAAATATCTTAGTAGTCCACATGATAGGTGTACAAGTTTATATTATATATATATTATCACCTAGAATGCATTTAAAAATTCAAAGGATTTAATTAATATTTTAGCTAGTGATGGTAAACTAATTAATTTACCTTAAAAACAAGCAATGCGTGAGAAATCATTTGCTCAAAGGATTTGTTAGTTTTTTTTTATGAATGTTCCAATGAATTCTTAAGAATTCTTTGCATCATTATTAATCTATGATGACCTAATCAATCATGTCAAGCAAGAAAATTATTGTGATCTATAACTTTTGGTTTACAATGATGTGTCATTTAGTACAAACTAAAGGAACAAGTGGGTCATTTTTTTAATATGCTTTTTTTTAGTCGAGGTAATATTTGTATTATTCATGTATTACGTATTCCTTTCATTTGTTGGCTCAATATGGTACCCATTTTATTGGATATCTTTGAAACTTAATAAGTGTCTTTGAGAAATATTAGGATATAATGCATTATCAATTTAAAAATTTATTCATTTAGGTAATAATAAATTTTCTCTTTTAAAGCCATCGATTAATTTTGTATTAAAATCATGAGATATAAAATGGGAATAAGATCCTAAGACTATACATTCACATATAAGATATCAATGACATATAAGCATGCAATCATAATGCATCCAGATGATCAAAGAATATAGAATTAGATAATACTATAAGTTTAAGCGACTTCCACTTCCTCATGCAAAGCTTGGACATCAACTCTAAGATATGGAAGAAGTAATGCAAATATGATATATACTAAAATTCCCCATTAACATATGAAAAGAACTCTAAGCAAAATCATTATAATGAAACACTAATATTAAAATAAATAATTTAGAATGGAACATGACCTCTCAAATGATTGTAACTAAATAAGTGGAAAATTTATTTTAATTTGACTAATTAGTGATATGCAAAGCACTAAAAGTATCAAGCACGCTTGAGGAATCTCATTATATGCAAGTTATTAAAAATGAATCAAAGATCACTAAATTGTGCTACTAAAGGTGGAAAAATTGAGAGGATTGAAAATGCAATAAAGATATAAAATTTGTGTTTTTAATCATTTTGAACTTTGTAAAGAATGCCAGAAATGAAAATAAATGCATTAATCAAATGTGAAAGGATTCTTATCCTAAATTTCCCTTTGATCCATTTTCCACCATTTCACTTCTAATTATACCATGTATATAGACCCTTGGTCAAAATCTCCAAGTTTTAATATTTATAAGCTTTGTTTTCAATATTTATATACTAGTGTCAAGTGTAAAAAGAGTCACAAGAAAGTTTTATGAGGAAATACCAAATTATGTTTAAGATCAAACCCATAATCTAAAATAGAAAATGCCACTAAATAAAACAAATTCTCCAATAACTATCATTAAGACTAAAATGTTTATATTCTTTTTAATTAGGTACAAACAAACATATTGGTTGATAAATTAAGTTGAATATTATTTGATATAAATAACATAAAAAAATTATATGTACCATATTATTGTAATCACTTTTTCTCCTTTCTTGCATTTCTTATTGAAATTAATGTTCTAAAAGTAAATAAAGCAAAGAAAATAAATTCATTAGGATGCTTAATGATGGAAGCACAATATATAGAGTATAAAATAATATACTTACTTCCTATATTTCAAAATTAATAATAAAGTGAAGCATTACTAGAATATTGTAATAACATATTCAAAAGGCTACATATAGAATAGATTATAATTTATGTAGCACCATAAGTTTATAAAACATTTTATTAGATACACCTTTTTTTAATCACTTATTCTATTTGAGTTCTAATTTATTCTTAATTATTGTGCTATCACTTACCTAGAAAAAAAAACATTATAAAATGAATATATACAAATTGAAAGAAGAACTTAGAAGATTGACAATAAATATATTAAATCAAACCGAACCAATATATAATATAAAACCAAGGAAAAGTTTCATTTAGCATATAGATCCAATTGACACAATATTATAAGAGCAAATATAGGATTCATTATTGTAGATGATAAAAATTTTCTTCGAATGGAGACCATCTATTTCTAAGAGGAAAAGGTTCTTCTTATCAATGTCCATTTACCTAAACCACTAGTTATGAAATTTACATAGAATGTCTAATACTTACTTTATTATATAATCTTCATAGTATATTAGCCAATAGAAGGAAAATAAAAGAAATAATATATAATCATATGAATATTTTTATTCTTAATCATAAAAAATTAAAATATAGTCTAACATCATAAATATCCACCTATGTCAAAATAAATCACAACTAAAAAATAAAGTTCACATTTAAAAAAAAGTACAAGTTTAATAATAGGAAAAATTACACTTAATCCATTTAGGGTTTTGTTCTTTTTTTTACTTAATCTACCGATGGTTTTAAATGTTATAATTCACCATTCATGCTTTGAATTGTTAACACTTTGCTCAGGTAAACTATTTTTTGTCTAAAATCTAACAAAAAAATTAATGTGCATTGCATAAGATATTTATTTCCTCAAATTTTGACTCAATATGATGCCTTCTTAGAACTAATTTACTTATAAAAAACCTTACTTAACACCATTTATTCAATAATCATGGAGTAAATTGTAAAAGTCAAATTTCTAACAGACTTAATTTTTTGAGAGATAATTTAGTTCAGAATAAGTATTAAATTAAGTCAAAATTTTAAAAAAATAAAGATTACATATAATGAATATGATTTTTTTGTTAAATTTTAGATGGAAGATAGTTTAGATAAGCACAATATTAATGATTGAAGACACATATGTATGAATTGCAATAATTAAAATCACAAATGATTTAAGTAAAAAAATAAAATCATAAGTAAATAAGGTGTAATTTTTTGTTAGTAACATTAGTTGAAAATAAATTGTATTTAATATTCAATAAGGAAGATGAAAGAGGAATTTTGTACTTCTAAAAAAATTGTACTATTACTCTCTTCTTTTTAACTTTGTGATAGAAGAGAATGGAATTGCATTCAAGCGAAAAAAATAAATTGATATATTGGCCACTTAATTTCAGCATAATCACATAAATAAAATCAAATATTCCAATTTTTTGTTTAAACTTTGATAGATATGGCAGCACAAAATAATACTTTTCTAATCTTTCGTTCAAACATAGACAAAGTAACATTTTTCTAATATTTCATTAATCAGATAAAATTCTATCGAGCAATTATCACTAATTTCCATGATTACTATATTTCATAAAAGGAAAAAATTACTATATTACCATAAAGTTGAAAGAAAAAATTCTTTTGAAGAACTTTAAAAAATAATCAAACAATTTTTAAAAGTTTACCGTCAAGTTGTAATAGTCAAATAGTGTACCATCAAATAGATAAGGGCAAATTACATAATCACAAACTAACGAGAATAAATGGAAAACTTACATCCAAAAAATTATGTTGATAACGTGAAAAATGCTCAACATTAAAGAAATATATGAAGGAAATAAAAGAAAATTATGAAAAGAGAAAAATATTTGATTTAATAATGTAGAGAATTATTCTTACAACCTAATATTTATAATGCAAATAGATCATATATTATAATTTTATAATAATAATTTATAAAAAAAATTTAATAATTAATCATAAAAGGAGAATAAAATATCTGCATATATTATGGAGATCCACATTATAGATAATTATTCATAACAATCATTACAAAATATGGAAGCATTCTTAGCAACATAATTTGCTATACTATTTACTTTTTATATTTGAGTATAATGGAATAAGCTCCACGTTCAGGCAGTAGCTCCTTGCAATTTTCAGTCAAACTTATGCGTAGAAGAAGGATTATGCGTAGAAGAAGGATGTGAGAGGTTAAAGCTGTGTAAAATACATTTTTGCTTCATTTGTCCCCACAAATTTTTAAATATTGATAAAAAGCTAAATTATTTTATTATAATTGTTATAGAGTACATAAATTATAATTATTTTTTAGTTAACTTGGATTTTTTTTATAACATCAATGAAATGTGATTTTTTTTAATAGTATGAATAATTAAATCATTGAATGTACACATAAAATATTTTGAGATCAAACCAAAAATATGTAAAAAAGTAAAACCTTTAAAAAAATATCATGTCACTTGAACTAAATATTCTTAATTAAAATGTGATTTATTTTTAGTTTAATGAAGTTATTATCAACGAAGTTAATGTTATATTATTTACGTATGATCTAATATATTAATTTTTATTTGTTTTATACTATATCTATTTTAAATTTATTATATATAATATCTTACTGTTTAAAAAATTAATTTTTATTTTTAATAAATTTTCATCATTGATTCCTTTATTTAAATTCTGGTTCCGTCATTGTTGCTTTAAGTGGAAATAGAGTTGTTGTAACAAGCTCTAGCCTGCGAGCCACTTTGTTTGTCTGCGGATTTTCACAGACTTGGGCCTCAGATAACCCATTTAAATGCAAGTCAAAATTTGTTTTTAAAAGTAAAAGTTTTTAGTTTAATAAATTATTTTTAAAAATGAAAAACCTAAATATATAATTTAAAAATAAAAATAAAAAAAATTAAATTTTTAATTTATTCTTTTGCCTTAATTTTGTAATTAAATAAAAAAATTTATTTATTTATCTGAACATTCTGTATTCCTTATTTTCTTTAAATATAAAAATAATTTTTTAAAAAATAATATTTAAAATTAAAAAAAAAAAACGTATTCAGATCTCCTCCATTATTTAGACTCTAGACCGCTTATGCATTAGATGGAGTATCATCTGATTCGGATATTAATTGTCCTTATCAACTAAGGATTCTACTCATGATTCAAAGCAATACCGAATTGCATTTCCTAATTTAAATTGAGGAGAACCTTGTCCAAAATAAGTTGTTCCTTAACTATATTTGTAAAGCCCAAACTAATAAAAATATGTCAATACTATTAAAGTCTTTTTTAAGAAAGAATAATTAAATTAAAAAATTAAGGCATGAAAATAGAAATAATTTTATAAAGAGAACTAATTAATAATTTATGAAAATAAATTAAAAAATTATAATTGAGATTAATAGGTGATTAGAGTTCTCTTTTAAATTTTTACATCTCAAGAGAAGGAGATGCACAATCTTTCATTCATGATTCTAATTAGTATCCAATGCTTTTTTCGTATTTTATACAAAAGATAAGAAAATAAAAAGGGTGAGGATTTTAATATTAGACTTATGTGTGTTGCAAATTTTTAAAGGATTTCATGAGGTTCTAATTGAGAGATTTAGAATATAATTTGTTGAATTTTGTGTAAAACAAGAGGAAAAGAAGTTACTTGGAAGTTGGGACGCAGATTTATCAAGGGAAGGAGGATGAAACTTTCTTCAACGCAACACATTTCGAATCTCCAGTAAATATCTTTTTGAAATCTGAGTTTAAAACCTTTAAAAATTTGGGTTCTGGCGTATTTAATGTGAATAAATTTGGTTTGAATCAATGGCAAGAATCGTTTACCAAAAAAAAAAAAAACAGAATAAATGGCAAGAACCAGGTATTCCATGTATTTTAGTACAAAATCTTTTTGGAGTGAGAACAATAAACAAAAAATTCTCCTAATAATAATGCTTTTAAGAAACGAACTCAAGATTTGTTAAATTTGGAATATTGAACCAATTAATTATTAGTCAATATATTGATTTATTGATTATTAGGTATAATTGACTTGGACATTTATTTAGACTAATATATGTGTATTTTTTATTATTTTGTTTAGACTTGTGGTCAGCATGGATCTTATGGGCTGTCATATTAATAATATGTAAGTAGATTTATCTTGTTTCTTTATTAAGTAAGATTTCTTTTTGCCTCCTTTGCATGGTATCTTCTAATATAATAAATTTTTGTCCAGAACTTCGCTCACAGAGAAAGTAATTTTCATTTTCTTACTCCTCCAAGTGATGAGTGGCTTTTTATTTTCATTTAGTTTAAATTCTTTTTTCTAGTAATAAATCTTTGTCCAAAGCTTCCTACTCTCACAGAGAGAGTAAAGTTTATTAGTTTAATAATTTTTTATTTTTAAACTAAAAGAATATGTTTAACAACTTATTTTTAGAATCTATTTTTAGAAATTATTCTTTAAATGTATAACTTAAAAATAAAAAATAGAAATAATTTTAATTTTTTTAACTTATTCTCTTATTCTTGTTGTTAATTTTGTGATTATATGAAATAATTCTTTTAATTGCACTACCAAACACCCTCTAATATTTATTTTCCTTCAATTTGACCATAGTTTTTGAAAATAAAAAATAATTTTTGAAAATAAATTTTAAAAATGTAAAGATAAAAATACATTCAAATATACCCTGACTTCCTTTTTTCTACTCTTGTAAGTGATAAGTGACTTTTCATTTATCATTTTAGTTTAAATTTTTTATAACAGCCTCATTTCTCTCTCTCTCTCTCTCTCACACTCACCCATTCTACGAGGATAACAACATATTTCATCTTTTTTCTTTTTAATTGTGTGTGTTTACTAAAAATCTCATTTCCTCTTTTATTATTTTTATTTTTTTTGGCAATGTTCCTCTTTTATTATTTGATTATTTTTAATTCATTATACAATTAACTTATATGAAATGTGAAACAATGTTTCCATATTTTCAAATACTAATTGTAAAAGGACAAAAGCTAATTTCTTTTAACAAACTACATATATATAACTATTTAACTTTTATAGTTATCTAATTGTTTAAAGAAGATTTTGCTTAAGTATAAAGGAGTTAGTTAATCTGTATTCTTTCCTTGCTTCTGTTTTTGTTTTGATAGGCTCCTTTGTGTTCTTAAGTAATTTGCTGAATGTTGTTGTGGCTGCTGGTTGTTCTGGTTTGTTTCTGTGTTGAGGGAATGCCCTGTGTGGTATGTTTTTCTTCTGGGCTCTGTTTTCTTGTTTCCCCGCTGGGTTTGGCTTGTTCCCTTGTTATTTTTTAACCAGAAAAAACTATTTAATTTTTTTAAAAAATGATTTTTTTATGATAAGAAACAACAGAATTTGTTAAAAAAAAATAGCCTATCTTTTCTATTTTCAAGAATGATTATCTTCTTTTTGCTTTTAATTTTATTTTTTTTTTCAATTTTTGAAGTTACTCTCCAACTTTCTTATTCACGTTTGCATTGTGTCTTCCATTTTAAATTTCAAATAACATTTTTTATCTATGTGAACTGACATTCCCCGTAAGATCACCCAAAGTCGCATAGAAAATTGGCATGCCAACATACATTAACAAATTGAAATATAGAATCTCTCAATTTTTCGTCAATAACTGCTATCTTAATATACAAAAATTACAATTGCATTCCATACTATATGTTACATAATAATTTTCAAATATTTTATATTATTATACTCCGAGCTTTAATATATCCATATGTCAAAATCTATGAACGTCAATTTTGCGATGGACGAGTCAAAATCTAATTCTAGTTATATAAACAAACAGTTCCTTGAATTGTAAATTATTTATTATAAATTGAATTTTTAGGGTGATGTTTCCTATTTAGAATGAAATTTTATATGTTATCTTGAAAACTATTTCATGATACAAAAATTTTTGTTAATGTTAAAATTTTCATATCTCAATATTTGACTCTTAACTTAGGAGTTGTTTAGTTCATATAGAAAATAACTTCTCATAAAAAATTGAACTCTCAAAGGAATAATTTCTTATATAAACTTTCGTGAAAAATACTCAAAATTATTTAATTAATACATTAGAAATAGTACTTTTTAAAAAGTAACTTCCTATATTTTATTTAGTTCAACTTTAAATATCCTAGGAAATGCTAATAAAATAATTATTATATCCTTAATATTATATAACACAAATTAATAAATTTTAATTATCATTAATTAAAATTTAATAAGGATAATTTTATCATTATATTGATAAATAATACAAAAAATAGAACTTACCTAAGGGGAGGTAGATAAATAATTTTTCATATTTTGTGGGAAGTAGAATTTTTCAAAAAGTGATATTTCCTCTAATTTGTAAGATAATAGCTAACCAAATGATTCATCCTTTTTGTATTTTTTTTAAAAATAGAACTTCTTATATTATTGAGAAGAACCAAACGACCTTTTAAATGTATGAAAAAGGATCTAATAGGAATGATACCTAACAACTTGCTTGATTAATTCAAATATTCTGCTTGATTAATTCAAACATTCACTAGGAGATGACACTTAAAATCTTAATTGACATATCTTGACCTTGTCTAGAGGCTCTGTTAGTGAGAAAGCGCCCAAATATTTGTTTGACCAAAACTCTTAATTCTCTATTTGAGTCACTTGATATCGTTTGAGTTACTTGCTTAACTTGTAACTTCAAATGAAAACATAACTTTTAGTCTTATTATTTACTTTTATTTAAGTCTATGTCAGTATTTGAGCTATATGATTTCATTTGAATTACATGCTTAATTTTTGTCTTGTTACTTGAAATATCTTCTCTTATGTACCGCAAATTAAGGGATTAAGTCTATGGGTACTTGGTAGGGGCATTAAGTGCTCACTGACTTTCTTGAACTCAATCCTTTTCATAATGTATTTTTCAGATGATGACCTTGTTTTTACAAGGTGGGGCAATTAAGTAGGCTTTGTAGTTTTTTTTCTTTTTTTTTTTTTTGAGACTGTTAATATGGGATTTTATTTTTTGGTTTCAGTAAGTTGTAAAAACCTTACATTCACCTTTTGAGGATCTTACATTGAAAAAATTTATACTATTTCGGCACAATGTTTTCTATATAAGATTATGTTATTGGATGCCTTAGATTTAATTGTTTATTTGAGGCTCGATAACATTATGAGTTAATTCCGTGTGTGGGGTATTGTCACAGATGGACTGTACTATATTCATGGGTTGAGATGTGACAATACTGAAATGAGATTTAAAGAGAAAGAAAGAGAGTTATGCAAGTTTTTGTCCTTTGGTTCGTTTGTACCAATCCTCGAATTTGAGGGTGACCCAAGAATTAGCCACTTTCGACTGGTATGTCTTTGCATGAGGAAGAAAAATTGAGTCACGAAGTTGACCTGTCGATGCTTCAAAATCCAACTTATCATCGAAGAGGATCTGAAACCAAACCCTATGATTTGATTGAGGGAATCTTCTCCTTAACACGTCTCTTTGATTTAAGGAAGTGCCTAGGATTTGAAAAATGGTTCGGTAACTGCAACTGAAATTTAAATTCCTGAGAAGTGCAAAAGAAACGGCCTTGCTCATCTTCAAGCAACAAAATTTATATTTTACAATAAGATAAAATTTATATTTAACTTCTCTCTCTCTCGATATCTATCCATCCATACTGAGAGGGTGAAAACTCATGTCAGTGTTTCTTGATGAAATTCATATATGCTGTAACCCTGTAAGTTTAATTTCATTTTACCTTTGGACCATCCTAGTAAATGTTTTGGTGGAAATACTAAAGGTTCCACAGAATGATTACTACATTCAAGAAGAGTTAGTTTTATTGAATAATTCTATTCTCTTTTAATACAGGTTTCTAAGCAACACATAATCATGACATATAAAGGACGTCACACCCCCTTCAATTATTGTTGGAAGTACAACTGATACAATTATCAACCAACCAAACAAGAAGCCTTCTTGACTTGGATGCCAGAGTAGCAATACTGTAACTAGCTTTCTGGACAGGTTGACAAACAAGGAGAATCCCACTTATGATCGAAAGATTCAGAGCGAGTGATTTACATTAGTGAAGCCTCCATCAATCATGAGATTCAGCCCGCTTACATACTTCGCTTCATCGCTTGCTAAGAAGAGCACACCATTGGCCACTTCGCCACCAGTAAATTCTACCCCTTGCAAGTTTGCCCGTCTCCCCATGAAAGAACGAAAGCCGGCCAAGGCATCCTCTGTTCTCTCATCCTCAGGCAAATGAGCCAAAACCAATCCCGTTGCAACACCAAAAGGTGACACACAGTTCACCCTTATCCCATGGAGCCCTAGCTCAGCTGCAACATTCCTTGTGAGCCCCAAGATGGCATGCTTAGAACCAGTGTATGCAGGTGGACCCACGCTCCCTATGGTACCGGTCACGCTGCCCAAGGAAATGATCGATCCCTTCTTGAACGGGATAATAATCCCGGCAGCGTGTTTCATTCCATGGTACACTCCCTTCACATTTATGTTAAATACTTTATCAAATTCTGATAAGTCTGCACTGCGGATATCAGCAAACGGTGATCCAGAAATTGCAGCATTGTTGACCATGATGTCCAGGGTGCCAAATTTCCTTACAGTGTAGTCCACTGCACTTTGAACGTTATCCTCTACTGCAACATCACAGTGGAAAAAGCAGACTTTGGTGTTTCCATCAAGGGATTCAGAGACCTGCTTGCCAAGGATGTCTTGCACGTCAGCTATACAAATTTTGGCACCATGGAGGTGGAACAGGCGGACAATGCTCTCACCAATGCCAGAGGCTCCACCAGTAACCAAGGCTACTTTGCCTAATAGCCTGAGGAAGAGAGAACACAGTAACCTAAAATCACAGTGTGTGAGGGGGTAAATATGATGCAGTATGTTGGTGGGTCCCCCGACCACCACAGGAAATATAAAACCTAAAAGAATAGAAGAACATAATAAAAATAGATGTAAAGATTTTATAGATCGAGAACACGAAAAAACAAATTAGATTTCAAAGACAGAAATCCAAAAATACTGCAACAGAAAAAATGAAATGATAACTTGGAAAAGATGTCTTTTAAAGGGTAATGCTTTCCCAGCAATACTATTGCAATCTAGGGATATCTGGGAACTCTACTGTGGAGGGGGAAAAAGGCCTGACTTGGAACTAGTGCAGGCTGCAATATAAACTTGTTCCGATCACATGCATACCAATAATGCACCCAGCATGAATATTTCATAGACCTAGAGCCTGTGATTCAGAAAGATCGCAGAATGGAAAGAAGGCATCAGTAAGAAAAGGGGGGTGTGATTTATTGTAACTGGATTACTAGTACTCAAGCACCTATATGGGACACGGTAAAGATTTCCAATCAGCACATTTTGGTGGAACCTTAAACATTATGTTTTTCTTCAAACTATGATTGGTTTCTATTAGCTCTCAGCTTCATCTGGAGTTTAAACTCGTCCATGTCATATACCGGACGGGTTTTGTCATCAGGCTCTTAAGTTTTATACTGCAATGCTTGACAAGGTGTCCTACTTTGTATGTAAGCAAAAGTACTGATTTACCATTTTTCTAAAAACTTTGTATTTTACTATTGTTTGGAAACATTTTATCAAAATAAACACACAGTTGAAGGACGCCACGTTGAATGGCGTTCATGGAAAAAAGAGGCGTCACACTACATGACACCTTTAGAATAAAATTCGCAGGCCGAAGGCACGTTTAGAACAAAATTCGCCGAAGGTGCCAAGACGAATGGCGTTCTTGCAGCTTGAAGGGCCAAACGCAATGACGCCCTCACTGTATGGAATTTAGAGGGGGTTATTTAAGTAAAACTTGTAAAGAACTACGCCACCATGAGTGCCAGACTAAATCCAAGAAAAAGTTGGCTTCTAAATTGGGTCGAGCGTTGGACACGAGAGCTGATCGCTTCGGTCTCTTTCCCTGATGATTTTTTATGGAGCCTTTTTCATTTTAGGGACTATATCAAAATAACAGTAATTAAAATGATTTTCAGCTGATTAGAATTGATTGATTAATTTATTAAATTAGCTAATTTTGATATTTGATTATCATCTGATTTAAGCAGTTAATTATTTTAAAATTAATCATTCCTAAAATATTGGTGGTAGAGGTATTTTTAATTAGCTATTTTATAAATAATATATAAAAAATTAAATTATTCTTAATTAATTTTAGTATTTCTAACTTTATCCTCCTAAATTTAAAGCACTCATGTTGATTTCTTAAAATAAAATTTAATAACTATAAAAATTATGTTAACTTAATTTTAAAAAAATTAATCTATAATAAATTATAATAATATATTATTTTTAAAAAAATTAATTTATAAAATAATATATAAAATTTAAAATATTAAAATATTATCAAAATAAAAAATATTCAAATAACTTATAAATATATTCATATTCTTATTTATCATTTTATATAAAAATAGCTAATCATAAATAATTGAATTTTACTGAATATTTTTATTTAAATAGTTGATGCAATTAATTGGTCAAATCAATTAATAAGATCAATTATTAGTTAAGAATTAATTTAATTAATTAATTATATTAACTGCTAATATAATTAGCTAATTATAAAATAAAATCAAAATTATTTGTTTTAAATTGAAAAATATGAGGTGTTTGGTATATCCAAGAAATAAATTTTTGTAGAAAATCAAATTTTGTAGGGAATAATTTTTTATATAAACTTTTTGAGAAATACTTAATATTATTTTAGTGATATTAAAAAATAATATTTTTTAATAAATTATTTTTTATATTTTATTTAATTTAACTTTAAATTTTAAATATATATTTAATATTATTATAATACATATTAATAGATTTTAATTGTAACTAATTCAATTTAATAAGAATAATTTTTTTATATTCATAAAGAATACAAAAAATAAAAACCCACACAAGAATTGTTTGGTTTGTGAAAAAAGTAAAAACTCACATAAGAGTTATTTGATTTGTACAAAAAGTAACTTTTCATAGAAAATTAAGTTTTTTAAAAATTAATTTCCTATATAAATTTTTTGAAATATGTTTAAAGTCATTTAATTTATTTTTAATATTTTTCTTAAGAAAATATTTTTTAAAAATTTTATTTTCTCTTAAACCAAACGAACTGCATTAGCATTCTTAATACGTAATGGTATCTCATTTTGTTTTAGGAGTTTTTTTAGTATTATAAAATTGAACTTAAAATATTATTTGTTTATCAAATAATTTGTAATTATTACTATTACAAAAAATAATCATAAAGAGCTACTTAGTGATTAAGTAACATGAAAACTATGCCAGTGGTATAATTTAATTTGAGCTAACTTCCCAGATTTTTTTTTTTGACCAGGAACTTCCCGGATAACGAATGATAAAATGGGCTCAGCTAAAGTTCAATGGTTATATAATGGCATAAACATACAGGAGATAAATCATGGGTAAGTAGAAAACATGTTATACAGTAAATTTTATTTATTATCAAATAGAAATTTAAAATTTAAAAATAATATATACTGTAAAAGATGAAATTTATTAATATTTTAATTTTTAAAATAATTATTCATTTTATAGGTGATTCATTAAAAAAAGAGAGAAATTTTAGTATATTAATACTATAATATTGCATTAATATATTGTTAAATTTAATTATTAATTTATTATTATATAATATATAATAATATTTTTTAAAAATATTACTTTTTCAATATCAATTAAACGACTTTAAACATATTTCAAAAAATTTATATAGGAAGTTAATTTTTAAAAAATTTAATTTTCTATGAAAAGTTACTTTTTGTACAAATCAAATAACTCTTATGTGAGTTTTTACTTTTTTCACAAACCAAACAATTCTTGTGTGGGTTTTTATTTTTTGTATTCTTTATGAATATAAAAAAATTATTCTTATTAAATAGAATTAGTTACAATTAAAATCTATTAATATGTATTATAATAATATTAAATATATATTTAAAAATTTAAAGTTAAATTAAATAAAATATAAAAAATAATTTCTTAAAAAATATTATTTTTTAATATCACTAAAATAATATTAAGTATTTCTCAAAAAGTTTATATAAAAAATTATTCCCTACAAAATTTGATTTTCTACAAAAATTTATTTCTTGGATATACCAAACACCTCATATTTTTCAATTTAAAACAAATAATTTTGATTTTATTTTATAATTAACTAATTATATTAGCAGTTAATATAATTAATTAATTAAATTAATTATTAACTAATAATTGATCTTATTAATTGATTTGACCAATTAATTGCATCAATTATTTAAATAAAAATATTTAATAAAATTAATTATTTATGATTAGCTATTTTTATATAAAATGATAATAAGAATATGAATATATTTATAAGTTATTTAAATATTTTTTATTTTGATAATATTTTAATATTTTAAATTTATATATTATTTTATAAATTAATTTTTTTAAAATAATATATTATTATAATTTATTATAGATTAATTTTTTTAAAATTAAGTTAACATAATTTTTATAGTTATTAAATTTTATTTTAAGAAATCAACATGAGTGCTTTTAAATTTAGGAGGATAAATTTAGAAATACTAAAATTAATTAAGAATAATTTAATTTTTTATATATTATTTATAAAATAGCTAATTAAAAATATCGCTATCACCAATGTTTTAGGAATGATTAATTTTAAAATAATTAACTACTTAAATCAGATAATAATCAAAGACCAAGATTAGCTAATTTAATAAATTAATCAATCAATTCTAATCAGCCAAAAATCATTTTAATTACTGTTATCTTGATATAGCCCCTAAAATGAAAAAGGCCCCATAAAAAATCACAAGGGAAAGAGACCAAAGTGGTCAGCTCTCGTGTTCAATGCTCGACCCAATCTAGAAGCTAACTTTTTCCCGGATTTAGTCCGACACTCATAGGCGGTGCAGTTCTTTACAAGTTCTACTTAAATAATCCCCCTCCAAATTTCATACAGCGAGGACTGCCATTGCATTTGGCGCCTGCAAGTTGCAAGGACGCCATTCGCCTCGCCTTGTGCACCTTCGGCCTACGAATTTTGCTCTAAAGGCACCATGTAGTGTGGCGTCTCTTCTTCCCATGAACGCCATTCAATGTGGCGCCCTTTTAGCTGCGTGCATATTTTAGTAAAATATTTCAAAATAACGGTAAAATGAAAAAAAGTTTCTAGAAAAATGGTAAATCGATACTTTTGCCTCGTATGTACATGCACTAGAATAGAAATCCGGTAATTTCACAGAATGTCATTCACATGTGGAAAGTTCATAGACATAATAAATTCAGGATTTCAGGATCCCTTCAATTTTCTTAAGGCATTTGGTTCGCAGGAATCTCATATTATCAGGAAAGTATATATTTCGAGGAATGTGATTCTCATATAGATATGTGATTCATGAGAATAGTAAGATTCTTATATTTGGTTCAATACAAATATTTCTAGAAATATTTTGTCACATTCCTTAATATATTATATTCCCATGTTTAGTTCACATTTCTTATTCCTAGGAATTTTTTTACTTTTTCAAAAAATGCTCTTATCAATTTTTTGTTATAAATTAAAATAAATTATAGATTTAATTAAAAATATAAAAATAAAAACTTTTGAAGACTTAATAAATTAATAATTTAAATTATGTTTGATTAAAATATAACAAAGAATTTAATATATAAATTATTAAAATTTTTAAGAATTTAAATTTGAATTTTCATATAATTAATTATATAAAATAACTAAACAATTTCTCTATTATTGATAAAAAAATTTTGTTTTCTTTGAAAAGAAAATAAGAGAGAAAGAAGAGAAATAATCTCTTTTAAATTTAAATTGAAAATAAAATAAAAATTTTTAAATTTTTAAATAATTAAAATATAAATTAATTCAAATTATATGAATTAATTAACTTATAATCTCAATTAGTATAATCTCAAATAAAATATACGGTAAATTATAATGAGGTGCTGCTTCATGAACTTTATTTCAAAGAAATGATAACATTTTTTTAAAATAGATTTCGGTTTTATGATTTATAAATATTATATATCAAAATTATCCTTTTTAACTATGAGAATATAGTCATGAATTAGAAACTTTAAAAAGTTATCAATCCATCATTAGTTAATCAATTTTTGCATATAACTAGTCATTTTCAATCATCTTCATATGATCTTTCAATAGAAAATAAGAAAATGTGAGTTTGAGAAAGTCCAGTTAGTTAAAAATATATAAATTGAGTTTAAAACTTTGAACAACCATAACTTTGTACTCGGTTGCCTATTTTAAGTGAATTTTTTTATTTCATGTAACTTTTCGAGATCTATGTACTTCTAAAACACTAAAGGTGTTTTTTCTACTCTGCTTTAGCAAAAAAGGCCTTTTTCAGTGACTTTTCTTAATTTTTCTTTATTTTGTTATTATTTTTCTAACTTTAATCTTATTTTTATCAATTCAAATTCATTCGAATTCTATATTAAACTTTTACTTCTCAACTTTTTTGGTGTCTAATAGTATTATAATAATTCTTTAATAAATAAAACTTACTAAAGAATAATATATTACTATTTGTAAGACTAAATAATGATATGTTACTATTTCATTCCAAAATAATAACACCAACTAAAAATTTCAAATAAATGGATACATCAAGTCTAATTAATAACCAAACTATCAAATAATAGTATATTACTGTTCAGTTCTCTAGATAGTAACATGTTACTATTTCGTTCCAAAATAGTAATACTAACAAAAAATCTCAAATAAATGGACAATAGTATGTTACTATTTATTTTTTAGACAATAACATGTCATTATTTCAGTTTCAAAATAGTAACACTAACTAAAAATTAGAAATAAATAGATAAATTAAGTCTAATTAACAACCAAACTGTCAAATAATAACATGTTATTGCCTGGTCTCTAGACAGTAATATGTTACTATTTTATTTCAAGTCTTATTAATAACTAAACTGTCAAAGAAGAGAATGTTACTATTTCATACCAAAACAGTAATACTAATAAAAAATCTCAAATAAATGGATAAATCAAGTCTAATTAACAACCAAATTGACAAATAATAGTATGTTACTATTTGTTCTCTAAACAGTAATATGTTACTATTTTGTTTTAAAATAGTAACGCTAACCAAAAATTTAAAATAAATAAATGAATCAAGTTTAATTATTTTGGTTCTTTAGAGAAGATGATATTATTGTTTCATTCAAAAACAGTAACACTAATAACAAATCTCAAATAAATGAATAAATTAAATTTAATTAATAAATAAATTACTAAATAATATCATATTACTGTTTATTCTTAAGATAATAACATATTATTATTTATTTTTAAGACAGTAAAATATTACTATTTTATTTTAAAATAGTAACACTAACAAAAAATCTTAAATAAATAGATAAATCAAATCTAGTCAATAACAAAATAGTTAAAGAAAAGGATGTTACTATTTCATTTCAAAATAGTAATATTAACTAAAAACTCTAAATAAATGCATAAATCAAATCTAATTAATAATAAAATTGTTAAATAACACCATATTACTATTTCATTCTAAAATAGCAACACCAATAAAAAAAATACTAAATAAATAGATAAATTAAGTTTAACTAACAATCAAACTACCAAAGAAGTAAATGTTACTGTTTATTCTCCAAACAGTAACATGTTACCATTTCATTTTAAAATAGTAATACTAATAAAAAATCTCAAATAAATTGATAAATTAAATTTAATTAACAATCAAACAATCAAAGAAAATGATGTTACTGTTTTATTTTAAAATAGTAACACTAATTAAAAATTTTAAATAAATACATAAATCAAATCTAATTAATAATAAAATTATCAAAATAATACTATATTACTGTTTGCTCTCAAGACAGTAACATTAACTAATAATGTCAAATAAATGGATAAATTAAATTTAATTAATAACCAAATTGTCAAAAGAAGAGGATGTCACTGTTTCGTTCTAAATAGTAACACCAACAAAAAATTTTAAATAAATGCATAAATTAAGTCTAATTAATAACTAAACTATCAAAGAAGATGATATTATTATTTTATGTCAAAATAGTAATATTAATAAAAAAATTTTAAAAAAATAGATAAATTAAGTCTAATTAATGATCAAACGGCTAAAGAAGAGAATATTATTGTTTTGTTCTAAAATAAAAACACTAACTAAAAATCCTAAATAAATAAATAAATTAAGTTTAATTAATAAGTAAACTGCTAAATAACAACATGTTATTATATATTCTCTAAATAATAACATGTTACTAATTTATTCTAAAATAGTAATACCAACCAAAAACTTTAAATAAAAGAATAAAAGTGTAAATTCCCATATGCGGGTGCACTTAAATGAAAGAAAATGATCTTCAGATACTTTGCTACAATAAATTGTAATAAACAATACCGGCCTAATTTTTTCCCTAAAATATATATAAAATATTTCATATTTATATTAGATTATTATTAGTTTTCAATGTTATATTTCAAATTAAATTATATATATAAATATTTTAAACAAGCTATCATTTTAATATAAAATTTTACAATAGTAACATTAACAAAAAATTTTAAATAAATGCATAAATCAAGTTTAATTAATAACTAAACTATCAAAGAAGATGATGTTATTGTTTCATGTGAAAATAGTAACATTAACCAAAAATATCAAATAAATGGATAAATAAAGTCTAATTAACAATCAAACTGCTAAAGAAAAAGATGTTACTATTTCATTTTAAAATAGAAACACTAACCAAAAACTTCAAATAAATGGATAAATCAAGTTTAATTAATAAGCAAACTACTAAATAATAACATATTATTATCTGTTCTCTAAACAGTAATATATTACTGTTTCATTCTAAAACAGTAATACTAACTAAAAACTCTAAATAAATGGATAAATCAAGTATAAATTCCTGTATGTGGGTGCACTTAAATGCAAAAAAGTGATCTTCAAGTATCTCACTGCAATAAATTACAGTAAACAACACTGGTCTGATTTTTTTCCTAAAATATATATAAAATATTTCATATTTATATTAGATTATTATTAGTTTTCAATGTTATATTTCAAATTAAATTATATATATAAATATTTTAAACAAGTTATCATTTTAATATAAAATTTTAATTAAATAAACTATATATTATATTTTTATAAAATTATTTAAAAATTCAAATTAAAATTTATTTATTTAAATTTTATTAATATTTTTATATTGAAATTTAAGAATTATATTTCATATTAAATATATATAAATCAGAATTTGATTAATATTCTATAACTCACTTCTAATATCTAAAATATTAAAAAAATTATTTATTAAATTAAAATTAAAATTAAAAATAGAAAATATAAGTTAAAATTAAAAAATAAAAATAAAAAATTTTTAAAATAAATGAAGGTATAAAAGAATGGGGTAAAATTATTTTATTATTTTAATATCTGTAAAAGACGAGATAGGAATGTGAGGTATCCACGAGATAGGAATGTGAGATATCCACCTCCCCCTATGAAAATATTTGAGGGGAATATTGGGCACTATTGGTAAATTTTTTGAAAACTTAAACTAAATATAGGAATATCACATTCTCCTGAAACATTCCTAGGAATGTGAAAAATATTTCTTAAACCAAACACACCCTAAATGTTTTGGCATAACATTAGACTTGTCAAAACAGGCTAATCCAACCTTATTGGATTAACTCAATTGATAAAAATTATACATATTACTAGTCGCAGGCTAAACTATTTTTTCATCAGGTCAGGTTATTATAATACTAATCTCAATTCCAGTCCTAGTCCTAAATCGACATTTACTTGATGATATTATTATTATCATATTAATTATTTATTTATTATTAATTTTATATTATTAATTATTTAAAATCTATTATTATTATTTATTAAACATAATTATATATTATTATTATGACATAAAATTTTATTATATATATTAGTGAGTCATATATGTTATATATTAAATTAAATATATATTTAATAAAATAAATATATACTATTAAAATCTAGTAAATGCATGAATTTGCATTTAATAACATATGCATTTAATAAAATAATTTGAATTTTATATTGATCAAGAATTTTTTATTATATATTTATATTTAATAAAATAAATATATATTATTAAATATATATTAATCAAGTTCAAAGTATTATATGTAAAATTAAATATATTTAATAATTTATATATTATCAAATATATCTAAATAAATAATTATATAAATAATATATTAATAATAATAATTATAATAATTTATATATAATAATAAATAATAATGTATTATATTATATATATGTATATAATATATTTAAAATTAATATTAAAATTACTTATTTAAATTTTAAATAATTCAAAATTTTAATATTAAGGTACTAATTCAAATTTTAATATAATTATTTATTTTGATGAACTTATATATTATATTCACAATATTAAATATATAAATTTATTAATTTTGTTATTAAAAATTATTTTCTATTGCTCATATATATAATTTTAATATATCAAAATTATTATTTTAATATTTATATAAAAATTAAATATACAATAATAAATTAATTATTTATTACTTACTATTATTATCATGTTAACGAACTAACTTAATAATCTAACCCATTTAGCAAATTCATGAGCCACCGTATTACAAGCTCGATGGCACCACACAAGATGGATATTTGGAGTAATTGATAGAAGATTAACAACAATTTCAAAAGTGGGCTTGACCTTCCATAGGCATTCAATCTTCCCTTTTAGAGCTTTGATTACCACTTTGCAATCACTTTTTATTTGGATCATAAAATCATGAAATTTGAAAGCAACTAAGATTGCCTTGTGAATAGATAGAAACTCTACTGAAAGAGTAGATAAACATTCAAAATTATCATACCAAAAACTAAGAACCTCTCTATCTAAATTTCAAGCAACCATAGCCATAGAAGCATGACCATAATTCCAAGGTGCATCAACATTAAATTTAATGGTGTTAGCCGATGGTGGCTGCCAAATAGGAGTGGGTTTGAAATGCTTAGAAAGTTGAGCTTGGGCTATGAAATTTAAATATCCCAAAATTGAGTCATCCACAATACTAGTAGTTAGGTTGGTTATGTGATCAAGTTGATCTAAATAGGTGCTTGTTTTTGCACCAAGTCTAGCATTTGCATTTACTAAGGCTTGGATATGTTTTCTTTTTTCTACAAATTCCCTCTTGATTGAGACCAAAAGTAGCTCGATGTCTACAGGATTTCCATTGTGCACCATAAAGTTTCAAGTATCCCATATCCATCATATTATTGTACCAGCAAAGATCATAGTGTCTAGATGAAGGCTAGGGTTATAGGATCTCCCTAATTTCATGGATTCTTTAAAGACAACATCAAAGAAATCCACCACTGATTGCAAGTGTAGCTTCTCTATTCGCATGTCCCACAACTGGAACTAAACAAAACATGTGAAAAAGAAGCATTCTAAGAGGTGGATCTCCGTTTTAAGAGAATTGGAGTAAAGAGGGTAGAGGATATTTTTTATTATAGCAAAAATTGAAATTGGGGTGAGCAGAGGGAAAACCCCACTGATAAATCTCTATAGCAATATTTTATAATGATTTTGAAGTTATGAATTCCAAAAGAATCCCCACATTTTCAAAGAATTCAAAATGAGAAGGTGTTGGATGATAGATTGGTAAGCTGATTTGACTGAGGAATGCCCATTTGTATTTAAACCCCAAATTAATTGGTAAGTACCCAATGGCCAACATTGGATTTTGATTTTCTTTATTGTGTCATTAAACTAGAATGAATGCATAATTAAATTTTTATTTCATAGCCCCTAGCTTTCCATAAGCTCATGAACTAATGGCTTATTAACCAAATTAAAAGTTGTAAATGGTTGGAGTCTAAAACCTATATAGTCAAGAACCCAGAGGCCACTGGAGGCTTTAACCTATCTCCTGTCTCTAATGATATAGCATTTTCTGCTATTAATTAGCATTTTTCCTTCCTATATTCTATGCCACACCCATAAACCTTTAATATTGGTTTCTGAAGACTAGTCACAACTTTCAACATATTTATGTTAAAAACATTAGATCTAGTGAAGTTTTATTTGTGTGACCATTTTCCAAGTTAGCTTGGCTGGTAATGTAGAATTTAAGTGGTGAAATTGCTTAAAGCCAACTCCCTCATACCTCTTAGGCAAGCATATCTAATTCCAGAATTTTGGAAAAAGTAATGTCATTTTCTTGGTTCTGTCCCCCACCAGAATCTACAATAAATGGAATCTAATTTGTCACATATTATGTTAGAAACCTTAAGTGTAGACATAGAACAAATGAGTAGTTGTTGGAAAATAGACTGGACCATAATATATCATTTTGCCTATAATAGTGTCTTTTTTTCCAACCGTTGAGTCTAGCTTGAGCTTGGTTAAGTAGGTATTAGAAGTTTTTAGCTTTTGATCTTGAAAAGAACAAGGGAATACCTAAGTCGTGTGTAGATTTCCCTATTTCTCTCATCCTCATAAATTTGATTAGCCCCTGTTTCCCCTTTTAGACCCACATTTCTTAAGAAGAAATTCCTCACTTTGTGGTATTTATCTACTAGCCTAACCAAGATTCATAGCATTCTAGGAGTGAGCAAAAAGATTTAGCATTTGGTAAATTGGCCTTGAGGAAAATCATAATATCATTTGCAAGCATTAAATGGGTAGTTATTGGTCCTTGTCTTGATAATGAAATTTTGTGAATTTTATGCTCCATCTTTGCCAAAAAAAGTAGTCTTGAAAGAACTTTTGAGACCAAGATAAATAAATAAAGGGATAGGGGGTCACCTTATCTCAACCCTCTAAAGGGGATGAATTGAACTATAGGGCTCCCTTTTAACAGAATTTGGAAGGAAACTGTAGATATGCGTTGGTGGATCCAATGTACAAATCTAGGATGAAATCCAAATGAGGATAAGGTTTAAATTAAGAAAGCCTAATTTACTCGATCATAAACCTTTGCCATGTCAAGCTTGATCCCCATTCATCCTTGTCTGCCCTTTTTTTTTTTTTTTGGAAAAGGAGTAAACAATCTCCTGCACTAACACTACATTTTCTGTTGTCCACTTTCCAAGAGCAAAAGCAGATTGAGTTGGAGATATAATTTTACCAAGACATTGTTTTAATCTATTAGCCAAGATTTTAGAGATGAGTTTGTATATGACATTACATAGACTTATAGGCCAAAACTCATTAAAAATGCAAAATCCTTTTATTTTTGGGATCAAAACTATGAAAGTTTTGTTTAATTCGCAATAAATCTTTCTAGAGGTAAAAAACTGTTGAACTATTTGGATTACCCAGTCTCCAACTATATCCCAACATTTTTTTATAAAAGAAGGCCACCATTCCATCTAGACCTAACGCCTTAGGGTCAGGCATACTTATAATGATGGATAAAATTTCTTCCCTAGGAGGAATAGAGCTTAATAACTAGTTGTCTTCATATGAGATTTTAGGCTATAGTAGATCACCTAAAGCAGCTGGGGAAATAGTGGCAGATTTTTATAAGAGGTCTTTGCAACTTCAATGAAATATTCAGCTATTTGGGATCATTCTCAAATCCAAGTCCCATCCGATAAGCGGATTACCCCTATAAAATTCTTTTGTCTGCGAATGATAGTAGATAAGTGATAAAATTTGGTGTTAGAATCACCTTCCATCACCCATTGTTCTCTAGACTTTTGATGCCAAATGCTGGATTGCCCGATTAATTGTTCCTATATATTCCATCTTATATATCTGATCAAGTCCTTGGATTCCTGGGTCACTTCGTCTTTTAGGAGATTTTCTAAGGTTTTGTGTAACTCATTTAGTCTGGTATAACAGAAGCCATAGTGATATTTATTCCATCGTAAGAGGGCCTTTTGAATATTTTTTACTTTCCAGATTAATTGTAAATCATGTGATCCTTTATTGTGCTTCTGCCAAGCGCTTTTAATCATCTCCTTGCAGGATTTGTCTCTGAACCATGCTACTATAAAATGGAAAGAGTGGGGTAGTATGGTTTTATCATGAGGTGTTGAGCAGTATCGGAGAGTGGTCAGAAGCAGAACATGTAATATGTTGAACCATAGCTTTTGGAAATTTTAAACGCCAATCTGAATTGCAAATGGCATGGTCTAGTCTTTCACATATATGTCCACTAGGATTACGACCATTACTCCATGTGAACGCAATGCCGATAAAATTAATCTTAATTCCCTCAAGTTCCTACATAAATCCAATAAAGGCTGCATCATTTGATGCGCCTACCTTGCATCTGCCCATTTTGTCTTGCGTATGTAGCAAAGCATTAAAGTCTCCTAGGATTGCCCACAGGTGGACCATATTGTCCAGAAGTTTGCATAGTTGGTTCTAAAGGGCATATTTTTTTGAATAATAGGTAGAACCATACACTCCCCTCAGAAACCAACTAGAGTTGTCTTCTAAGTCAGTGATTTGAGCATGGATTAGTCAATTAGAGTGAGTCTGAATCTGAACATCCGAGTTATTTGACTACAAAAAAGCCAGGCCACCCCTAGCACCTGTACTTTCCGCAGTAAAAAAATTGTGCAAGTTGTAAGCTTACCTTTTCAATTTGTTAAGTAGTGAATTTTGTTTCACAGGGGAATAGAATGTACGGTTTATATTTCTGTTGTAGAGCCTGTAGAGCTCTAACTGTCAAGGCAAAATTGAGGCCTTGACAGTTCCAAGCTAGTATTTTCATGGCGCTTTTGGGGGCATGATTTGGCCCGCCTCCTCAGCCTTAGATTTAGGTAGAGTTCTAGCACAAGTCTTCCAATGTGTGACACTAACTACCTTCTTAGTATTAGGAATGGTAGGATTGCTTCCCTCTTGGAAGAGGCACTCTTCTGATTGAAGGTCCAGGGGATTCAAGATTGCCATTTTGGATCTTTTGACGTCCCCTACCATCGATTCCTTCTACTTAGATTTTCTAGAGCCTAACTGGGTCGAAACTGTTGGAGGATTAGCATCAGCAGGCAGAACTTCAACACTACTTGAAGTAGTATTCATTAACATAGGAGGCGCAGGTTCAATCATTTGTGTATTTTCCATTTAGTGTGTCACATCCTCAATGGCATTCTGGAGGGGTAGTTGGTCTCCTTGTTCCCCTGAGACAGAGAGTTGACAGGAATTCTGTGGACTGCGAGGGTTAAAAAGTTTGCGTTTAATGTTATCTCGCCAAGGACGAACGCACATCCAGTTACCATATCTCCTGTACCTCTCGGTAGACTTGCTGGTCGGCCGAGGGTTCTTACAGGATTTTACTTCTTGACCAACCATTCCACACCTAAAACATATATTTTACAATTTTTCATGACAGAAATGGACCCAAGTTTTTGACCCATCTACTTTCGAGATCCAAACTCCTGTCGGAATTAGTTTGAGGAGGTTCAAATGGATTCGCGCACAAGGAAAATATCTAAGGACATTACCTTGGGATGTAGGGTTGTCTATCTTTACTACGGTATCGATACGCTCCACGATTTTCTTTATACTATCTTCCTAGAAATGATGGAATGAGAGGTTGTGAAATTGAACCCAGAAGGTGGCCGTTAAGAGATCAACATCAGCTAAACTGGTTGAAAGGTTCCATCTAGTAATGTTGAAAAGGTGTTCTATAATATTCCATAGCGTGTGTTCCTCTCTCTCTCTGGCCTTCAATTTGGTTAGAATTATGACTCTGAAAGTGTTTGCCCCTTTATCATTGATGGATTGATCCGCAGGAAAAGACCAGCTTTTACGAATCATATTATGAATTACCTCTATGTTATGACGTCTGACATTGAAGATTCCTCCCATAAAAGTGACGCCTGGGACATTGTTAGGAGAGCTAGTTAATTCCACTATGTCGTCATCATCAGTACCCCTATTGGAGGCTTGAGTCTCGTGGCTTGTCATATGGTGGACTTGAATAGTCAGGAGAGAAAAACAAATGTTCAGGAGTGAAATTAGGTGATTAGCATGAATAAAACCTTTACCATGATGTACTCAGAGCATTCTGCAAATTAAGAGGAAACTAGAAGGCGAAATGCCTTTAGTAACGAATAAGATCTATTAGTATCCAGGGTGAGATGAAGATGAATGGTCTGGGGGAAGTTAATGTTTAGTATTCTACGAGAGAAATTCGGAATTTGTGTCAACAAAGAATGTGGTATTAAGAGGAAAAATTTCTATGATAATGAGATCAGGATATCTTAATCGTAGTAATCTGTGATGCAGATAAGCTAAAGCAGTTAGGGTTCAGAAACTTTCTGAAGCTTGGTGCAAATGAAAATCAAGGAGATGCAAAAGAATGTAGCAGATTGGCCATGTAAGAACAACTGAAGAAATAGTATAGAAGGATACTGCTAGATATTCCCCAAGCGAGAAAAGATGCTCTCCGGATGAGAGAAGAGTACTAAGATAAAACTACTGGTTTTTTTACCCAAATGCTGCGGTTGAAAAAAAAAATTATCAAGGTATTCTACAGTAAAAAATATTTATCGAGATGCTTAAAATTTTTTTTTTAAAAAAATGACTGATCATGGTATCCTTGCACCCGTGATCACTGCCTTGTTTTCTGTTTTCCTTTTGTTTTTTCCGTCTGTTTTGTCTTGTCATTCAGCAGGTTTTCCTTTTGTTTATCTTCTATGTTTTTTCCGTTGGTTTTATTTTGTCATTCAACAGGTTTTGTTTATTTTCATTTTCTGTTTCTTATATTTGGTTTTTGCTTTAAAAATGACTAATCCCGTTTCTGTTTTATTATGTTTGGTTTCTTAATATTTTCATTTTCTCATTTTCCGTTGTTTTTATTTTTTCTTTTGAAATTCTAATTTTAACTTTATGTCTATTTTCATTTTATCTTTTTCTGTTTAATTTACTTTTACGGTTTTCTTTTCTTCTACTAATTTTTTTTTGTGATCAATTTATTCTTTTTTTTACCTATTTTTCTGCCGGAATTTTTTTTATTTTGTTGAGTTTTATTTTTTTACTAATACATATTTTTTTCCAAGTAGAATAATTTTAACTTTTTTCACCCTATACGTATTAAATTTGTTTTATTTCAAATGAGATTTAATATTTTTTTAAAACTTTGCAATAATCTATAATTTGTGAGTCTTTTTAATTGTTTAATTATAATTTTGACCTTACTTTAATTTGATTTAATTTATTATAATTTAAATATTTATTTTATATTAATTAATCAATGTTCTAAATAATCATCAATTATTTTTTAACTCTCATAAAATTGTACAATATATATAATGCAATAAAATAAAATAGTATGTGTAATAAGACTGATAAGATAATTATTATTTCAATAAATACAAATAATTACATTTTCTATTATAAATTTATTACTTAATAGTTGTGTTTTCTCAAACCCTATGTTCAATTCAACTTATGCTGATTGTTATAACATAGTTAATTTATATTTAAATATTAATTATCCGTTAATAGAACTAAAATTATTTTTTAACAAAGGACTATCTTTTTTTTAATATACTGATAAGTTGACATATATATTTTATTAAAAAAAATATGTTATGAAATAGATTTTTTTTAAAATTAATATTTTTTTGAAAACAGGGGTTGATAACCTAAATTTAATTTTTTTCTGCAAATATATTTTTTTAACTATAACAGCAAGCTAAAATTAATTCTTTCCATAAAATTGTAATGAGTTGAAAAAAATTAATATAAAATATTTAATAAAAGATATTAAAGAAATATAATTTTTTTTAAAAATTATCTTTTATTATATCATAATTTTAAAATTTAAATGTTATATTTTTTTAATTTTTTAATCATATATTACAGATATATATAATACCTGATTATACATTTTTTAAAGAAATAGGTTTTATTATATTAAAAGAAATTTTTAGTATTAAAAAACCTATTTTAAATAAAAAACATATACGGAAATCTTGACATTAAATTTTTAAAAAAAAATTAAAAATTTAATCACATATTGGAAAATTAAAAAAAAAACTTGATGGTCACACGGAAAAAAAGAAAAATACTTAAAAAAATAAAATCTGATCACGAGGAGGGGCCACGCGCAATAAACTCTGATCACGTCAAGCCCCTCCCTGAGTTTTGTGTCATCTTTGTTTGCTTTTCATTTTTCATTTTTATCAGTTTTTGTCTTGTCTTTTTTTAGTTTTTTTTTGTTTTTCATGTTTTTTTTGTCGTACCTTTTTTTTCATTCATTTTTCATCAATTTTGCATTAGTCTAACATATTAATTTTTATTATTTTTTATATCTTCACTAGTTTTTTATTTTATTTTTCGTATGTTTAATTTTTTTTTACCTTCCTCAATAATTTATTTTGTTTGTTCGTTAGCTTTTCATTTGTTTTTTATTGATCCATCTTCATATGGTGAATTCTAAGGTGCCCCTAATGGTACCAAACCCGTGGTAGTGTGGCAAAATACAGGCCATTGAATGAGATTACTAAGTCAATGTTAAGACTTTTATAATCTCATCCAATGGCTTGTATTTTGCCACATTACCCCGGGTATCAAACCCAAGTGGCACCATAGCAAGCACCTCTTCATATTTATTTGTTTTCTTCGAGATAAGTTGTTTTATGCTTTTTCATTTTTTTCAATTTATTTCTATAAATATGTTTTTTTTTAATTAAAATTTTTTTAACTTTTTTTCACCTTATATACATTAAATTTGTTTTAGTACAAATTGAATTTAATTTTTTATAAAATTTTGTAATATTTTTTAACTTATGAGGCTTTTATCTTTTTAATTATAATTTGAACATAACTTTGATTTGATTTAGTTCACGAAAAATTAAATACGTATTTTATATTACTTGATGGTTGTAAGTTAGAAAAAATATACCAGAACTTCATTTAATATACATGTGGTCAATTTATTGAAATCTTGGACTTCTTTGTGGTAATTATTCAAAGTTTTAAATATTAATCAACTATATTATTAGCTGTCATTATTTTGCATGATAATGTAACATGATAAAATTGGTGTAGCAGGAAATTTCTTTACTATGCGGTATAAGAGAAATATGTTTTCCCAAGGTGAGTGTTAGGATCAAAAAGTAGATACTTTATAAATTATAGTGTTGCAATACACATATTAAAAAGCAAAACACAGCACTTAATTAAATAACTAATTATTTAGAGTAGTAGAATGTTAAGTCTTAGTTTAGGGATCGAGAAACGTGTGATTTCGAAGGTCTAACACTACACAGTACTAAATTTAATAGCGTGATTTATGGTAGTGACCTCTAAATGAGTAATTAACACCAATTTTCATAATTATATATAAGTCTACATTTAAAATTACATCTTGAAGACCGGTATTTTAGAATGATCCATTGAATTTCAAATAAAAATATTATGAATGGAGTGGGATCAATAGTATGATGAAGATAAATGATTGAAAAGTGAAATATATAATCGTAGAATTGTACAACTTAGCTCTAAAAGTGGGTAATATGGTTAATGTAACATAAGAAATTATTAAAGTTCAAGCTAAAAAGTTACGAAGCAATTAAAAAAAATAAGCCTAAATATTATATTACAATAATGAAGCCCTCAATCACCAAAATAATGGCTCCCAATCCCACATCGAGGGCGTCGCCTTACGTGTTGCGGTCGTTGAGCTAGGGGGTGTTCTTCTCCATCATTATCTGCATCATCATCTGCAGAAGTCAAATGGGTCTGACCTCTAGAAGGTGGAGAGTTCAAGTCCCAAGAGGATGATTGAAATCCTGGAATAGGGTTACTTGGTGTGAAAAACCCTTGGTGTTGCTGCTCCATAGATCCGCTGGTATACTCATCAGTGAATGCAAATGGATCATCAAACAATCCCATTAGAGAGCCTGGTATTCGCTGAGCTGATTGTGATGGCGATGGCGTGGAAAAAGATGATCGTGAAGCATCATAGGGGTGTTGCAGGGGCAATGCCATGCTGTGCGACGAGCTAGCTTCTGCACCTAGGAAGAATTGCGATGATGGGATATAAGTTTATGGTCCCGCAGCACCGAAATCAGCATGCATCGATCCAGGGATGAAAGGGCTAGGGACACCTGATTGCACCGGTGATGGATGAGAATAAGACACACTTTCATCGTCGCCCTCTTCTTCAGGCAAAATAGGATCCCTGAGGGACATGAAGCCGTGTGCTCTCCTACCACGCCTAGGCTCGGGAATGGGTGGTCTAGATAATTCATCAGCTGGGTAGGCAGGCTGGTCAGCAGTCACATCTCGATGCTCTCCTAGTACGCATAGAATGAGGTGAGATTCTCGACCCACGGTCTCCCTAAATTGACTATACGGCTGTGAGGGGGAGTCCTCGACACTAAGTCTGTGGAGTCTCTTAGCTATGTCAGCCTGCATAAGGTTACATTTTAAAGAGTTAATACATATTACATGTTGAAGAAATCATAAAGCATAGTATGAAAATCGTTAGTTACCATAAATCCTGAACCGTCGCTAGACGGATGGATCCATCGTCTGGTATGTCTCCAATACCATGACATATAGCCCGAGTCTCGATGAAGAGCATCTATCTCAAACTCTGTCAATAAGAGTGTATTGCGCCATGCATTCCAAGCACTGATGAATATCATATGCTCTTGACGCTAGTCTTTTGATGTTTTGCCCTGAAGCTGTAGTGTATGACAAGAACCGAGGTTAAATGGCTCCTGTGGAATAGGCTGCCTCCTCCCAAATTGTCGGAGCACACGGTCTGCATAGTGCCACTCTACAATATGGAAGCAAATGATGGGAACTGATGCCAGCCATATATCAGGTGACATCAAGCAATACCCTGGTATAAGTTGTCATACACTGGGATCGTCATAGGGGCGCTAAATAATCTAAAATCACAAAGAAATGCAGCATAAATTAGCATATCGGTAGATCTAGCAATAGATTGATACAAATGATAACCAACAGTGTTTCAAACCTTATCGTCCCTCATCTGATCGAATAATACTCTGTAATGACGCAGAGCCGTCGACGGCGGTCAGGGAGGTAGGCCAGTGTTCTTCCACCTGCGAGATATACATATTATATATTAACTGTTTGAGTTATTTAAACAGGTGTAAGGGACGCAATATGGAATACGTATACAATCCACACCTGAAGCCCAATGGTGGAAGTAATGGATAAGTGTCTAGCTAGGGATTTGGATATGGAGGTCTTGCCGGCGCTAGAGTGGGGAAACGATCCCACGCCCATAAATGCATGCATCCACCAATATTTAGCTAATCGCATTTTGTGGCGGAGCACAACTCTCTATATAGGCATGCCAGGCATACCGATCCCTAACTGTATTGACCTGCATCTGTGAAGTTCTCTAGTAATGGTAGATACATCAGTAGTACCCTGTGACTGGAAGTGTCTGGCATAAGGTAACCGCCAATGAGTCGCAGGATGTAAGCACGTGCAAAGCGCTGTGTCAGTTCATCATCGGCATCATCTGGTAAGTGTTCGAAGTTAGTTGTTAACCAGGTGATGCTCAGGCGCTGGCCTTGCAAACATTCATCAGGCGGTCTGATCTCAAGTAGAAATTCACAAATCCCTGGCCAATCAAGTCCAGTTCTTCCAGATACGGGGACACCCTCACAAGGCAAACTTAACTGGACAGATACATCCTATAACGTAATAATGCATTCCCCGGCCGTGGTGTGAAAAGTGTGCGTCTCAGGACACTATCGTTCAACTAAGGCGGATACTATAGCTGCATTGAAATCAAAATGTCCAAGTCGACTGACGCCATAGAAGCCAGCCTGCTGCAGATATGGCACAATTGCAGCTGAGGGATCAAATAGTCAGTCTGCGTGAGCAACGCGTCGTAGCCTCAGGATCGGTCTTCCCTGTTGGCGTTCATAGAAATAATGGTTAGGACATTTACAATGGGTGAATGGACATTAAGAGAATGAAATTACCTGATTTTGCCATACTGCTTGTGAAATATGTCGTGACTGTAGGTATAAAAGAGAGTTATCTTCAGGTCTTGGTGTGATGACACGTCGCTGAGCGGCCATAACTGAAGATACAGTGTATACTATATTACATTACAAGCATTCAATCAAATGCACATACTTAAATTTATGTAAATGTTGTACCCAAAAATATACAAGGAGAGTAAAATGACTTAGTAAATAATATCATATCAACACAATAAGACATTATTGCAACATACATATATATTTGACATTGTTCGAACATAATTGCATAATGGTAGAAACAATTTATCAAATGTCACACTAAAGGTCTTAATCTGGAATAAAAGTGACATATGCATAAACAAGTGGCTTTCTCAAGGGTGCTAAGTGTCATGGCACATTTCGTTGCCTGGAAGGACAAGTTGCGCAATTATGGCCAGACTGACGGCACAACCCACACCTTAAAGGTTCTGACGGACCCTCTATCCAGTCCATTTCGTTCCTTATACGTGACGAACGGGGGCGACCACCAAGACGCATTTGCGCAGGATCTGGCACAACTGTTAGTCCATTGGAGGTTGGCCAATGCTCCATACCGCCTATGGGACAAAACTCACAATTATAAGCCTGCGCCATTGTCTCCAGTCGGAACACAGGATTGACAAACTGCAAGGGATCCAATGTAACCTTTGCGCATGCTGTGAACACATGTTGGCAAGGCCTATGCTCCACCTGGAATTCACCACAATCACATGTCCTCTGCGCCAGGCTAACCTTGCATGTTCGACTAAACTGCTTCCACGTGGGATCGTACGGCTCTTCGACCTCGAAAATCGTTTCGGCTCGGTCGAAACGACGGACATGACAAGCAGATGCCTTTCGGGTGCAATCTTGAATCTTTTTCCGTACATCTTCACTGAAAACCTCTCCTGCATGTAACTGTGCTGCAATAGTTTCTGCTTTGTTCACGAAGTATGCATTGATTCGATACAGAGTAGCTTTGACTAGCCCAGTGATCGGTAAATGTCTGACCCCTTTCAAAATACTATTGATACACTCTGCCAGATTTATGGTCATGTGCCCCCACCGTCGGCCTCCATCATCGTAAGCACGACTCCATTGACACCTCGGGATATTACCAATCCACTCCGCAGCTCTAGGTTGCAATTGGGTTAGTTCTTCAAGCTTGCTATCTACAACATGCCGTTCATACATGTAACCTGTACCCGAAAATACTATTAATCAATCACCAATAGTCGTAACATAAAGTGTCAGATAAGTATACTATTGTTAGAAATACGCACCGATGCTCGTAAACATCTGCTTCAGTCATGCTGTCTTAAAAGTTGAGTTCAGGTTGCTAGCGATATGTCGGAGACAGAATACATGATAACCATTAGGGGCTTGCCATCCAACGCGTGGGTTTGCAACGGCACGTAATATTCCAAGATGTCTGTCTGATATCAGGCAAATATGTTGTTTGTCTTTAACAACATGCCGTCGAACATGGGATAAGAACCAAGCCCACGTATTGTAACTTTCTCCCTCCAACACAACAAATGCAAGTGGGACGACCTTTCTATCACCATCCTGTGATGTCGCTGTTAATAGGACCCCTTTGTACTTTCCATACAAAAAAGTACCATCCACTTGGATTATGGGCTTCAAGTGGGAAAACGACTCGATGCATGGTTTAAAAGTCCAAAACACTCGACGAAATAATGTAACCAGCGCATCTGTAGAACTCGACGACGGACATTCCTGGGTGACAAGCTCAAAGTAACTCCCAGGATTGAAGAGACGCACTGCCGCCAGCCATCTAGGTAACGTTGAGTATGACTTCTCCCAATTCCCAAATGTAAGAGCAATAGCTCTCTGTTTTCCCTTCCACGCCTTTCTATATGACACCCAATGTATTTTCGATCACCATAGCCAAATGTACGATGAAATGACATCTGTGTTTAGCTTTGGATGATCCTGGGAAAGAGATGCAGACACACACATGTGGGGACCATTATATTTTGTTATCCGCCAGTGATCCTCCCTTGGCTTATGGCATGCTCTGACCCTCCAATTACAATGATCATCGTAGTGAGGGCACCGATATTCTTCGTACTTAGACGATGAGTAATGCACCCAAAATGTGTGGTGAGTTCGCACTGTGTATATTTTCATTGTGCGATGAAACGCCTTCTGGTTCATATACCGTAAACCTATATATGGCTCTTGGTTATCCGCCAAATTTATGTCATGGCCGAACTTGGGCTAATCATGGCTACCAGCAGCATCTACATTTAGTTGTGAGAAAAAGGCAGTGGCCGATTCTACGAGCTGGCCTCCATGCATTGTTGACAGTGCACTAGCAACGTCTTCCCCATCTTCGTCATCACAGTAATCGTCGTCGTCACCCTCACCATCAAATCCTTTAAGAATGGGGTCACATGCACCTTCCTCTTTGAAGTCATCCATTATATCCTCTGTTTCCTCCGGGGATAAGGGGGAGTGAGAAGATCCAAAGTGTTGCTGAGAGAAACATGGCTGTGGAGTGTAATTATCAACAGGGCTGTGAAACTGTTGTCCATAGTCAATCTGTACATTCATTGGTTCAACGCTGCTCATGCACGGGTTGTAACATGAGGGTCCCCCAGTAGCTTCATTACGTTGACTTGTGGAAGGTAGTAGATATGGGGCACTTGATCCAACTGGCTGACTTGTAACGTCCAAATCAAATCCCATTGTTTCAATAAGTGCACACACCTCTAGACATGACAATTGAGTAGGAAACATCGCATTCACTTCCCGCATCCGCTGAATATCCTCATCATCTGCTAACTCACACGCCTTATATCGCGTCGGACTTAGCGAGAGCGGATGTCTATATATTAACTCGGTTACAACTTGATTTTCATTGAGACACAGCTTTCGCCCAACTATACTCTTCAGTGCATCAAGGGTTATGTCTGAACTGATTGAAATAACTTTGACCCTGGAGCACCTAAAAGTATCGCCTTCATCCGATTCATAAATTTCTCCATTCCCGTAAATACATATATTTTGATAACTGGAACTCATTCTGATTTGAACCGTAGTCCAGATCAAGGGTCATTCCCAAAAGAAAATTTCCAATAATTGTTGTAATGTGTATAATAATTATGGAGATAATTTTACAACATTATTACTACATAATTATTCGTAACTTTATAATCACTGTCAATAATGATTAACATCCTACAATGCTACATTCAAACACAAATGTAAATTTTTTTACCTAGAGGACTTTTGACTTCTTTAAGTTTTTTATGCAGGGGGAGAAGCACCCCTTTAATTGCTTTAGGCAGGGATAAAATGAGCATAAACCCTATATATAAATAGTTATGTTCGATTAGTTTCTGGGGTTGTTGATCTGTACAATCAATTTATTAAATGTTTGTGTTTTCTCAAACCACATGTTCACTTCATATTTTGTGTTTGTCATAATATAATTTTGTGGGATTGTGATTGTCATATCATGAGTTGATTCTCATTAATAGTACTATTAACACTTACCCAACAATACATCTCAGCAGGAAAAATTGTTCGAAAAATTAAATTATTTAAAAATTAATTATTTTTATTTTTTAAATATAAAAGAAAAGACTAAAAATTATGATATTTATTGGAATTATATTTTTATTCTAAAGACTTTATGATATTTACTAAAGTTAAGTACAAACTAGTAACAATTTTTTTTATTTAAAGATAGGATAAGTAAATATTATTCTCTTTTAAACCAAAGTCTGTTACATACAAGCTTGCTAAGTTGAATTTAAAAAAAAAAAAAACTTTAAGCTCAAATTAATCTTCAAAATAAAAAATTCAATTATCTATAAATACATTAATAATATAGAAATTAGTTTTTTTTTAAGAAACACTAATGAGTTAAAAAAATTTCCTAAAAAAGTTTGATAAGTTGAAATATATATTTCTTCAAAAAAATCCTAAACCCTAAGAATTATTTTTTCTTATAGAGAAGAATTTTTTAAAAAAATATTTCTTTCAAAAAAAGGGTCTAATGAGTTAAATAGAAATTTTTAAAAAAATATATAACTTTTAAATATACCGATAAGTTAAAATAACTTTTTTCCACGAAGCTCTGATAAGTTAAAATTATTATGCTACGAAATTAAATTTCTTTAAAAAATATTTCAACAAAATAATATTTCTTTAACAAAAGTATGATAAGTTAAAATTGTTTTCTACAAGATTAGATTTTAGGAGTTCGGGGTCAGGATTTTATAGTTTATGATTTGAGATTTTGGGGGTTTCCGGGGTTATGTCTTAGTGTTTATAAATTTAGGGTTTATCCTATTAGGTCTTAGGGTTGATAAGTTGAAATTTTTTTTCAACTAAAATATCTACTTCTTTAAACATACTGATAAATTAAAATATATTTGTTTCACTAAAATCTAATTACTTCAAATTTTTTTCATAAAAAAATGTAATATTTTAAACAAAATAAAATACAAAAAGTTTGATAAGCAAAAAATTCATTTCTTTCAAAATATATTATTTTTAAACATAATGATAATACAAAATATATTTTTTCCAAATAAGTCTGACGAATTAAAACTATTTTTCTTAAGAAATAGTTTTTTCCTCATAAAAACTGTAAATAAATTCCATTATCTTTAATATATTGATAAGCTTATATATATTTATTCCGAAGTAGTCTGATGAGTTAAAATTATTTTTCTACAAAATAATTTTTTTGACAAAAAATAAAAAAATTACAAATTTATGCTCAAATTAAAATGTTTAAGAAAATTTTCTACTTTTACAAATACAGATAACATAAAAAGAAATTTTACAAAAAAAATTCTTTGGATTAAATTTAATTTTCTATACAAAAACATTACACGGATTGGGGTCGAGGTTTAAACATTTTATGAAATAAATTATGATTTACGGTCTTAAACAAAAATTAAAAATGACACAATGTAACACTTTACCCTTCTTTAATATTTTTTAATAATATTTTATTATTCATGAATCTTATTATATTTTTCTCACATATGTAAAAAATTTGATTTTTTCCCCTTATTTTAGTAGTGGCCAACCAGCAAGTATAGAAATTAAAATCCTAATAATTTGTGTAAATCTAGTCAGGTTATAGATGTGTTGCTGCACTCGAATAAAAAAAATTAAAAAAATTAACTAACATAAATACATTAAAATAATATACACAAGTAAAGATGAATATTAAAATAATATAAATTATTTTAACATACAATATACATGATTAAATGTACAAATAATTTATTTCTAATGCCCAATATTAATGTCAGTTATAATGAGTAAACTATTCTAAACAATATAATACTAAATATTTATTACAATTTTACAAGATTTAAAAGTCCTAAGTACTACTTAAAATAATGACTTTCTAAAAAAAATCTTATTTGCAAATCGAACTCCTCAAATTGCTGCTGATGGAGAGAAACCAAATTTTAGAAGGAAATTTGAGAAGTGAAGCAGAGGGAAGTTTGAGAACTGAGGTATAGGTTTACGAAGTTGGCTGGATGATGAAAATATATAGGCAGAGAAAATTTTACGTGCAAACAATACTGCGACATGGCAGCGTCCGGAATCGCCACATGGCAGCATCAGGGCGTCCAGGCAGCCACGAGCCGACATGTGGCGTGCTGGGGTTGCATCTCGGGTCACGGCACGCGCCAGACCGTGATCAGGTCTGATCACCTCGTTCGGCCTACCGTGATCAGATTAATCACGGGCCGCGGCCCAACGTGATCAGGCTTGATCACGGACGGCCAGAGGCCGTGATCAGCTGAGGCACGCCACGCGTCAGGAGCGGCCACGATCTTGTCCCAGGAACGGCCACGATTGCGCCACGTGTCATTCCCCAGACGCGTCCTCCCGTGCATGTTTGTCACGTGTCTCTGGCCGCTAACACGGCAACTGTGGCCCACGTCATCCTGTCGACTTGAAGCATTTGGGTAAATTTTTTTTACGGTCCAGCATCTTAGTAAATAGAAGATAATATATTAAAAAAATTATATTTTTTTAATTTATTTTATTAAATATTTTATATTTAATATTAAACATATAAATTAATTTTTATTATTTTAATTTTTTATAAGTATATTTTTATAAAATTAAAAAATATATCTTATAATTGAATACCAGGCTACTATACCTAAAATTTTATTTACCCGAAGCCCTAACAAAATTTTTTCAACTCATTATAATTTTATGGAAAGAATTAATTTTAGCTTACTATTATATTTTAAAAAAAATACATTTACATAAAAATTTAAATTTAGGGTATATATTTTATTGCAAAAAATTCTGATAAGTATAATTTTTTTTATGAAATAGATTTTTTTGAAATTAATATTTTTTTAAAAATATATATTGTACAATTTTATGAGAGTTAAAAAATAATTAATTATTATTTAGAATATTGATTAATTAATATAAAATAAATATTTAAATTTTAATAAACTAAATCAAATTAAAGTAAGGTTAAAATTAAAAATGAAAAAATAAAAAGGCACACAAATTATAGATTATCATCAAGTTTTTAAAAAATATTAAATCTCACTTGAAATAAAACAAATTTAATACATACAAGGTCAAAAAAAGTTAAAATTATTTTAATTGGAGAAAAAAATATATTAGTAAAAAATAAAACTCAACAAAATAAAAAAAATTTCTGTAGAAAAATAAGTAAAAAAAAATTGATCACCAAAAATAAAAAAACAGATGAAGAAAAAAATAAGGTAAAAGTAAAATAAATGGAAAAAGATAAAACTAAAAGAAACATAAAATCAAATTCAGAATTTCAAAAGAAAAAATAAAAAAAATGGAAAAATAGAAAAAAAAAAAAACAAAGTCAGGTAGAAGTTCAAATAAAAAACAAAATAATATAAACGAAACATTTTAAAATGCAAATGAAAGGTTAACAGAAAGCAAAATTTCAAAAGCATTAAAACAAACTATAAAAATCGTAAAAGGCAAAGAAATTCAACGGAAACCGAGAAACACAGAAACCAAAATGAAACAAAAGAAAAAAATGTAAAAGGAAAATACAAGGAAAACGGAAATCAATGAAAACAGAAACCAGACTGATCAAGGTGTCCTTGAACCCGTGATCGATCATTTTAAAAAAAAAAATTTTTAAGTATTTAGGTAAATAATTTTTACTGTATAGCATCTGGGTAATTTTTTTTTCCAGCCGCAGTATTTGGGTAATTGTGCCTAAAACTATTCCTATTATCCAATATCGCTACACTATATGTCTAATACTTGCATTATTATATAATATTGCCAGTATATTAGCCAATAAAAGAAGAATAAGAGAAACAACATATAATCATATAAATATTTTTATTCTTAATGATAAAAAATTAAAATACAGTCTAACATCATAAACATCCACTATGTCCTAAAAAATCACTACTTAAAGATAAAGTTCACATTAAAAAAAAAAGCACAAGTTTAATAATAGGAAAAATCACACTTTAACCCATTTATGGTTTTACTCCTTTTTTCACTTATGCTTTGTTTAGCTGGAGGTGAAAGTGGAAGGGGGTGGAAATAGAGGGGGGTGGAAGTGAAAGGGGAGGAAATGGAGGGGATATAAATTCATTTAAATTATTTGGAATGGGTGAAAATGGGAGGGGTGGAAATATAGGTGAAATTAATTTTTGTTATTTGAAATTGATGAAATTTGAGGGGGAGGAAATGGGATTGAGTCAAATTATCACAATAACCTTATTTAGTAAAAATATAAATAGTTAATGATAATAATTTATTTTCAGAGAATTGATTATATATAATTTATTTTATATTTGATGATATTAATTTGTAATTAATTTTACATAATTTATTTTTATTTTGATAATAAATAAAATAAATTTTTTAATATAAAAAAATTAATCAAAATACATAGTTATAAAAAAATTATTAAATTTTATAATCTTATTAATTTGATTGCCTAATTAATTAAAAAATAATTTAATTTATTATTTTTTAAATAAGGCATTTATTTGTAAAGTAAAAAAAAATTTATTAAATTTTAATTTAGAAAATTTTTAATATAAAAAATTTAATCAAAATACTTAGTTGTAAAAAAATTATTAATTTTTCTAATCTTGTTAATTTGATTGTCTGATTAATTAAAAAATAATTTGATTTATTATTTTTTAAATAAGGCATTTATTTGTAAGGTAAAAAAAATTATTAAATTTTAATTTAGGAATTTGATTGATTTAGGATAATTAGGTAGATTATTTTTAATTAAGGAATAAAAAAAGAAAAAAATTTAAAATAATCTTGAAAAAAAAAAGGCACTAAACTGCCTCTAACAAGCGTAAGGTTTGCTCTAGCAGTTTCGTGCCCAACAGGCGCAAGGTTTGCACCTCCAAAACCCCCAAGATGGAGGGGTAAAATTGCATGTGGGGCCCAGCGCAAATTTACTGTGCCAGTTACACCCCTCCACAAAAGGACAACAGAGCCAAACGGATGTAAATGCGTTCCACCCCTGCCTCCCACCCCCCATTCCAAAGAGAGGCTTAATCTATCTTGTAAGTGTTACAATTCCCCATTTATGCTTTGAATAGTTAATACTTTGCTCAATTAAACTATTTTTTGTCTAAAATCTAACAAAAAATTAATGTGTATTACATAAGGTATTTACTTTCCCAAATTTTAACTCAATTTAATGCCTTCTTAGAATTAATTTACTTCTAAAAAACCTTATGTGACACCCTTTATTCAATAATCATGGAGTAATTGTAAAAGTCAAATTTCTAACGGGCTTAATTTTTTGGAAGGTAATTTAGTTTTGAATAAGTATTGAATTAAGTTAAATTTTGAAAAAATAAAGATCATATGTAATGGATATAAATTTTTTGTTAAATTTTGGATGGAACATAGTTTAGATAAACAAAGTATTAATGATTGAAAACACATATTTGTGAATTGCAATACTTAAAATCACAAATGATTTAAGTGAAAAAAAATCATAAATAAATAAGTGTGATTTTTTAATAATATTATTTGAAAATAAATAGTATTCAATATTCAATAAAGAAGAAGAAAGAGCAATTTTTTACTTCTATGAACAATTATACTATTACTCTATTCTTTTTAACCTTGTGATAGAAGAGAATGGAATTGCATTCAAGCGAAAAAAAAATATTGATATATTGGCTACTTAATTTCAGCATAATCATATAAATAAAATCAAATATTCCAAATATTTTTTATTTAACTTTAATAGATATGGTAGAACAAAATAACACTTTTCTAATATTTCGTTCAACTATAGACAAAGTAACATTTTTCTAATATTTCATTAATCAGATGAAGTTCTATCGAGCAATTATCACTAATTTCCATAATTACTATATTTCATAAAATAAAAAAAAATACTATATTACCATAAAGTTGAACGAAAAAACTCTTTTGAAGAAATTTAAAAAATCTTAAACAATTTTTAAAAGTTTACCATCAGGTTGTAATAGTCAAACAATTTCGTTTAGCGTACCATTAAATAGATAAGGGCAAATTACATAATCACAAAGTAACAAGAATAAATGAAAAACTTACATCCAAAAAATTATGCTGACAACGTGTCATGAAAAATGCTCAATATTAAAGAAATATACAAGAAAAATGAAAAGAAAAAAATATTTGATTTAATAATGTAAAGAATAATTTTTACAATCTAATATTTATAGTGTAAATAGATCACATATTACAATTTTATAATAATAATTTATAAAAAATTAATAATTAATCATAAAAAGAGAATAAAATATCGGCATATGGAGATCCACATCATAGATAATTATATTGTATTAAAATAAAATAAATAATTTATTTAAATATATTTATATGGATTAGCATTAATTAGTTTATTAGAATATTTATTTAAGTAATTAGTTTTGTATTTTAATATTAAACATAAAATAGATTGGGCCCTAATTCAATGTATATGATCCATGATATATTGGATTATGCATAAGCACATATAAGTAGAGGTTCCAACTTATAATTCTTTAGTGTTTAATGATTTTCTATCATAAGTTTGACCTTAAATAGAAATATTAAAGTTGTCATTCGGTAATGCACAATAAGAATTACTACTCCTAAATATTTTACTCGCTCTATTTGAATAACCCAAAGTAGGTTACAGCTTTACTTGTCACCATCATTCAAATCAATTATGGTTTCATCAAAGTATAACCTTAAATAGAAATATCAAGATTGTCATTTAGTGATGCACAACAAGAATTACCACTCCTAAAATATTTTATTCTCTTTATCTAAATAACCTAAAAGGCGAAGTAGGTTGTAACTTTTTTTATCACCATCATTCAGATCAATTATGGTTTCATCAGAGTATGCATCAAGTACGCTTATAATTTATAATGATTAATTTGTATATTTGTATTTATTAATCATATTATCAACAGATGGTATCAAAGCCAGGTTGATAATATGAATTATCCGATTATAAATGATTTTAATTAATCTTGGCAAATTTATAAAATTGTTAATTTTTTCTTTTCTTTTTCGTACATAAAATTTTTAGAACTGGAGATTTTAATTCCAAAACAATTTGGATCTAGTTTTCTTTCAATGGAATCATGAATCTTGTTCTTTTATATGCATTAGGAATATTACTTTGTTATTTAACTACATAAAATCTCATGATTATGCATCAGATCAAAGTTTAAAATTTATGAACATAGATCACACAGTTTTATAGCCTTTTTCTTTTGATTAATACATGAATATGTGTTAAAAATAGTTTAGATAAATTTTTTTGGCATTACAAAGGGTTAACAATCAATTTTTTGAAGCTTGAAAACCTATTAATGGTAGAAAAATAGCCATAAAATGAACTAGACAAAGTAAAAAAAAGAAAAAACCTTATTGCTACCTATGTGCATGGGCCCCATGCACTGAGTGATTGACCACTTTTTGGTTGTACACATGGAAGCCATGCGTCAGATAGCGTGAGTTAGCTAATTAAAGGTTGACCAGTTAGCTAACTATGAATGAGCCATACGCTTGTGAGCGCATGAGTCTCACACACTGGTCAGCTGACCAATCTGGGCTGGAGTCAAGCCCATACGTGGCCCATGCATGTGTGGGCACGTGTGGATCACACGTACGGCTATTGGACTCGAATTTTGGCCCAATTGTGTAAAATTCAATTTTCTATCCATTTCTAATTTTTTTTCAAAATTTTTTGAGGCCAATAAGTATCTATTTTGAATTTTTGGAAGATTTATACTATATGAAAATAAATTTTATTTGTGAAATTTTGGCTTATAAAAATTTATGAACATTCTTCACAATATTTCTAGACTTGGTGATCAGTCACTTTCTCTAATTGTAAATATGGTTATATCTGATAAATTTTAAGTCCTTAATTATGTAATTTATACATATATGGATACTCAAAATCATTTAAATTCACACTAATGATGAATTAGGATTATAATGAGGGTGTTTTACATAAAGACATTATCCTTCTAGGTTATCTAGAAGCATATTGCATTGATGATGAATGTACCCTATTAGTGTGATATTGTTAATATAATCTTAGGGTTTAGACTCTTTTGAATAGGTATGCAGTATTTATAATGTTTCGATATTTCTTGTACCATATCGGTATAGCTATATTGATTACATTTTATTTGCGAAATCTTGTATTATAATTATGTTGTGCATGCATAATTAAAATTTCCCAATCTTGTGGCATCAATCTTAGCCTTTTAATAACCATCTGTGGTAAGGACTCTTAATGGAACAAACTATAATGAATAGAAAGAGTATTTAAATATATACTTAATAATTTTTAAGGAAGATTTAGCTCTTACATGAGTTTAGTGCTATAAATAAGACCTATCACAAATAATGGTATGAGTCAAATTGGATTTATTTAGTAATGATCAAATTCATTATTGATAAAGGAATTAGAGAGAGTATCCCAAATAAAGGACACTGCTATAGAATATATTATAGTTATTAGAGAGAAATATAGTTATACCCCTCTAACTCTAATGTGTTTTGAGTTTAATAATCTTGAAATATCTTTTTAAAATTTTGGTGGTTAAATTTTGGTGTGACTATTCATATTGCAAATTCTTTGAAAGGGATCAAAAACTGGCGAACTTCAAAGTGAAAGAGAGAAAATTGTCTTAAAAATAGCATGGAGTAAGATTAAAGTTCAATATATAGGATCAGTTTCCTTATATTTATCTTTTGGACACATTTTAAATTTGAATAATGTCATTTATGTACCTTCTATTAGAAGGAATTTGATTTATAGTTCTATTTTGGATAATTCTAATTATTCTTTTTAGCAAGTGAGTGGAAAGATTGAAATTTATTATGATTTTGCTATTATTGGTACTGCCACCTCACAAAATGATCTATATTATTTGAACTTAAATGATTGTCCTATTATGTCTTCTGATATACCCATCAATATTGTGATTGGGCATAAACGTCTTAGAATGATTGAAAATTCTTCCATTTTGTGGCTTTGATGATTGGGCCATATATCTAGAGAAAGATTAGGAAGATTGGTAAAGTAGTGTGTGTTGTTAGATATATATTTCTTATATTTTGAAACATTTTTAAGTATAAGGTTGTAAAGCAGGGATGAAATCATACAATTCCCAATTGAAGAAATCAAACTATAGAACAATCAGTGGATTCTTCATTGGGTACTGTACTGGATTAAAAGATTACAAATTTTATTGTCCCACTTAGAGTATCAAGATCATTAAGTTTAATCAGGCATACTATTTTGAGGATGACTTGGATAATAGGAGTTTAATGCCTAAGGCTATCAATTTGTGTGATAAAGCCACCATTCTACCCATACCTGTTCTAACTCCTTCACCCACTAAAAGAAATATTGTTAACAATCTAATTCAAATAAATGAAGATCCTCATATTGAAGAACCTGATCAATGAGCTAGCTAGCCATTGAATTAGAACATTCTTAAGAGGTTCGAAAACCTGTAAAATTGAATAACTATATTATGTTTTTACAAGAGTTTAAATCATACATTGTTAATGAGATAGATCCCATTTCTTTTTAGCAAGCAATATCAAACTCTCATTCTTCTAAGTGGTAGGAAGCTATGGATGATGAAATTTCTTTTATGCATCGTAATCATGTATGGAAGCTTATTGAGTTACCAAATGGATACAAGCTAGTCAGTTGTAAATGGGTTTTCAAAATTAAATGAGTTGTCACTAGTGAAATTGAAAGGTATAAAGCCAGACTTATATTTAAAGGCTATAATCGAAAAAAAGGCATTGATTATATGGAGATCTTTTTTCTCGTGTTTACTAAGGATGCTTTCAGAATTGTCATGATTCTTATTGCACAATTTGACCTTGAACTTTATTAGATAGATGTCAAGACCACTTTTCTAAATAGGGACTTGTATGAAAAAATCTACATGACTCAGTTAGATAGTTTTGTTAAATCCGGTAAAGAGCACCTAGTGTGCAGACTACGAAGATCCATTTATAAGCTAAAATAAGCCTCTACGCCGTGGTATTTGAAATTTTATGAGGCCATTACCTCTCTTGGATTTGTTGAGAATGTTTCAGATTAATGTATCTATCAGAAATTTGATGGGGGTAATTTTTTCATCTTAGTACTCTATGTTGATAACATTTTATTGGCTAGCAACTCAATCAATTTTTAAGATAAGTCAAAATGCATGTTGCCATGCCATTTTGATATGAAGGATCTTGGCAAAGCATATTTTGTTCTTAGAATTCAGATCCATCATGACAGAACTCATAGTATTTTGAGTTTGTCCTAACCTAATTACATTAAACGAGTGCTTGATAGGTTTAAAAGGGATATCTATACATCCAATCTAGTGCCTATTTAGAAAAAGGGATCATTATCTCGATCACAGTGCCCTTAAACTGATATTGAAAGGGCTAAAATGAATAAAATTCCTTATACTTTTGCTATTGGTAGTCTTATGTATGCACATGTCTGCATTCATCTAGATATAGCTTTTACTATTAGTGTGCTTAGAAGATATTTGAATGATTCACTTGAGGATATTTGCTATCTAGATTCTGATTATGCCTCATGTATAGATGATTGTAAGTCAACATCTGTATACATCTTTATGATGTATGGAGAAGTTGTATCATGAAAAAGTGTTAAATAAACACTTACAGCTATCTTAACTATGGAAGCAGAGTTTATCGCATGTTATGAGGCAACTTGTTAAGTTGTACGGTTAATGAAGTTGATATATGGCATGCATTTGGTTAGTTCTATTTCACAACCTCTTACAATTTTTTGTAATAATTCTTCTATTATATACTTCTCTCAAAAACACAAGAATTCTAGTCATGCTAAACATTTTAATGTTAAACTCCTGTTTGTTAGAGAGAAGATTGTTAAATCTCAAACTTACATTGAACACATCACTAGTGGAAACATGCTAGCGAATCCATTGACTAAAGGCTTACCTATAGAAGTATATAAGAATTAAGTAAATTATATAGTTCTTATTAAATCTTTTGATGAAACTTTAGTTTAGTGAAAGTATGAGATATGCTTATTTTATTTAGTTGATGTCTGAGATCACTTATGCAATAATTGCTTAATTCGGATGTTGAAACATTAGTAATGTGTTTGATATATCATTTATTTCTTATTAGATTCAATAATTTGAGTTATTTTTCTTCTAAACTGTGGTCCAAAGACTAACTTTATTTTGTTGATATTTAAGACCACTTATGTAATAATCACTTAGTTTGGATATTGAAACATTAGTGATATGCTTTATACATATATAAATCATTTGTTTCCTATCAAATTCAATGATTTTAAGTTATTTCTCTTCTAAACTGTAGTCAAAAGACTAACTTTATTCTGTGCTTTTTAAATTATAAGAAAATTATATTTAAGCATCACTTATTTCCCTATCAAATGCAGTAATTCTATATAGTCTTATTCTTTGAATTAAATTTATAGCCTAATATATAACTAATTACTTAATTATTGATATTCCAATTATTTCATATAATTATTTAATGCTATCCAAGTAGAAGATTATTTTATTAAAATAAAATAAATAATTTATTTGAATATATTTATATGAATTAGCATTAATCAATTTATTAAAATATTTATTTGAGTGATTAATTTTATATTTTAACATTAAGCCTAAAATAAATTGGGCTCTAGTTTGGTTCAGTATGGTCTTGTTCTCTGAATTAAGTTTATAACTTAATATATAACTAATTATTTAATTATTAATAATTTAATTATTTTATATAATTAATTAATGCTATCTAAGTAGGAGATTGTTGTATTAAAATAAAATAAATAATTTATTTAAATATATTTACATGAATTAACATTAATTAATTTATTGAAATCTTTATTTAAGTAATTAATTTTATATTTTAACATTAAGCATAGAATATATTGAGCCCTAGTTTGGTTCAATATGAATGATCCGTGATAGGTTGAATTAGGCATAAGATAGAAGCCCCAACCTATAACCCTTTAGTGGTGAGTGATTTTCTATCACAAGTTTGATCTTAAATAGATAGATCAAGATTGTTATTTAATGATGCATAACAAGAATTATCATTCTTAAAATATTTTACTCTCTCTATTTGAATAACCTAAAAAGCAAATTAGGTTGTAACTTTACTTATCACCATCATTCAAATCAATTATAATTTAATTACATTATGTATAAGTATGCTCATAATTTATTATAATTAATTTGTATATTTATATTTATTAATCATATTGTTAACAAATTATTCATAATAATCATTACAAAATATGGAAGCATTCTTAGCAACATAATTTGCGCATTTTATAATTGTGTCTAACGGAATAAGTTCCACGTTCAGTAGCTCCCGGCAATTTTCAATCAAACTAGGCATAGAAGAAGGATGTGAGAGCTTAAAGCTCTGTATAAAATACAGTTTTGTCTTATTGTCCCCACAAATTTTTAAATATCGATAAACCTGAATTATTTTATTATAACTGTTATAGAATACATAAATTATAATTATTTTTTAGTTAACTTGAATTTTATTTATAACGTCAATGAAATGTGATTTTTTTCAATAATATGAGTACTTAAATCATTATATATATATATATATATATATATATATATATATATATATATATATATTTCAAGATCAAACTAAGAATATTTAAGATGATAAAACCTTCAAATTAAATGCCACTTAAATTAAATATTCTTAACTAAAATGTGATTTTTTTTTTGTTTAGTGAAGTTATTATCAACAAAGTTAATGTTATATTATTTATGTATAGTCTAATATATTAATTTTTATTTTTTTTATACTACATCTATTTTAAATTTATTGTATATAATATCTTACTATTTTAAAAAATAATTTTTTATTTTTAAAAATTTTTCATCGACTCCATTATTTAAGTTCTAGTTCCGTCATTGATGCTTTAAGTGGAAATAGAGTTGTTGTAACAGGCTCCAGCTTGTGAGCTATCTCGTTTGTCCACAGATTTTCACAGATCTGAGCCCCTATTAACCCATTTAAATGCAAGTTAAATTTTGTTTCTAAAAATAAAAGTTTTTTTTTAATAAATTATTTTTAATTTTTTTTTAAAAAATGATAATTTTAAATGTATAACTTAAGAATAGAAAATTAGAAATAATTTTTAAATTTTTAATTTATTCTTTTGTCTTGGTTTTATAATTAAATGAAAAAAAATTTATGTACTCATTCGAACACTCTGTGTTCTATATCTTCAAATATACAAATAATTTTTTTAAAAATAATTTTTAAAAATAAAAACATATTCAGATCTCTTCCATTGTTCAGACTTTAGAACGCTTATACATTAGATGGAATATCACCTGATTCGGATATCAATTGTCCTAATCAACTAAGGATTCTACTCATGTTCAAAGCAATACCGAATTGCATTTCCTAATTTAAATTGAGGAGAGCCTTGGCCAAAATATCTTGTTCCTTAACTATATTTGTAAAGCCCGATATAATAAAAATATGTCAATATTATTAAAGTCTTCTTTAAGAAAGGATAATTAAATTAAAAAAGTCATGAAAATAGAAATAATTTTATAAAGAGAACTAAGTGATAATTTATGAAAATAAATTAAAAAATTATAATTGAGATTAATAGGTGATTAGAGTTCTCATTTGTTTTTTACATCATCTCAGGAGAAGGAGATGCACGATCTTTCATTCGTTGATTCTAATTAGTATCCAACACCTTTTACGTATTTTATACAAAAGATAAGAAAATAAAAGGGTGGAGGATTTTAATATTAGACTTATGTGCGTTGCAAACTTTTTAAAGGATTTCATGAGGTTCTAATCGAGAGTTTTAGAACATGATTTGTTCATTTTTGTGTAAAAACAAGAGGAAAAGAAATTACTTGGAAGTCGGGACGCAGATTTATCTAGGGAAGGAGAACGACACTTTCTTCAACGCAACACATTTCGAAACTTCGGTCAATGTCTTTTCGCAGTCTGACTTTAAGGATAAAAATCCTCTTTTTAAGTATTTTTTATATTTTAGAAGAATCACAGTCATTAACTTTAAAATTAATAATTTATAATATTTTAAATAAAAAAATTATAAATTATTAATTTTAAAATTAATAATTGTAATGTTTCATTTTTTCCTTAAAATATAAAAAGTATTTTAAAGGATCTTGTTCCTGAATTTAATGCTTTACTTATTTCCGGGTAAAAGAGAGGGGAAAGAAGTAAATGAACAGAAAAACACATAAATTTGACCATTTTCTACTACTTGGATGACGGTTGAGATTGGGGAGGAAGAGAAGTTGTAGCAGAATTTGTACAGTGGAGCCAATCATTTTTTTTCTCTCAAAAGTGCGAAGAAAATGGGGTAGAAGTCCGCACAATACACGCACAAAGCACAGAAATAGTAATTATGGTAGGGCCCAATCTTTTATTTCCTTTTAACTTTCTATTTTACAATTGAATGATATAAAAAAAATTAATCTTCCTATTTCTCTCTCCTCTCTCTTTTATCATAATTAAATATAATATTTTTTTTTATTTTCTTCTTTAACCAAGCACACTTAAAGAAATTAACTTCTCTTCTCTTTTCTTTTTTCTCTATTTTCTTTCTTTCTTATTTTCTATTCTAACCAAGCAAAGGGTAACACTCCTAAAAATTTGGCTTCTGACGTAGTTAATTTATCAATAAATAATAAATAAATGGCAAGAATAAGGTATTTCATATATTTTAGTGTAGAATATGTTTGCAAGTGAAAATGATAAATGAACAACTCTTTTAATAATAATGCTTTTATTAAAAGACAAATATAAAATTTTTTGAATTTAGAATATTTTCATATTTATTTTATTATTATTGAAACAATTGATTATTAGTCAATATATTGATTTATTGATTATTAGACATAATTGACTTGGACTTTTATTTAGACTAATATATGTGTATTTTTTTTAGGGGGAGAGGTTATAGTACACTATTAACTCAGTAATATATTGATATACTACTACATCTAACTATTGATTATGTTTATTTTTACGAAAGTTAAATTTTGTACGTTTAATTAATAGTCAGTACACTATTAAAAATTTTCATTTTTTTTATTCTTTTGTTTAGACTTGTAGTCAGTATTGTTCTTATAGGCAATAATCTATATTCTAACACTAATTGAAGGTTTTTTGGGAACTTTTGCAACTTTTTTTTTTGCCACGCATCAACCTGTGATGCATTTTTTTCCTGCCAAAATTGCTGCCACATTTCGGCACTATAATTAGGGTGTCACTAACAGCTTGTTTGGTTGAAAGTGAAAAGAGGAGAAAATAGAAAATTATGGTAGAAGTGAGGAGAAATTTGACAATTTTCTCCTGTTTGGTTGCTGGAGAAATAAGGGGAGAATAAAAAATAAATAAATAGTGATATGGGATCCACTTAAATATTTTCATCTCAATTGGGTGAAGAAATAGAAAGAAATTTGACACATTTCTTGCGTAGTAAGTGGGCCCCGCTGGCTCTTTTCTCTCTCTCCTCTCATCTGCTGGGTAGGCCCCACTGCCTTTCTTCTCTCTTTCCTCTCAATGGTACTTTTTTTTATCATTTTAGTAATTAAATTTGTAAAAATTTTACCATTTTCTTTCTTCCCTATTTTCTCTTACAACCAAACAATCTATTTTTTTCTCTCTTATTTTCTTTCTCTCTCATTTTCTTCTCTAACCAAACAAAACCTAAAGGGTAATTGGAAATTTTCTTTTTACCAATTTTTTGGGACACATGTTGGGTTATAGGAAAATTTCTTTCCACTTAACATTGTCCTCATTTTTTTTTATTTTTCAATACTATTTATTATTTATATATAATTCAAATATTCTAGAGTGTTTAAATTTATATCATATCATTTTTTAGGATAAAATATTTTAAATAATATATAATTAAAATTTTTATTTAATAAATTAATTTATTTTATCATATATTTTATTATTAACTCTTATTACTTTATAATATAGATATTATTTATCTTCTTTTTATTTATTTAATTTTATATTTTATATTTTTATTTTTATTATTTATAATTAAAATATTAATATTATTGAGTAATATATAAAATAATATATATTTTATATCTAACATTTTATTAATATTTTAAATAAATAATTTTTATTTAAATATTATATTTTTAAATATAATACCTAATGATTAAAATTAAATTTATTTAATTTAAATTTCATCAACATTTTTTTAATATCAAGTTTTAGATAGTATATATCGACCAAGATTTTGTCAATGCTTTATACTTTATGTACTATTTCTTATATATTTTTCTTTTTACTATTTACAATCCAAATATTACTAAGTAATATAAATTCATTATAATATAATTTTTTACAGTAAAATAATTTAAATAAATAAATTTTTATTTAATCAAATTGATTTATTTTACAATATATTTTATTTTTAGCTATTATCATTTATTAGTTTAGATATTATTTCTCTTTTTTTTATTTGCTTAGTACCTTTTTTCCATTTTTTATGTCCACTTATATTGCTTATAACTATGATATTAATATTAATTAGTAGTATTGATATAATATTATATATTTTATATTTAAATTTTTATGAATGTGTTAAATAAATTAAAATTTTAGTGTACAATTTATTAAATAAATTAATTATATATTCTATTTTTTAAATATAATACTTGAAGACTAAAATCAAATTTATTTATTTAAATTTCATTAATATTTTCTTGATATCAAATTTTAGATACTTTATGTGAAATTAAATATATATTAATTAAAATTTTACCAAAGTTTTAATTTATTTTGTTACACTTTTTTTTACGTTCACATTTAGATATTAAAATTATTTAATAGTATAAATATATCATGATATAATTTGTTGTTATTATAAAATATTTTAGATAAGTTAATGTTATATAAAGTGTTAATTGAATTAATTATTTACTCATCATATTAATTATAGAAATTATTTCGCTTATTTTAATTTATTTTATTATACATTTTTTTATATTTACTTATATTATTTATAGTTTAGATGATAAGATTGTTGAATAGTATAAATATATCATGATATATTTTATTTTTATTATAAAACATTTTAAATAAGTTAATGTTATAGAAAGCATTAATAGAATTAATTATCTACGCATCCTATTTTTAATAAAAATATTTAAAAATAAATTTTATATATTTAAATTTTACCAGTATTTTCTTCATATTAAATTTTAAATATTATATTTTGAATTAAATATACATCAATAAAATTTTATGTATATTTTATAATCGACACACTATTTTTCTTTCTTTTATCTATTGCATTGTAGAATATATTTAATTTGAAGTGATTTATGTGAAATTTTTTTAATGATAGAATAATATTTGATAGTTTTTACTTAGAAAAGGTTATTTGTTAAAATATATAATTTAAATAGTAATGAATATAATTAAAAAAATATTAGTTAGTTGTTAAGATCATGATTTATATTGACTCTATTAGACAAATATTATTCTTTACACTATTAATAAATAAGCTATTTACATTTGTTAGAGAAGGTCTTTTTAAATCAATTTTTTAAATATGATTTATAAATATTTATTATTATAAAATATTTTAAATAAGTTAAAAATATGATATAAAATATATAAATTAAATCAGTCAACTAGATTCTCTATTTTAAATAAAATATCTAAAAATTAAAATAATATTTTTAATATTTTCTTGATTTATACATTGCCTTTCTACATACATTGAAAATTTTTTCTTTAAATATGATTTCTAAAAAAAAATTTCATAAAAATATTTTTAAGAAGTTAAATTATTTTATTATTTTATTTTTATCAAAGAGATAGGTGAATTCATCAATACAAAAGTGGTAAAAAATTATAAAATAAATGAATAAAAATTTTATTAAAATATTTTATTCAATTTATTAAATTTAAATTTTTTTGGATGTAAAATTTAAAAAATATATATATATTGAAATGCATTGACATAAAAATACCTAAAAAATAATATAGATTTAATTGATTAAATAATGTTATACATGTCTAAATTAATTAATTTATTGTGAATTAAAAATTATTTATATTATTAATAACTATGAAGACATTATGCTATTAAAAAATAAATACAATTAAAAATTTTCACAAAAAAATTAAAAATTTTCTTTCATCGTAATTTACATCTATACTATCTATATTATACTAAGAAATAAAGTTTTATTTTTTTGGCTTTTTTTTGTTGAGACACATGTTAGGCTACTGGAAAAACTTTTCCTTCCTAACATTGTCCAAGATTTTTTTTAATTTTTATGCTTTTTTATGATATTTATTTATATTATTATAATATAATTTAAATATTATAAATTCAATATAATATAATTTTTAACAATAATATATTTTAAATAATTTAAAATTTTATTTAATTAAATTAATTTATTTTATTATACATTTTATGTTTTACTCTTATTCATTTATAATTTAAATATTATTTCTCTTCTTTTTATTTGTTCTTTTTTATATTTTCTCTATTTTTCATGTCAAATTTTGTTATTTTTAACTTAAATATTAATATCACTAAATAGTATATAAAATATTTTATATTTTATATTTAATTTTTATTAATATTTTAAATAAATTTAAGTTTTTATTTACAAATTATTAAATAAATTAATTCATTGTATATTCTATTTTTTAAATCCATTATTTGAATATTAAAATCAAATTTATTTATTTAAATTTTTTAATAATTTTTCTGATATCAAGGTTATGAGTTATATATCAAATTAAATTAAATATGTATATATCTCGGCAAAACTTTTATACTTTATGTATTTTCATATTTTTTATTTTCACCTATATTATTTATAATTCAGTATAAATTTATACTATTGACTAATATAAATATATTACAATATAATTTTTTTACGACAATTTTTTTAAATAAGTTAAGGCAATAGGAAGTATTGATTGAATTAATTATTTACACATCTTGTCTTTAATAAAAAATTTAAATAATTATTTTATTAATATTTTTTAATATTAAATTTTATATACAAAATTTCCAATTAAATATATATCAATGGAAAGCTTTTTCGAAGAATCTTCTTATTATTAAAGAAGAGTTTTTTGGGATTAGGGCTTATATTTTGCTTTATACGTGTTGGGTTGTGGACAAAAATTTTCCCACCTTAACATTGCTTTAATTTTGTTTTTTGGATTTTTTTATATTTTTAATTTATTTTTACTTATACTATTTACAATTCAAATATTATTAAGTATTATAGTTCAAATGTTATTTCTTTTCTTTTTATTGGTATTGTTTCATGTTTGTTTATTTTCCATATTCACTTATATTATCTATAACTCAAATATTAATATTAATAAATAGTATAAATATAATATTATATATTTCACTTTTAAATTTCATTAAATATTTTGAGAAAATGAAAATTTTAGTATAAAAATTATTATTTGAATTAATTAATTTTGTATTCTATTTTTAATAATAAGTTGAAGATTAAAATTAAATTTATTTAATTAATTTTATCAATGTTTCTTTGATATTAATTTTTAAGTACTATACTTATGTGTCAAACTAAGTACATATCAAATAAAATTTTATTAGAGCTTTATACTTCATATACTATTTCACATGCTTTTTTTAATACTATTAAATGCTATAAATTTCGTATAATAGAATTTCTTTCAGGATAAAATATTTCAATTATTTTAAAATTTTTATTTAATTAATTAATTAATTAATTTATATAGTTTATTTTAAAATTTAATTATTTTATAACATAAGCATTGTTTCTCTTCTTTTTCTTTGTTCTATTTTATATTTTTTTATTTTTTATATTCATTTATATTACTCATACCTCAAGTATTAATATTACTAAATATTATAAATATAATATTACATATTTTATATTTTTATTTTATATATATTTCAAATAAATTAAAATTTTAGTATAAAAATATTAAATGAGTCATTTAATTGCATATTATATTTTTAATAATAAATTTTAATATCAGAATCAAGTTTTTTGATTTTTTTAATAAATGATTTTAAACAGGTTAAAATTTTTATTTATTTATTTAATTTATTGTATATTCTATTTTTATTACATTACTTTTCATATATTCTTTTCTTATCTTTTTATTTGCTTTGCTATATATTTTTCTATATGCACTCCTATTATTTATAATTTAAATACTATATGATTAAATAGTATAAATATAGTATAATAGAATATATTTTATTCTTAGCTTATAAAAATATTTTAAATAAATTAAAATTTTAAAATTAAATTTTTAATAAAATTATTTAATTGTATATTTTATTTTTAAATATAATATTTAAGAATAAATTAAATTTTATTTGTTTAAATTTTGTTAATTTTCCTTGATAATAATTTTTAAGTATTATATCTTAAATTAAAAATATATTAATTTAGATTTTGTCAAGAATTTTTAGCCTACACACTGATTTTTCTCATTTCATCTACTCTATCATGTGCATTTCATTTTTTTTTTCATATTTACTTCTACTATTTAAAGTTAATTTGAATACAATATATTGAATTAAATAGTATATATAATACAATTTACTTTCTTTTTATTATAAAATTTTTTAATAAATCATTTATTTTATATAATTGAATTAATTTACCATATATTTTATTTTTAAATCTTATTACTTTATAGCACACAAATTATTTCTCTTTTTTTAATTTGATTTGTTTCATTTTTTCACTTATATTATTTACAATTGAAATATTAATATTACTAAATAGTATAATATAACATGATATATTTAATTTTTATTATAAAATATTTTAAATAAATTATGTAAAAATAGAGTAATATTAACAACTTATTGTTTATTTTACAGTAAGAATTATTATAATTATATTCAAAGAACTTAGTTGATATTAAATTAAAAAATAGTGTTATTTATTAGGTAATAAAATTATATTTTTAAATAAATATTATACTTTTCTATTAAAAATATTATTATACATTATTAACTTTTTATTTCTCTATAAAGTTATGGAAAGATGTTTTTATTTTATTTTTATTCTCTCTCTCTCATTCTTTTTTTATCTTTTTTTATTATATATTTATATAATCAAGTTACTTATAATAAAATTTAAAATAATAAAAAAATCTAATTTACTCTTAAAAATTTGTTTTTATAATTATATAATATATCTTAGTATATAAGTTATTATATTTTTTAAAAAAATATTATCACTTTATTTAATACTTACCCGTGCAAAGCTATTAATAATAAGTAGATTTATTTTTACTTTTTGTTATTAAGTAAGATTTCATTTTACCTCCTTTGCACAGTATCTTCCAACAGAATAAATTTTTGTCCAAAACTTCGCTCACAAAGAAAGTAATTTATTTATTTATTTTACTCCTGCAAGTAAAGAGTGTGTTTTATTTTTCATTTTAGTGTAAATCTTTTGTCTGATATAATAATTCTTTGTCCAGAGCTTCTACGCTCATAGAGAGAATAAGGTTTATTTGTTTATTATTTTTTAAAAAATATTTTTTTATTTTTAAAAATTAAAAAACATGTTTGGTAATTTATTTTTAGAATTTTTTTAGAAATTATTCTTTAAATTCATAATTTAAAAATAAAAATAGAAATAATTTTTAAATATTTTCAACTTATTCTCTTATTTTTAATATTAGTTTTGTAATTATATACAATATTTTTTAATTTATAATATCAAACACCCTCTAATATTTATTTTTCTTTGATTTGAAAATAATCTTTTAAAAAATAAATTTTGAAAATATAAAAACAAACCAATTGTATCCTAACTTTCTTTTTTCTACTCCTGCAAGTAATGAGTGACTTTTTGTTTTTCATTTTAGTTTAAATTTTTTATAGCAGCCTCATGTCTCTCTCTCTTTCTTTCTAGAATAACAACATATTTCATCTCTCTCCTTTTTAATTGTGTGTGTGTGTTTATTAAAAATCTTATTTCCTCTTTTATTATTTTTGGTAATGTTCCTCTCTTATTATTTGATTATTTTTAATTCATTATAGAATTAACTTTTATGAAATGTGAAATATTGTTTTCCATATTTTTAAAATACTAATTGTAGAAGGACACAAGCTAATTTCTTTTAACAAACTACATATATATAACTATTGAACTTTGAAAAAAAATCATTTTATGATTGAAACAACAAAATTTATTAAAAAAAATTAGCCTATCTTTTCTCTTTTCAAGAATGATTATATTTTTTTCCTTTTAATTTTATATTTTTTAAGTCACTGTTCAACTTTCTTATCACGCTTGCGTTGTTTCATCCATTTTAAATTTCAAATAGCCTTTTTATCTATGTAAACTGACATTCCTTTTAAGATCACCCAAACTTACATAGAAAATTGGCATGCCAATACACATTAACAAATTGAAATATAGAACCTCTCAATTTTTTATCAATAACTACTATCTTAATATACAAAAATTATAATTGCATTTTATATTATGGCTCCATTTCATACAACAAATAAGTTAACTTATAATTTATTGACTTAGTTAATAAGTTATAACCTAATCTCTAGAGGTGTTTCTTATATTAACTTATTAGTTACTTACAATAACTTATAAGATCTGATTTAATAAACTATATAAAGTAGTTTATAACTTATAAGCTTATAAGCTACTATATTTTTAATTTTTTTCAAATTTATTGTTATTCTTTTTATTAATTTATAACTCATACCATTTGTAATATAAATCTAAATAATTTTAATAAAATATAATTAATTTAATTTTAATGTAATTATATCTTAATTTTAGATTATAAATATATAAATATATATATGTAAATAAATAATATCATAAAATATAATTAATTATATTTTAAGAAATTATAATTTTATAATAAATAATAAAATAAAAATTATATAAATAAATATATAAGTTTATGAAATACAACTAATTAATAATTAAATATTATACTTTTATTTTAAATTTTTTAATTATGTTAATATAATTTAATTTTTAAATAAATATAAATTATTTTAATTATATATCTTTTATGTCATTTTATAATTTTAACTAATTCAAAAGCTAATTTTATGAAATACTTCAATTAACTTATTAGTTATCAACTATCAGTTAACAACTAGCTTATCAACTATTAGTTAGCTAATAAGTTAACTAGTAGCTGATAATTATATACTCTAAACTTATCAACTACTCGTTAACTTATTAGCTACTTGCGCAAAACAAAACCTATATGTTACATAATAATTTTTAAATATTTTATATTATTATACTCTAAGCTTAAATATATCCACATGTCAAAGTCTATGAACATCAATGGTGCGATGAACAAGTCAAAATTTAATTCTAATTATATAAACAAACATTGAATTTGCATATTATTTATTATAAATTGAATTTTTAGTGCGATGTTCTTTGTTTAGAATGAAATTTTATATGTTATCTTAAAAACTATTTCATGATACGGAAAATTTTGTGAATGTCAAAACTTTCATATCCTAATGTTTGGCTCTTTACCTAACTTTGAATGTGTGATAAAGAATCTAGTAGGAATAGTACTTGACAAGCTGCTTGATTAATTCAAATATTCATTAGGAGACGATACTTAAAATCTCAATTGACTTATCATGACTTTGTTTAGAGGCTCTCTTAGTGAGAAAGTATCCTAATATTTGTTTGACCAAAACTCTTAATTCTATGTAAGTATTTGAGCCATTTGATATCGTTTGAATTACTTGATTAACTTTTAACTTGTAACTTCAAATGAAAGCATAACTTTTATCTTATTATTTACTCTGTATTTAAGTCTATGTCAGTATTTGAGCTGTGTGTTTTCATTTGAATTACTTGCTTTCGTCTTGTTACTTGAAATATCTTCTTTTATGTACCGTAAAGGCATTTAACTTCTTGTTTAAGTCCATTGGTAGTTGGTGGGACATAAGTGCTTACTGAGATTCTTGAACTCGATCCTTTTCACAATGTACTTTTTAGATGATGACCTTGTTTCTACAAGGTGGGGCAATTAATGGCGTTGTATTTTTCTCTATTTTTTTTTTTTTTTTAGTTTCGTGAGTTGTAAAAAACTTACATTTACCTGTTGATGATCTTACATTGAAAAAAATTATACTATTTCGGCACTATGTTTTCTATATAAATTATTATTTGATGCCTTATATTTAATTGTTTATTTGAGGCTCGAAACCATCACGAGTTAATCCCATGGGTGCAGCATTGTCACGGATCGACTGTGCTGTATCCATGGGTTGAGATGTGACAATACTGAACTATTATCGAATGAGATTTAAATAGAAAGGAAGAGAGTTTACGCAAGTTTGTGTTTTGCTTCGTTTGTATCAATCCTCGAATTTGAGAGTGACCCAAGAGTGAGCCACTTTTGGGCTGGACTTCCATAGCCTACGGGTTTATTAACTCCGGACACATGGCGCATGTTACACCATGAGTTTTATAACCATACAAAACAACAAATTATTCCAGTTATATAAATGTTACCAGCCACCTGAAGTATCCGGATTAATCTTTCAATTTTCACATTAATGCGTTGACAAATTATAATTATAAAAAGGTCCTTGTTATTGGCCAACTAATTAAATTTAAAAACTACCCTCCTTTGTTGTTTGTCGGCTAACGACTAATGAGTCCCAAAGATAAACAAAGAAATTTAAATTAAATCCCAAGGCAACCCTCCATTCAGATGATCCTCCATAAATAAATTTAAATTAATCATATAATTATTTTAGTTGTCCAGTTTCTTATACCTTAGATTATTAATACCCTTAAGGTAGCGTTTGATTCGCGAGATCTTATATTCTCAGGAAAGTGTACATTTCTGAAAATGTGATTCCTGATTTCCTGAGAATTTAATTAATAAGAATGTAATATTCCTATGTTGGTTCACTATAAATTTTTCTGTGAATGTTTTAATATTACATTCTCATTCTATAAGAATCTAAGATACCCACCTCCCCCCATGAAAATATTTTGGGGGAATATTGAGTTAAAAAGATTTTTGAAAATGTGATATTCCCGAATATTTTTTTTTCAAAACTTAAACCAAATATGGGAATGTGATATTCCCTTAAAACATTCTCGGGAATGTCAAAAACATTCTACGAACCAAACGCTACCTAAATGTTAGTTAATAAATAAAAATTACACATAATAAAAATATAATATAAATATAAGAAAATACCATTATTTAGATATAAATAATTGACTAGTAAATATTCATTAAAAATAGTTGAATGTAATATTCTCTTGTGTTAAACACTTTTCTTCCTACCTTTTGGTAATGAGATTTATGTTACATTTAATGTGATAAAAATAAATGGAATAGAATACAAATAAAAAAATAGAATGAAATAGTTATTTTATAATTATCTTTGCTTGTAAAATATGAAATGGACATTTTATTTCATTTTTATACCAGTACATCAAAATAATATAAAAATAAAATGGAGAATGACTAATTAATGATAAAAATATCCTTAATACAAAAATGTTAAACATTTTATTAATAATATAATATTATTAAAATATATAGGATGATCAATAATAAATTTTTTCTCATATTTTAAGTTTTATTACCAAAATTACAATAACAAATATTTTTTAAAGTAAAAGTATAAAAATTTTAATTTATCAATTTTTAATATAAAATTTTTTATTAAAAATATAGAATATTATATTTAAAATTAATTATTATAATTACTAAAATATTTTAATAAAAAAATAAAATTTTATATTATTTTATTATTTATAATTAAAAATAACATTAAAATATATGAAAATATGAAGAATAATAGTGTAAAAATGTCATTCATCACTCATTTTTATTATGAAATGAAAATTTCATCATTTAATAAAATAACCATTTTTAATAAATGGGAATTCCCATATTTTAAGTGCCTACTAAATAAACTTTTTGCTTATTTCATTTCATCATACAAAATGCATAATTTACATAAATAGTCCAAATTTGACCAAATTTTTAACCATATTTATTTTAAGTTAAATTAATAAATATAATTTATTAACTTGATATAATTAGTCAGTCCTAACTTATCTGATTATAGACTTTAATCATTGGGGTCTCTTTATTCACTAAGAGATAAGTATTTTTTTATTTTCACAAAAATGAATTTAATGATTCACAATAACAAGTACTAACATCATTTAGTTTTAAATAAATTTATTTCATTACATTTTGAAGCACTCTCATAGCAATAATTTATTATTATAACTATCACATCATTATTTTATTAAATATGTATAAGTCATGTGTAGCTAATCAATTTTAATTAAAAGATATGGACAAATACTCTTATTTTATCATAAGCAAGAATTGCAATGCCAAAAATCTTTTATTTAAATGATATTCATTATCACTTAAATAATTTTACCTCTTTTTTATATTTACATCTTGAACTCAATCTTGAGTTATTTGCAATTAGTCACTTCTATTGTTATTAAAAAGAAAAAATTACAACAATATATAATTTTATGATTGAGGATTGTATAATTTAATTTTTTTAACTTTTGTTTGGACCATGAATAATTTTTTCCTAATGTAAGAAAATTTAATTTAAATTTTTTATTAAAATTATTATTGTTGTCATTGTAAAGTAAATAGGCAAAAAATTAATAAATTCAAAGTGGTCTTTATTATTGTTGTTTCAATTCTTATTTTTTTTTATTATCACTATTATTCAAACACATCCTTCAAGTCTTAAATATTTAATGCAGTTACAAATTATTTATATAAAAAATTTATAGACATATAAATTGTGAATAAATTTAAAGATAATAATGATTATATATTTAAAGAGAAATGAATATATGTAAGTAGAAGTGTTTTAATATTTCATTATTAAAAAATGTTATAATATTTGATGTGAATAAATTTAGTTTCCTAAATAAATGAAACTTTATATTATTTTTAAGAAATTTTATTACAATAAAACCTAATTTAACTATCTATTTTATAATAAAATGCAAAAGTCTTATAACTTGAAACACATAACTTCAACATTATAATCTTATTAAACAAGGGAGTTAAAAAAAAAAAGAAAACATAATGGAACATAATTTTGGAGTGTTTCGAGCCAATACACACAAAATAATTTAAAAATTTTCTTGCGATCAGTTGCAAAGAAATAAAACAATTCTTGAAAAGCATTGCATTGCAATTTGGAAAGGAAGAAGTGAGATTTACAGAGAAATCAAATTTGTGCAATCTAAAATGCCAATTAGAGATAAGGTCAAATGTATTGATTGGGTATTATTGTCACTAATTACTATTTTTTCATTTGATTCCATCAAAATTTTATTATAAGAATATAAAAATAAAATAAAATAATCATTCTATTCATTATCATAATAAATATAATTATGAAATGGTCATTTTATTTTATTTCATCTAACCAAAAGTACTAGAAATACCTTCATTTATGCACATGCTCTATTGGAAAATAACCTTTGTTGTTGTTGTTCTTATCATAATGATTATTATTTAAACACAATACTCAATACTTAAGTATTTAATGCAATTACACTTTTATATAAATTTTTTAGATATATAAAATTATGAATAAATTTAGAGATAATAATATAAAATGTAAGTAATTTATTTAAAGAGAAGTAAAAATATTATAATATTAATGAGACAAATTTTAAGTTCATATAAAGTAAAAATTTATATCATTTTTTAAAAATTATTATGATAAAATTTAGTCTAATTAATTATATTTATTTTAAAGTCAAATGCTAAAATGCAAAAGTTCCATTTTTTTTACCAAACAAAAGCCCCATGTTTAATGTAAGTGAGAAGGTCAATCCAAAAAATAAATAGATAAATAAACGAAATAAAACATAGTAATATGTTTTGGGATATGACATTTAAAATCCTATGAAAAATTTTCTTTCGGTCAGTTGCAAAAAGTTTTTTTAAAGGACTAAGTTATAATTTTGAGAAAAAGAATGTGATTGTTAAAGAAATAAAGTTTGTGCAACCTGCTATTGAAAGTAAAAGTTAAATAAGTTGATTAGCATTAATAAACCCTAAAATGCAAATGGGGGATGGAAGTCCTGCCCCACTTTTGACTAGGTGAAGATTGGTATGTCTTTGCATGAAGGAGAAAGAACAAGTCATGAAGTTAACAGCCAGGAATTAATAATTGTACTTTTTTTTATTCAAATAATAGTTAAAAAATTAATAATTTTTTATTAAAAATTAGAGTAATTATTTTTTATTTAAATAAAAATAATTAAAAATTATCCATTTTTAAATTTTAGTATTAAAAAATTGCATTAATCTAACCTAGGATTTAAATGAAATTTTATTATTTATTCATTTACGCCTTCAAATAAAATTAAATTAATTTAATAATATGAATTTTATATTTTTTATTTCTTATCATTTTTCACATAAATAAATATATAATTGATTTCTTTTAGACAATAAAAGTGACTTTGTTGGCAAAAATCATTATGAAAGGGTTATGCAGGCTTATTTATTATAGTAATGAAATAATAAATTATTGAGTAATTGATTATTAATAAATGTGAGGTTTCATTTCACACAAATAACTAATAAGATAACTTATAATTGATAAGTTAATTAGTAATTGATAAAATAGTTAATACATGATAATTAATGATTGATAATTTTCTAACAAATATTTTATAAAATTAGTTATTAAACTAATTGAAATTATAAAATAACATAAAATGGTATATTAATAAAAATAAATATATAATTAAAATAATTTATATTTATTTAAAGATCATATTATATTATTACAATTAATATGTTCAAAAATAAAATATAATATATAATATTTAGTTATTTATATTTTATAATTTTATATATTTATTTATTTGCATAATTTTTATCTTATTATTTATAATAGAATTATAATTACTAAATTTATAATAAAATTAAAATTATATAAAAGGGTATATTAATAGAAATAAATATATAACTAAAATAATTCATATTTATTTAAAAATCATATTATATTATTACAATTAATATGTTCAAAACTAAATATCTAATATATAATATTTAGTTATTTATATTTTATAATATTATATATTTATTTACATAATTTTTATCTTATTATTTTTTATAGAATTATAATTACTAAATTTATAATAAAATTACAATAATATAAAAAAGTATATTAATAGAAATAGATATATAATTAAAATAATTCATATTTATCTAAAGATCATATTATATTATTACAATTAATATGTTCAAAAATAAATATATAATACATAATATTTAGTTATTTATATTTTATAATTTTATATATTTATTTGTTTGCATAATTTTTATCTTATTATTTATAATAGAATTATAATTAATAAATTTATAACAAAATTAAAATTATATAAAAGGGTATATTGATAGAAATAAATATATAACTAAAATAATTCATATTTATTTAAAAATCATATTATATTATTACAATTAATATGTTCAAAACTAAATATCTAATATATAATATTTAGTTATTTATATTTTATAATATTATATATTTATTTGCATAATTTTTATCTTATTATTTTTTATAGAATTATAATTACTAAATTTATAATAAAATTATAATAATATAAAAAAGTATATTAATAGAAATAGATATATAATTAAAATAATTCATATTTATCTAAAGATCATATTATATTATTACAATTTATATGTTCAAAAATAAATATATAATATATAATATTTAGTTATTTATATTTTATAATTTTATATATTTATTTATTTGCATAATTTTTATCTTATTATTTATAATAGAATTATAATTACTAAATTTATTATATATAATATAATATAAAATATCATAATTTTTATATTTAAATAAAAAATAATTACTCTTATTTTTAATAAAAATTATTAATTTTTTAATTATTATTTGAATAAGAAAAAGTACAAACCAAACCCACCGGATGGGTTGAAACATTTAAGGCGAGATTTGACTTGATTGGGGCAAATAATTCTCTGCACCTATTGTATTATATTGAACAAAAGGCAGAAGCTATTACTTAAACACAAATCTGGAATTTATATTCCCTACTTAGATCTGGGATTTATATTCCCTACTTAGGTCTAGGGTGCCGAAGTCCTGGCCTTGACGGTTGACCTGTCAATGTTTTAATATCCAACTTATCATCAAAGAGGATCTGACACCAAACCCTTTGATTTGATTGAGGGAATCTTGTCCTTAGCACGTCTCTTTAATTCAAGGAAGTGCAAAAGAAGAAGCCTTGCTTATCTTCAAGTAACAAAATTTATATTTTACAATCAGACAAAATTTATATTTAACTTCTCTCTCTCAGTCTCTCCATATCTATCTATCTATACAATGAGAGGTTTAAAACTCATGTTGTAGTGTTTCTCGATGAAATTCATATATGTTGTAACTTGTAACCCTATAAGTTTAATTTCGTTTTATTTTTCGATGATCCTAATAAATGTTCTGGTGGAAATACTAAAGATTGCGCAGAATGATTACTGCATTCAAGAAGAGTACTTAGTTTTATTGAATAATTCTGTTCTCTTTTAATATAGGTTTCTAAGCAACACATAATCATGACAAATAAAGGGCGTTACACCCCCTTCAACTATTGTTGGAAATACAACTGGATACCATTATCAACCAACCAAACAGGAAGCCTTCTTGCCGTGGATGCCAGAATAGCAACACTGTAACTTGCTTGCTGGGCAAGTTGACAAACAAGGAGAATCCCACTTATGATCCAAAGACTCGGAGCGAGTGATTTACAGTAGTGAAGCCTCCATCAACCATGAGATTCAGCCCACTTACATACTTTGCTTCATCACTAGCTAAGAAGAGCACAGCATTAGCCACTTCGCCAGTAGTCAATTCTACCCCTTGCAAGTTTGCCTGTCTCCCTGTAAAAGAACGAATGGCGGCTAAGGCATCCTCTGTTCTCTCATCCTCAGGCAAATGAGCCAAAGCCAATCCAGTTGCAACACAATAAGGTGACACACAGTTCACCCTTATCCCATGTAACCCTAGCTCAGCTGCAACATTCCTTGTGAGCCCCAAGACAGCATGCTTAGAACCGGTGTATGCATGTGGACCCAGGCCCCCTATGGTACTGGCCACGCTGCACAAGGAAATGATCGATCCCTTCTTCAATGGGATCATAATCCGGGCAGCGTGTTTCATTCCATGGAACACTCCCTTCACATTTATGTTAAATACTTTATCAAATTCTGATAAGTCTGCATCACGGATATCAGGACACGGTGATCCAGAAATCCCAGCATTGTTGACCATGATGTCAAGGGTGCCAAATTTACTTACAGTGAAGTCCACTGCACTTTGAACATTATCCTCAACTGTAACATCACAATGGAAAAAACAGACATTGGTGCTTCCATCAAGGGATTCACAGACCTGCTTGCCAAGGATGTCTTGCACGTCAGCTACACAAATTTTGGCACCATGGAGGTGGAACAGGCGGACAATGCTCTCACCAATGCCAGAGGCTCCACCAGTAACCAAGGCCACTTTGCCTAATAGCCTGAGGAAGAGAGAACACGGTAACCTAAAATCACATAGTGTGAGAGGAAAAATACGATGCAGTATGTTGGTGGGTTCCCCTAACACCACAGGAAATATAAAACCTAAAAGAATAAAAGAACATAATAAAAATATATGTAAAGATTTTATAGATCGAGAACATGAACAAACAAATTAGATTTCAAAGACAGAAATCCAAAAATACTGTAACAGAAAAAATGAAATGATAACTTGGAAAAGATGTCATTTAAGGGATAATGCTTTCCCAACAATACTATTGCAATCTAGGGACATCTAGGACCTCTACTGTAGAGGGGGAAAAAAAAGCTGACTTTGAACTAGTGCAAGCCGCAATATAAACTTGTTCCGATCAGATGCAAAACAATAATGCATCCAGCATGAATATTTCATAGACATAGAGCTTGTGGTTCAGAAAGATTGCAGAATGGAAAGATAGCATCAGTAAGAAAAGGAGGGTGTGATTAATAGTAACCAGATTACTAGCATTCAAGCACCTATATGGGACACGGCAAAGATTTCCAATCAAAACACTTTGGGGAACCACTAATATTGTGTTTTCTTCAAACTATGATTGGTTTCTATTAGCTCTCAGCTTCATCTGGAGTTTCAACTCGTCCATGCCATATACCAGCCGGGTTTTGTCATCAGGCTAGTAAGTTAAGTTTTATACTTAACGAGTCCTAGTTCCCATGTACATGGACTAGAATAGCAACTGGTAATTTCACACAATGTGATTGACACGTGGGAAGTTCATAGACATAATGAATTCAGGATTTCAGGATCCATTCAATTTTCTTGCATGCCTTAGCATAGCACTCTACAGATTGGAGACATTTCCAGAGTAATGACCTATTAATCTTCTACACTTTGTTGGAAGATTTAAGAATACTGACAAGTATTTGCACATCCAGATTCCAGACAGCTCAGGGATAAGCAAAAGGAATATAATGGAGTATGCTATGGGGTCAATAGGAAAGTCAACGTCTGAACATACTGCCACCTCTCAAAAGCATGTACTTAGCATTAAAGACTGTCAAATCTCGTTTTAAATGAATAAATTAGATCTAGATACATACTAAGAAAAAACCACAAAGGCTACTAATACAAACTTTGGTACATGCTGCCCACTCTTCTAATTTAAACGTGGTTTATAAAATACTTTGCTTCTTGATAATCTCTGTCATTTTTGCCAAAATTCTTCATAAAATGTAACATTACTATGATTTTAGCTATCATTTTTCACGTTACCCCTAGTTCCCTTGCATTTTACAATTTTAATTTTCCTTTTCTTATCAACCCCTGCAAAAAATGCAAAGCAACATACTAATTTCAAGTTTTCAACACATATGGTAAACAGTGAATATGTGAACTATCCAGCCCAAACAAAATAATAATAATAATAATAATAAAAAACGGTTGAGGAGTCAGCAGAAAACGTTCCAAAAGCTAAACAAAATCCGATACCCAAATAAGCACAACTCATGAAGCTGGCTCCAAAAGAGAATAAAAGCAGTGAAGGAAAACCAACGCAGAAAAGGAGTCATAAGATATCAAACAGAAAAAGAATGAAAAAGATGGGATTTGCAGACCAAATACTAATACTTTAAGGGAAAATAAGAGAGATAAAATGAGAAACCAAAGATCATATTCATTTAGCAGACCGGAAAAAGAGTGAACTAAAAAGTTCATAAACGAATTTAATATTAAAAATTATTCAGTATCTCCAGGCATTGACCTCACATAACCACAATTCAAAGCCTCAGTCAAAATAACATTACCAACCCAAAAACTTTCAGTAAGAGCTATCTTACACAAAATCTGATTCCATAAAACCAACGAATGATCCGATGCTTCGAGCGGATCTAAATTCAGAAACAAATTTTGGTACAGGAGATGGTGCAAGCAAATTACCATTATAAATTAGACATACAAAAGCAGAATCAAACAGAAATTGCGACGCAGAATGACAGGTGCTTTGCTATTGAAGCAAACAAAATGAAGTTATAGAAAAAGCAGCGAGAAATACTCGCAGGCTTACCTTTGCGCTGAAAGCGAGGACTGAGCATCAATGGTGGTAGGGGACATCGCTGTTCTTGCTCTTACTGTCGCCGTATAGTTCCACTCTTTGCTGGCACCAAGTGATAAATATTGTAGTGATGTGAATCGGCTTCAACCATGTGCGGCTGATTCATAATTGCTTGGGTTTCCGGTACTCCTCTTTTTGTCTTTCATTTTCACCCTTAACGTGTTCTTACAAGAAATTAAAAATTATGGAAGCGTACGATATTTTCGCATTAGGTCCGGGAGCAGACTTAATAATTTAATAATAATTGAAGTGATAAATCATTTAAAATAAAAAATTGTACTAATTAAATGTAAGACTCTAAATAGAAAAGAAAAGAAAAGAAGAGGAAAAAAAATATTACTTGTTGTTATTCTTTAAAAATTTTGTTTAAAGAGGAAAATATAATAAAAATTTGTGATTAATCCTTAAAAGACTTCATTTATATTTATATACTCGACGTTTCTTTATAACAAAGAATAAAATTTTCTATGTAGATTCTAACTTGAAAATCTTCATTCCCTGCCGCAAGTATATCAAATTTGTCTCAAATATTTTTAAATTTTACTTAATAAAATATTTTTTATAAATATTTTTTTATAAATTTATTGCTGCAAAAAATATGGAAACTATTAATATTTAAAAATATCTTACTTATATTCCTTTCAAAGATACTTAATGCGTAAAAAATACATATTATATTTATGAAATTTTTTCTAATAAAAATATAAAAGTATTTTTTTTCTAATTAATAATAATTATATCTAATAATTGTGACCCATATCTATTTACATTCAATTTTGTTTTAATCTATCGATATTAAATTTAAAGAAAATATGAATTAGTTCATTATTGACCATATTAAATAAGAATCATACTAAGTCAAATTATAGTATTTTTTTTATAAACTTTTGAAGGAATAATTATAATATTATTGTATTTTTTGTCATATTGTATATTAACTTACCATATCATTTGTTGATGAGAAAATTTTTTTATAAGAAGAGATTTTTCAAAAAATATTAATTTAAAAAATTTATTAATATATAAGCTTTTTAAGAAATAGTAAAATTGTAAAAATACATAATAATTAATTATATATTTTGATTTAACCTTCCATTATCCTTTAAACATTCAAATAAAGGGAAGGAATTTGTGATTCTTCATTTGTTTTTATGGAAAGTATTTTTTATAAAAATATAGTTGTAAATTATTAAGATATTGAAAAACATCCTATATGCTCAAAGTTAAATATAAAGAATTTTGTGAAAAATTACTTTCTTTTTTTAAAAAAAATTTATTTTCTTTTATTATCATAACTCTAAATATCATTTTTTTAATAATAAAATATATACACAATATATCACTTCTCAATTTACATAGAAGTATATGAGCTTTTTCTACAAAAAAAAAAGATATGTTCTAAAAAACAAATAAAACCTTAGAATCTATCTGTTTCATCAAAAAGCATTTTTTATAAAAAAAATTATTTGGATGTATATTGACAAGGGAATAATATGTTATTTGCATTTTTTATTAAAAAAATGATACTTATAACTATAATATTAAAAGAAAGTAAATTTCTTTTTGAAATAAAAAAGTTATTTTCCCAAATATTTAATATTTAATATTAAATAAATAAAATATTTTATTTTATGCTAACATATTATATTATAATTATATTTTACTTGAAACCTTTTCCATTTCTGTTAAAACAAACAGAGACCTTCCATCCCCTTCCCTGCCTTTCCCGTCCGTTCTCTCTCATTATATTTAATTTCATTTCCTTTAAATTCCACACATCCTAAAAATTAAATAAAGTCAATGCAATGTAGTGGCGAAGCCACGTTTTAGCGTGGACGTATCTCTTTACTGAAATTCTCAAAATCTTATTTGCCACTATATATCACTTGAAATAACTCCATTAAATTTCAAATTTTACCAACATAAAGTCAACACAGATCGAAGACATTTCCAGAGTAATGACCTATTAATCTTCCACACTCTGTTGGAAGATTTAAGAATACCGACAAGTATCTGCACATCCGCATTCCAGACAGCTGAGAGATGAGTAAAAGGAATATAATGGAGTATGCTATGGGGTCACCAGGAGAGTCAATGTCTGAACATACTGCCACTTATGAAATAAGCACGGTGAAATATACTTTTAAATGAAGAAATTAGATGTTGCTACATAGGAAGAAAAAACCACAACGGCTACTAATACAAACTTTGGTACAAGCTGCTCACTCTTCTAATTTAAACGTAATTTATAAAATGCTTTGCTTCACGATAATCTCTGTCATTTTTCCCGAAATTCTTTATAAAATTTAACATTATTACGATTTTAGCTATCACTTTTCACGTTACCCCTAGTTCCCTTGCATTTTATAATTTTAATTTGCCTCTTATTATCGACCCCTGCAAAAAATGCGGAGCAACATACTAAGTTCAAGTTTTCAACACATGGTAAACAGTAAATGTGTGAACCATAAAAAAAAGAAAAAAGGGATTGAGGAGTAAGCAGAAAATCTTCCAAAAGTTAAACAAAATCCGATACCCAAATAAGCCCAACTCATGAACCTGGCTCCAAAAGAAAATAAGAGCAGTGAAGGAAAATCAACGCAGAAAAGTAGTCATAAGAAATCAAACAGCAAAAGAATGAAAAAGATGGGATGTGCAAACCAAATACTAATACTTTAACCTGTGTTTGGTTGGAGTGAAAAGGGGGGAGAAAAGAAAATTAGGATAGAAAAGTGGGGAGAAATGGTAGTTTTCTTCTGTTTGGATGCTGGAGAAAATGGGGTAGAAGAGAAAATAAAAATTACACAGTACTGCGGGTCCCATATGTTTTTTTTCACCTCATCTAATGGGAGAAATGGGAAGAAAACTTGGTTGAGTTGGAGGCTACTGTTGCGTGGGGAGCTGCTGCTGCCGTGTTCGTTCCAGCTGCAGAGGAGGTCTTCGCCGGCGACGTCATCGGAGGTAGGTGCAGAGGGCAGAGAAGGTCTGCAGATCGGCGCTGTTTAGAGCTTGTTCTCAGCGTGCCTTCCACGATCACCATCGCGGCTTCGTTGCACCTGCGGGAGGCCGGAGAAGGTCGAGTTTCTGCTTCTTCTTCGCGGGTTGCTGGCCGAGGGAGGTGCTGGACGGCCGATCTGTAGCTCAGGTGGCCGGAAAATGCAAGGGCGGCCGGGTTTGGCTGCTGGACGGCCCAAACTGGGTTATCTAACCCGACCCGGTTTGACCGGGTCAAACAGACCCGGTTTCCCTTTTTTTTTACATAATTAAGAAATATTTTTTTAGGAATAAAAATATTTGTATTCTGTATTAATTATTAGATTATCTTTATGTTACTTAAATTTGGATGATTATGATAAAAATATGTAAGTTTGAAAAGTGGGGTTTTCTATTTGGAAAAAAAAATAAAGTGTATGAGAAAAAAATGGTAAGGAACCAATTATAGATTATCTAATGCATTTGAACAAAATATATGTGAATTGTTTGAAAGTTAGAAGATGAAGTTTTTTATATATGGTACGACATTTTATAATGCATCTTATTTTGAATTGATAACATTCAGTAAAAAGAAGAGGATAAAGTTAATGTCTTTCTATTTCACGTGACAATGAGATTATTCAATTTTTACAATGTACACGTCTTCTTAATTTTTTAGTAAGTAAATTTGTAAAAAGTGATGAAAAAATATGATGGCTTGAAATTATAATTAATTATTTATTTTAAGTTTAATTAATAAATTATTTTAATTAAATTTATTCTATTTATAAATAATTTAATTTTTTAAATTTTAATATTATTTTAGTATAATAAATGTTCTTGTATTAATTTTATATCCATTCAAATAAAAGTAATTAATATTATCCATTTTATTTCTCTTTTATTTTCTCCTCTATCCAAATTTCTCTTGTATTTTCTTTTCTCCTCTATTTTTTCTTACAACCAAACAACCCTGAAGAAAATAACTTTTACTCTATTTTTTTTCTCCTCTATTTTCTTTGCTCTTCTTTTCTCTTGCAACCAAACAAAAAAGGGAAGAGAGAGAGAGAGATAATATGAGAAACCAAAGATCATTTTGATTTAGCGGACTGGAGAAAGAGTGAACTAGAAAGTTCATAAATAAATTTATTTAATATTAAAAATTGATCAGTATCTCGAGGCATTGACCTCACATAACCACAGTTCAGAGCTTCAGCCAAATTTCAGTCAAAATAACACTACCAGCCAAAAAACTTTCAGGAAAAGCTATCTTTGCACAAAATCTGATTGCATAAAACCGACAAATGATCCGATGCCTCAAGCGGATCTAAACCCAGAAACTGATTTTGATATTGGAGAAGGTGCAAGCAAATTACCATTATAAATTGGACATACAACAGCAGAATCAAACAGAAATTGTGACGTAAAATGACAGGTGCTTTGCTATTGAAGCAAAGAAATTGAAGTTATAGAAAAAGCAGCGGGAAAGGCTCGCCGGCTTACCTTTGCGCTGAAAGCGTGGGCTGAGAATCAATGGTGGCAGGGGACATGGCTGTTCTTGCTCTTACTGTCGCCGTATAGTTCCACTCTTTGCTGACCCAGTGATAAACGGCGTGGTGCTGTGAGCCGGCTTCGAGTACGTGTGGCAGCTTTATTGTTGCTTGGGTTTCCGGGACGACTCCTCACTTTCGATCTTTCATTTTCGCTCCCAACGTCTTCTTACGAGAAGTTAAAAATAAGGGAAGTGTATGATACCTTCACATTGGGCATGGGAGCAGCCTTAATAATTTTCTTAAGAATAGTTATTCCATAGTTAAAGTAAAAATTAGAGTATGGATATCTTAAATAATTAATAATTTTTAAACTATTTAATTTTTTTGTTATTAAATTTAAGGAATGTGATAATTTAGTTGGTAACTTATTTAACTAGTGAATTAAATTTATTTCAAAAATATCCATAATATCTTATTATTAACAAAAAATTTTATCTTTAACCATGCATTATCTATTTATTCAAATTTTTTCTTCCTTTATTAACATTAGAGGAAAATTTTACTTTTTTTTGTTATATTTGGATCAAATATTAATATAATTTAAAATATATATATAATTTCTTAAAATTATATTAAATATTAAATGAAATATTTATTACTTTTATAAATATAGTTAATTCTTATAATAATTTTAAGATTAGTGAAGTTAGTAAAAGAGTCTTACATTTTATTTTTCATATATGAACTCTCCCCCAAATTCCATTTCTTCTTAAAAAAAAAAAAAGATTAAATTATATTTATAGTAAACAGAATAATTAATTATTATTTTTAAAAGTAATAATTATTATATTTTTAAAATTTATAAATGGAATATTTTTTATTTTTATAATATTTTTAATAGAAATTAAAAGTAATTATTTTTATCTCACTAAAAAGTATTTATCTTAATTCTTTAGTATAATTTGAATTTTATTCGATACATAAAAAAGTATCCAACATGCTAATAAAAAATTTGAATTTAATCAATTTCTATAAATAACAAAATTCATGCCTATTTTATATTTTATTATATAATCATGAATAATTGTATAATTATCATATTATATTAATATGAATGATTTATTTTATCAAATATATATTTAATATATAAAAGTAATTGAAAATATATTAAAACTATTAATTAGATAAAAATAAAATCATTACATATATCTTCATAATTTATTAATCACAATGGAATGATGAATGAGACATCATTAAACCTTCTTTTAATTTTATTTATTTTCAAATTTTTTATTAACTAAATAAGTTTTTATATAATCAAATATTTAATAAATATTACAATCATTTAAAAATATAAATATAAAAATTTTAATCAAATTTAAATTTTAAAAAAATAAATTTAATTAAATAGATTTTATATAAAGTCATATATTAAGATAAGAATACTTTTTAATAATTATTTTAAGTAAAATTTAATTTTAATTTATTTTATAAAATTTTATATTATTAATATTTGTCAATTGAGTTTCAGATATTATATTGGATATAATAAATCCATACTCTCATTTTCACTTATTACCCTATATTTTAATTATTTTTTAAGTTTATTTTTATAAAATTTTACACTAATCATATAATATGTTTTTAATATTATTAATGAACAAAAAGTTAAGTCATTAAAAAAATAAAAATAACAAAAAATTTTATTAAATATAGAAAAGTTATAGCAATTTTTAATAATACACTAAGCAATTTTACAAAATTTTACAATATTATTTTAAAATGTTAAAATGAAAAATTTTATTGCGTAAACTGACTTTTAGTTTTCATAATTTAAATTGATTTATTGATATTATAAATAAAATAATTTTACACTATTATTTATCATATATTTTACATTATTAAAAATTAGTAAATTATTTTTATTAAAAATAACAATTTATGATCACGTTTATTTTTTAATAATATGAGACCTTTTATATAAATTTTTTTTATTAATAATAGAATATATAAAATTCTAATATTAATATTACTAAATAATCATATTTTTATGGTATTTAATATCACAAACTAATGACCATTTTATAGAATGTAAATTAAGAAAAAATTGTGTAAACTATTTAGTGAAAATAAAAAAATTATTATATCTAATTTATTAATGTGTGTGATTAGTAAATATAAAAAGTAAGTGAGGTAAAAAGAAAATTTTATTTTATTATTTTATTTAGGTAATAAATAGTGTGGGTAGGTAATAAATAGTGTGAGTCCTACAAAATAATACAAGTGGCAAATATTTATAATTATTGTTAGTTGAGGTATCAATACTTAAATTTTTAGTTTGGGTATTAAAGAATTATCCTTTTCTTAATAATAATTGAAGTGCCAAATCATTCAAAATAAAAATGTTTTACAAATTAAAGCTAAGACTATAATGGGAAAGGAAGGGAAAGGAAAGACTATGTACTATTCTTTAATAATTTTGTTTAAAGAGGAAAATTTAACAAGATTTCATAATTTTTAATATTTTGTATTACTTTAAATTATGAGATTTTGAAAAATCATATATTTAATTTATAATTCTAAACCTATTTTATTTTTATTTTTTATTTATATTTTTATATTCTATAATACCCAAATTTTTAGTTTGGGTATTATAGAATTATCCTTTTCTTAATAATAATTGAAGTGCCAAATCATTCAAAATAAAAATGTTTTACAAATTAAAGCTAAGACTGTAATGGGAAAGGAGGGGAAAGGAAAGATTACGTACTATTCTTTAATAATTTTGTTTAAAGAGGAAAATGTAACAAGATTTCATAATTTTTAATATTTTGTATTCTTCTAAATTACGAGATTTTGAAAAATCATATATTTAATTTATAATTCTAAACTTATTTTATTTTTATTTTTTATTTATATTTTTAATATTTCATTATTATAAAAACAAAACTCTGTATGTAGAACCGAACTTATAAGTCTTCGTTCTCTATCACAAATTGGTTAGACTTATTATATATCAAATTTTGTCTCAAATATTTTAAAATTTTATTTAATAAAATATTTTCATAAATATTTTTCTGTACATTTATTACTATAAAAATATGGAAACTATTAATATTTAAAAATATATTATTTATATCCTATTGAAAGATAATTAAGATGTGAAAAATACATATTATAATTCTAAATTTTTTAATTAAAATATTAAACTATATTTTTTATTGATAATAATTAGATTTAATGATTGTAACTCATATATATTTTGATCCATTCATATTAGATTTGGAGTAAATATGGATGAAGTCATTATTAATCTTGTCAAATAAAGATTACATCGAGTTATTTATATTATTTTTTATAAGCTTTTTAAGGAAGAATTATGATATGAGTTCAAATTTGATCAATTATAAATGTAAAATTTTTTATATTATCAGTGAATAAGAAGAAAATATCTTATTAAAATAATTAATAATTTTTAATAGTAGAAAAAAATTTGCTAGTTTTCTGGTAACATATCTATACATGGGTGGGTGATACCATAAAATAGTAAATGAAATTTAAATTCTTATAATATTATTATATCTTGACTTGACATATCATTTGATGGTGAGAATTTTTAGAAAGATATTTTTTTAAAAAAATTAATTATAAAACAATCATTAATAAATTAACTTTTTAAGAAAGACCAAAATTAAAAAAATGCATATTAATTAGCTACATATTTTGATTTCATCTTTAAACATTCAAATAAAGGAAGGATAACTCATGATTTAGACTTTATTTCATCAAAAAATATTTTTTGTAGAAAAATATCATTTTTTCTCATGTTAATATTTTATAATTATATTTTATTGAAAACTTTTTTGTTTAAGAAAAATAGAGACCTTCCATTCTCCTCCCTTCCTCCCCATTTAGGGATGGTAATGGATTGATTTGTGTAAAACTCAAATCTAATTAAATTCAAATCTATTAAGAATCTACTATTTTTAATTTATTAAAAATTTAGATTCATTAAGGATCTGACATGACTTCATTCAAAGATCCAAAATAAATCTATTTTAATGCATTAATAAAAATACAATTTTAAACTTCTTTAACAAAAATAAAAAGGTTATTCTTTTCTTATTAACAATAATTATGGTTTGACATTGATTTATTTCAAGCCAATTAATGATAAATTAGCTCAACAATTGCTATTGTAAAATTTTTTATATATAATTCATTAATTTATGAATTATATTTAAATTATTTATAAAATTAATTTATCTCTATTTTCTAAAGAAAAGAGAAATTTAATTGTTCAAATAGAATAATAGAAATTTTAAATCAAAAAATGTTATAGGCTATAAAGTTATTGCCTTTATGACATTAGTAATATGAAAATTTTCAATATAAATAGAAGAAGGTGGATGAAAAAATAAATCAAAATCTAAAACTCATTGCCTCTTAAGATCGTGAATTTTGAAAAACACATTAATGCACTCATGGAAAAGCTAATTTTTTTTAAAGAAAAAAATTTAGAATGACTCTATGAATGTACCAATATGAATCAATGATTTAGAAAATCACTCACATAGTTTGTGGCAAAAATACAGAAAGAAAGAATGAGGGATATAGAATTTTAACAAAAAAATAATTGCTAACAAATGATAATCAACCTTATTTATAAATATTTTGGATGAAATATTAGGATCACAAATAGTAGAGAGAATAATGAAAAATAAAACCAATTTATTTTAGAATAAATGAAAAAAATAAAAATTCATACCACCTACTAAGATATCAATTTTTGAAAAAAAATTAATATACTTACAGAAAAGTTTCTTTTGTTGAAGAAAAATTTTTAAATGTGAAACACATCGGCACAGAGAGAATAAGATAAATAAAAGGAGAACATAAATAAAAATTGAAAAGGTTGATAAAAGGAGAGAGAACAACCAATAAATAAGGATAAAGATGAGAGATAAAATTTTAATTGTAAATAAATTTTTTGTAATTGCTAAAGAATCTAATATTTAATTGTTAAATAAATTAATTGTAGAACTACATAGCTATCCACCATTTTTTTCTTACAAAATAAGTTATAATGGTTTTTTTAAGGAACTAAAAAGTGGAAAACAAACCTTTCGATTGTAATTATAATAGTATGGATTCAAAATGGGACTGAAATTCTCTGATCACATTTTATGTTTTAGTGTAGATTAGTATAAGTATATTAATGATGATACTATCAAAAAAGTATCTAAATGATAGAAACTTAGGAAAATGTCATTAATCATGGGTTTATCATTAATTTATTTGTAGGTAATTAATGATAATTTATCTCTACTATTGGTGTTGTATAAAAATTGAAGTTAGTATATTAATCATGATACTACCAAAAAAAGTATATAAATGATATAAACATAGGAAAATGTAATTAATCATGGGTTTGTCATTAATTTATTTGTAGATAATTAATGATAATTTATCTCAACAATTGCTATTGTATAAAAATTTATGCTAATTTGTTAAGGATCAATGATACTACCCAAAAAGTATATGAATGATATAAATTTAGGAGGCATTTAATTCACAGAATCTTACATTCTTAAGAAAGTATACATTCTTAAAATTATAATTTCCACGTATGTAATGTTTTGAAATGTAAATTTCTTATTCTTGTTTCAATATATGTATATGTATGTGTGTGTGTGTGTGTGTGTGTGTGTATTCCTAGAAATATTTTTCAAATTTTCAAATATATTATATTTCTATATTTAATTCATATTTTATATTTTTAGGTGTGATATTAATTTTTTTAAAAATATCCTTATTAAATTTTTTGTTATAAATTATAATAAATTATAAATTTAATTAAAACATATGAATAAAGACTTTTGAAGACCTAATAAATTAATAATTTGGATTCTCTTCAATTAAAACATAATAAATAATTTAATATATAAAATATTAAAAATTTTAAGAATTTGAATTTGAATTTAAATTTTTTATATAATTAATTATATAAGTAAACTAAAAGTCATTACTGATATTGGGATATTAATTTCGCATGACTCATACATTTAAACTTTTATGTTTTTTTAACTTTATAAGGCATTAAAAATTATAAAAAACAATTATAAATTTTAATTGTAATTTTTACGTAAATGAGAAAATTTAAAAAAAACATATATTATATATGAATATGCAATATTAATCAATATAGTCATATATATCAAAATTTAATACTTTATGAATCTTATGTTATTTGGTATAAGACTGTATATAAATTAATAAGGTTGGAATTTAGAAATTACTTATTTTTTTAACTTATTTAGTGTAATTATTTTGTTATTATGAAAAAATTGAAAATAAAAAATATAATTTAAAAGTGAAAAATAAAAATAATTTTTTTATAAAAATTAGGGTATAAAAAAGAGAGATAAAATTATTTTTTTATTTTAATATTAATATTTACATTTCATAAAAATTTGAGATATGCATCTCCTTCCATAAAAGTATTTTGAGAGGAAAGTTACTTAAAAATATTTTTGGATAAATTTTTTAAAATTTTGAATCAAATATAAAAATGTAACATTCTTATGAAATATTCTCGATAATAAAAAAATATTTTACAAACTAAACGTCGTTTTAGAAAAATGTCATTAATCATAGGTCTGTCATTAATTTGTTTGGAACCAATTAATGATTAATGACAATTTAGCTCAATAATTGCTATTGTAAAAAAATTATATATAATTCATTAACTTATTAATGATATTTAAACTGTTAATAAGATTAATTTATCATAGTTTTATAAAATCTTGTGGATAATGATAATGTGAGAAACGTAGAGAGAAACTAATAAATATTGAATGAAAGTTATGGAAAGTTTAGTATTTCAATCTTGCTTAAAATTTATTTAACCGCGTATTAGTTTATATCTATTTTTATTTATTTTAAATTTATAAAATTTTGCCATTTTGATAATATTATAGTGGGGACGAAATTCTCTGATCATCTTTGATGTTTTCTTGTGGCTTAGTACTGTATTTCAATGATGATACTATCAAAAAAAGTATGTAAATAATATAAATCTAGGAAAATGTTATAAATTATGGATTGAACTCTCCTAAAATATAAAATGCACTTTAGAAGATAAAGTATCCAATCTTATTATTATTATTTTATTTATTATTATTTATAAAATAATAAGATAAAATCAATAATGAAATTGGACGCTTTCCCTTCTAAAGTACATTTTACACTTTAAAAGAACTTAATTCATAAATTATGAGTTTGTCATTAATTTATTTATAGGAAGGTTCTTGGATACTCAAGTTTGAAAGATGAGTACCGCAATCTGAACCGTTGAAAAGGTTCGATTGCATCCCTACCCTTAATTCAAAATTACTTGAAACTGGTTTCACTTCTCCGAGGGAAGTAATGTAATGACGAGAATATCCTTTCCATTAAACGCAGATTGGACTGACGATGAAAGCATCTCAGGGGCAAAGAGCTCTCGTCTAAGGGATTCGAACTCGACATAAGTATTGGCTCGCTTGCGATGGCGTTGTGATATCAATACTCTCATATTGAAACCGACCAAAAAAGTAGTTAAATTCAATACCAGTTGAAACCATGCAACAAAAAAAGAGTAAAAATAAACAAGACGATTGTAACTGAAAATGAATAAGAGTTTCTGTTATTTCTATCATCTTTTTAGAATTACAATCAATCTGTTGCTCGTTTTCCCTTATCAATCAAATAGGTGCGATGGTAGAGTAGTACAAGATGCAGCAAAGTGATCAGCAGTCATCTTCCAAAAAAATTCAACCTCTAAAATAACACTTACAACAAGACGTAAAGAACAGAGAAGGCAAGACTTGCAACTTAATTGCAGGTTATAAGCTTAAATGGTGATTTACATTTTTCGGCAATTAACTTGACCACAAATTCCAAGTCAAGTTTGTGGAATATGGCATAGTATAAAAACACTAATTTGACCTCTTTTTAAAGTGAAGATACAAATAAGCAGGGGAAAAATAGACGAGAAATCAATCTCCAAACGAATTTTTCCATCTTGAAGAGCACAGACGAGAGAATTGGCAGCACCATTGATTAAAACTTCGTAGGATTTGGGTTTGTAAACAGCCACCCCGGCTTTGAGATCAAAATCTGGAGCTATTGGGACTGTCTGATTTTTTACGTTGGAATGGATTTTGGTCCTGAATGGGAGTTTTAGAAGAGGTTAAGGAGTTGGCCAAGTAGAATGTAGAAGGGGGTGGTAGAGTGAAAGAAAAGGACTTAGACAGAGAAAGAAGAGGATGGTGAAGTCAGCGGAGGAGGGTGATGTTGTAGGGTGAAGTTGAGAAGGCGACGATGAACATGACCATTTCTGCAATTCGTGTGGCAGCAGGAGCACGTGTCAAGGATAAAGGAAGGAAGAGGGAGGAAAAGCCCACTAGGACAGACCAAGGTACAGACAATATGCTTCTTGTGCTTTTTTCTTTTAACGGGCAATAAGGGTAATACAGGTAAAAGAAAATATGCCTCACCAATAGCCTTTTCAGCCAACGGAAAAGAACTGGTCATTTATTCACGTGTCAGCGTGCGAGTGCCATGAGTACTATGAGTACCGTAAATATGAGTACTCAAGAAACTCCACTTATAACCATTTAATGAAAATTTATGTCAGCAATTGCTATTGTATAAAAATTTAGATTTACATAAATGATATATATACGGGGAAGATTATAGTATCTTTAAAAAAGTAGGAGTTTTGAAACTCAGGGCACATGGCAGATTAATAATTACCCACGTGTAACTGCTGCAAACTTAAAATAATTAGGTGAAAATTACATATATGACCCACATTTAAGTGAGGAAGAGAAATACGAAAATGCATTTCTCCAGCTTTAGTTTTTGAGTCATCCTAGGCAATTTTATAAAATAATGTTTCGCCTACGTCTATAGAAATAATATGCATCAACATGCGAGCACCAATTATATTTTTGGATAATATTTATTAATTATTAATAATTAATAAATCATGCTATAAATATAGAATTTTTTGGGGCAAGCGATTTTTTTTTGTGAGACGTGTTGGGTTGGGAGAAGAAAATTTTTCCGCCCAACACTGTTCCTTTTTTTTTTCCATTTCTTGTTTAATTTTTATTTATACTATTGATAATTTAAATATTATTGAGTATCATAAACTTAATATAGTATGATATTTTTAGAATAAAATATTTCAAATAATTAAATTTTTATTTAATTAAATTAATTTTTAAATATTACATATTAATTAAAATTTTTTAAAGCTTTATTCTTCCTCATACACTACTTCACATTTTTTTATTTATATTATTTACACTCAAATATTATTCTATAACACAAATTTAACATAATAAAATTTATTTTTATGATAAAAATATTTTAAATAAGTTTAAATTTTTGTATAATTAAATTTATTCACTTTATTATATATTTTAGCTTTAACTTTTATTGTTGTTTCTCTACCTTATATTTATTTTGTTTCCTATTTTCTTATTTTTCATATCTATTTTTGTTGCTTATAACTCATATATTAATATTACAAAGTAGTGTGTATATATATATATATATATATATATATATATATATATATATATATATATATATATATATATATATATATATATATATATATATAACATTATATATTTTATACATATTTTATTAATTCATAATTTTAAATTAAAAATATATAAATTATAATTTTATCAAGGCTTTATCATCTATTTCATTATATATTCTCTACCTTATATTCATTTCATCTATTTCATTATATATTTTTATTTTTTTATCTTCACTGCTATTATTTAAAATTTAAATGTAATACATAGAATAATATTAATATAATTCAATTTATTTTTATTATAAAATTAATTTTAATCAGTTATATATTTTATTTAATTGAATTAGTTTATTATATATTTTCTTTTTGAGTAGTGTGTATATATATGTATATTATATTTTCAATTCATATTACTTAATAATTCATATATTATTTTCTTTTTATTATTTATTTTATCACATATTTTTTATATGAATGCCTAATCTTTACGGTTAAAGTGCTATTGTTACTAATAAATATAAATATAACATAATACATTTTTATTGCATAATAAAATATATTAAATTAGTTAAAAATTAAATTTAATTCAAATACATATGGATAATGATATTTATCATTTTAATATTATTCAACTACATATTATATTTTTAAAAATTTAATTTTCCTTTACTGTTGGTGTAAATCTACTCTACACTACTACTAAATCATGTGATTTCATTTGATAAATAAATATTAAAATTTATTTAATACAGTTAAAAAAAAATTTAACTACTTTTTAATGAAGCATCTTCTTATCATTTGTGAATAGTATAAAATATTTTAATTTAATAATAAATCAAATTTAAACTTTATTTTTAATTATATTATATTTCATAATATGTCACATCACATTTTTTAAATTATTTAAATAGCCATATTATTTAACTACATTTATATATTTGAATTAAATTATTTAATTATATATTATATTTTTAATCTTCTATTTAATTCTTTAAATTATGTAATTTACCTTCCATGCATCATTTTATCATGAGATACTTTTTCACCTAAATTTTCGACACTTGCTATTATTTTTTTCTACTTTTATTTTGTAGTATTTATATATTTGTTTTTTGTTGCTAGGTTATTGAATTATTATTATTATTATAATATTAATTCTTTGACCAAAAAATTTTTTCTTAATTTTTTTCATTATTTATTATATTATAATAATATAACAAAATGAAGTTACTTTTTCAATTTTGAACTTACTTTTAGAGTTTCTCATAATATAATAATTTATTTTTTATAATTTTTAAATTGCTTTAATTCCTATCATTTTTAAAGAAATAATATGGATATTTCTTTAAATGAAGGGCTAAGATTACAATAATAGAATCTATTGGGTAGTAATAGGCCACATCATCTGGGGTTTTAAATCCCCAAGGTACCTTAGACTATGCCTATATTCAAAAATTTTATTTTATTTTATTTTTATAATTTGGATCTAATCTCAAAATATTATCATATGATAATATTTTCTTTGGTGAATGATATGGTATCTTTGGAAAAATCTGAGGGTTTGGAACCTAAGACATATGGCAAAATGCTAGTAGGCCACGTAGCAAATATGCAGTAAAATATAGAGTTTTAATAGTGAAAATCAATTAGGCAAGATTGCATGAATGACTTTATTATTATTATTGAGATAGAGCACCAACTAGCTATGTAGACATAGTTGTCATCGGTGGCAATCATCAATAATTGGACGACTCGTAGAATCTAAGTCAGTCATTTCATATTAATAATATTAGCACTATTATTATTGAAAATAATTCATTAGTGTTAACAATTTAATTTCACATAACATTAACCTATATAAGTTGTGTGTAGACATTTCATGGGAGAATTTGTCTAGGAACAATTGAATAATTTTTCTAGCATTTTATCTATTTTCAAGTGCCTAAAGCCTATAAACAAATGTTAAAATTATGTAAAGTAAATTAATTAATTATGATATATTAAATTTAAAAAATTAAATTAGACTAATTTACATTATTCATAAATTACAAGAAGACACATTTTTAAAAAATAATAGTAATTAAGAATTTTTAACTACAATAAAGGATTTTTAGTAATTTTTTTATTAACATAATAACACATGAGTGATTGATAGTATAAAACTAATTTACACTAATGGTAAATCAAATTTAAATCTTTCTATTAAATACTCTTTGACTTGAATATTTTTAAAGATTATTTTAGGAGGAAATTTTTTTATTTTGAGAAGGAATTTTGCAACTAGAAGAATTTTAAAAGAAGATATAGATAGATAGATAGATATAGAATAGAATATAGAATATACATTAAAATTAGTTTGAAAATAATTATAAGAGTTTTATGACAAACATCAAACATAGTTTATTAATAAATTATGAATTTTTTATTTGTTTAAAATATGATAAAAAAATAAATAATTACAACATATCAAATTTAGAAAGAAAGCAAATTAACCTAAAAAATAATAAGTTAATAATTTTATTTTAAAATAATAATTTCAAAATGAATAAATTTTATTATAATTTATTTAATTTTAAATTATTGGTACAAATTAGAAATACATTAAATATATGATTTTTGAATTTGTAATTATTATTTTAAATTTAAATTTAATTTAAAAGCTTTAAAAATTATTTTTTTAAAAATTCACAAACCCAGTTTACAAATCTACAATTTTTAGATATTAAGATTTGAATTTTCATTTAAAAAATTCACAAATTTCATAAATCAACTCTAGTCTCATCCACACGAATTAATCCACAAACAAGTTGAATTGATCTATTAACCAATGAAGAGATGAATGTTGGGAATAAAAAATTTTTAGTGGCTCGCCATCGAAGGATTAGACAAATAGTATAAATCAGAGTGTTAGTAGAGTTTAGATGCTGGGCTTATGAATCTTACATTGTTTTCTTTTACCCATTTAGGTGTCCACGTCACTCCAAGCTCGAAACCGGGAGCACCGTAGAACAGGCCTATATATATATATATATATATATATATATATATATATATATATATATATATATATATATATATGTATGTATAGTTCAGTAATTCCTGAATTATACTCCACCTGTTTTTAAAACTATATTGTCTCAGTTTTATGAAAAAAAAAGTAATTGCTCAAATAAAATGATAGACAATTTCAACCAGAAAATGATTGGCTATAAAGTTATTGTCTTTTCGACATTAGTAATATAAAATTTTTCAATAAAAAGAGAAGAAGGAGGTGGAAAAATAAATCAAAATCTAAAATGAATTACCTCTTAAGATTATGAATTTTGAAAGCACATTAATGTAATTATGGAAGAGCCAATTTTTTTAAAATAACAAACTTCTAGAATGACTCCATGAAGGTACTAATATACAGCAATCATATAGAAAATCATGTGCAAAATTTATGGCAAAAATGTAGAAAGAATAAGGGATATACAATTTTAACAAAAAAGTAATTGCTAACAAATGATAATCAACCTTATTAACGAATGTTTTGGATGAAATATTAAGATTGCAAGCAATAGAGAAAATAAAAAAAATAAAATTAATTTATTTCATAATAAATGAAAAAATAGAAATTTATGCCATATCTTAATATGTCAATTTTTTAGAGAGAGAGAGAGAGAGAGAGAAAAACCAATAAATAAGGGTAAAGATGGGTGATGGAATTTTAAATACAAATAATTTTTTGGTAATTATTAATGAAACTAAAATTTAATTGTTAATTAAGTTTTCATGGATTTTTTTGAGAAAAACTAAAAAGTGGATATCAAATCTTTCAATTGTCATTATATAATAGTATAGATGTTTAAAAATTATACAATATTATCCTTCTTAAATAAATGCGATTACCAAATTTGGTTTATTTGTCACAAAAAATGTTTCCCATGATTAATTTTTCTTTGATTTGACTATGATATCCTGTCTATAAGCCTCTTTATGTCTCCTCGTTCAAATCTTCATTAATTTCTCTCGACAACTCACCATATAAACAACTAGTATAATCCATGGGTGCCCTTGTGCCTCAAAGGGATTTTTGAAGAAATAATAATTAACGGTACTCATAAACATTTTGAATGTTAGGATTAGATCTCAAAATAAGAGAAATAGAATTAATGCATGTAAATATAAATGAAAAAGAGTTTAATTCTTCAAATAAAATAATAAAAATTCTTAGTCAAAAAATATTGTAAATTATTAAGTTTATGTGCATATGTCTATAGCAATAGGAAAATTTTCAATATAAAGAAACACAAAAAGATGAAGAGAAAACACAAAATTGGAGACATATCATCTCTTGAGATTATAGATTTTACAAACCTAATTAATATGTCGATTATAGTACGGAAAATTTTCTGAAATATTTGTTGTAAAGCACAGAGAACGAGAAAAAGGGTACGCAGATAAAGATAATGTGAGGGAGGAAGGGAGAAACTAATAAGTAACAAAGAAGAGTACCGGAAAGTTTAGTATTTCAATCTTTTTAAAAATTATTTAACCATGTATTAGTGCATACTATTTTTATTTATTTTAAATTTATAAAAATTTCACCTTATTTTCATATAGAAAATGGGACAAAAAAAACTCTCTAATCGCTTTTTATACTTTAGTACAGAAGAGTGTATATATATACGTGGAACATATCAAGTAGTGAGATTATTATTTTTATTTGAGAAATAAGATAACTTAATTATGGCTTCTATAAAAAGACTGAATTGATGGAAAATTATTGAATGTCGGACAAATTATTTAATTTGATTAATTTTATTTTGAAATTTCCAATCAACACTAATGAATTATATAAATATACCAATCTAATTATAAAAAAGACAAGAACAATTTCAAATAACACTTTTGATATATATCCAACAAAATCAAATCAAAATTATAATATTTAAAATCATAATAATTTATGATATCCCTTTATCAATTTTACATAAACTTAATAAAAATAGAATATCATAATTTTACAATCATCCAAAAAATAATAACATAAATTAAAGGTCATATCAAAAAATGGATAAAATTATAATATCAAAATAGATGATAATTTAATAATTTAATAAAAATAATCAAATCATAATAGATTATAATAGACAAGGTTAATAAACAACATTCATAAGAAAAAATTTGAAGAAAATGAACAGTTCTTAAGGTTGAAACTTATGACCACCAAAGAAGGAGTTACATAAGCTATCAAATAAAGATACGAGTTTCTAATGACAAGAAAGAAAATAAAAAAATAATGCCTTTAATAATTAGTTCATTCATTTAAATAGAATGCTTTTATGTTTTGGCCATAGTCAATCCACCCAAATTTAATATTGCGCACTTTATTAGAGAATTTTGATGGTAGTGCCATCCACTCCATTGACAAACCGGCCATGTTCGGTAAAAATTATCTTAAAAAACACGATTTCAAAAGCAATTTTATACACCCAAATTGCATAAGTATGAGCAATAGAAAATAATAATATAAAAATTAGATCTAATTCATATATCAATCATACTAAGACAAACAAAACTAATCCAATCAAAATAGATGATAATAAAAAAATATAAAATAAAGATCATACATATCGCATCAACCAAATTTAATTTTTTATTCAATTTCATCAAAAATAAATAAGAAAATCCATTCTTCTTGCATAGAAGAACAAAATAAACAATGCATCAAATATTTTCGTTCATATTTTTGGGTTCTAAATTTATGCAAAACAACTCTGTTACTACATGCAAAATTTAAATTTTAATCTTCTAAAGAATTTAGGGCACTAGATAATTAGTATGGAAGCATACTTTTATCATAGTTTTAATTCTCATTTACATGATAATATCTAAATAAATACCATAGGCATAAATTTTATTTTTCTCCAATTGAAGTGTGCAACTTTCAATGGGACAAGCTAATAACTACAGTTAAGTTCAGAGTAAAAATGAGACCTAACTAATATAAATAAAATCCTATTAGATTCTCCCTTTATGAGTTAGGAAGGGTATAGACTTACACTTTAACTACCAAATATATTAACCCATTATCAGATATCCATAAACCAAGTGATAAATCATTTTAACAAATTGGGCTTCAAAAAATGAAAACCTTTTAGATCATTATTCATCTAGGCTTATCAAAAAAATAAAATAACTACAAATAATGATAACCTATATAAAAATTCTAACAATAATTACTTAAAAAATTACATAATTTTTTATTTTAATCATAACGTACTCTTATATTCACAATTCTCTCATTTTAATATCATACAAATAATATTCTTAAATACAACAACCATAACATGATATATATATATATATATATATATATATATATATATATATATATATATATATATATATATATATATATATAATTTCTTTAGTTAGAGAGATGCATTTAGTTAGAGAGATGCATTTAATGCTTAACAGTAGCCCTGAGGGCTATTATTATTATTATTATTATTATTATTATTATTATAGATTTACCTAACCAACTTATATTTAATAATAGTTATTGACTTTTATTTGAAATTCAATTTCGAATTTCATTTTCAATACATATAACATTACTCTTAATATACATGTAAAGAGAGAGAATTGCTTATCTTCCTATTTATATGTTGATATTAATAACCTCTACTCTTTCATTTAGAAAAAGCATACTACTGATTTAATGAGAATAAAATAATAAAAAGTATTTAAAAGATTTTAATGAAGAAACATTAATTTAAAATATTTAATTCAACTTCTTTTAATCTCTCATTTACATAATAAATACATTTATTAATTAAAATAATTATTGATGGTGACAAATTAATTTTAATATTCTTTATTATTTTGAATAATTTTTTCGTACATCGACTCTAATTATATGTATCAATATCCTAACTGAGAAGCTAATAAAATGATGGGACTCTACTTTTATGAAATAGGTTTTCATATTAATTCTTTCTTTTTAAATTTTTTAAATCATATCTTAAATTTGTTTAATTTTGTTTTAGCCCCATATTATTCTTTAACAAATCAATTGCTAAATAAACTAGCTTAGGCGAAATGCATTTTTTTCTCTAAGCAAATTTCAAAAGCTTTTACATTACGTATTTCTTTATTTTGCTTCTTTTACTTCACACAAATACATATATTACTAAACTTTACATCTATACGTAAGTATTAAAATACATAAAAATATATTAATTAACTAAATAAAATAATATATTAATTATTTTCAAAAATTAATAAAAAATGCTGTTAATTATTTAATCATTTCATAAAATAAAAAATACTTTTCGCTATTCAAACTCGCTCATCTATATTGGTACTTCTATACTAAACAAAGAAAATTATTATTTACCCAAAAATTGAAGAAAATTATAGACTATATTCTTAAAAAAAATTATTTTAATTGTTTCATTGGCAACATTATTTTTTCAACAATAATTTTTTTACATGCCATAAATTTTTTGGAGAAATTATTTTTCTATACAATGCTATAAAATTATATTTGGACATTAACGCATTACCTCAATCTAATTTTATAATCTTTTTATATTTTAAATAATAAAAAAATTTAATAGAAATTATGTTATTATTCTTTTCAATATAATGTGTTATCTTTCATTGTTTTATTCTTTTAAATTATTTATATTTGTATATAAAATTGAATAATACCAAGAAATTATTAATAAAGAACCAACATACATACATAAATATATAGGTAATATATACAAATTCAAATATGTTCCATCTAAAAGCTGGAGGCTAAATAATATAGGTAATTTGTTATTATAACTTTGATCTATTACAAAAAAACTTATTTTCAAATTTAATACATTGAATTATTGATTGTATTTTTCCTTGATGGTTAGTCTTTATTTTTTTCACAATTTCACATATTGCCAAAAGAAACTTAATTTTATATCATTTATTTCTCAATTTTTTTAGTTTATCTTATACAAAAATCATTAATAATAATAAATTAAATTAATAAAATAAATATTTTATTTGAAAAATGATAGTATGTCTAATAAAATTTATAAGACAAGAAAAGTAAAAAGAGATACACATTATATATTTTTATATATGAATGTGTATGTAATACTTTTTTCAATAGAGCTTGTTTAACATATTTTAAATATATTTTGGAAAATGCTAGGTGTCCAGATAAAGAAGTGTCGAATTGAGATCCGAAAGAGACAAAAACACTTGATTGCTATTGATATGATGGATATTAATATGTGTGATATAAATCCAGGGGTTGGTGATTCTTCAGAACACTTTTTCGCTGTTATTCATCAAGTCATCTAAGCAAAATTGTTTTTGGATAATGTTATGTGAGGAATAATATGTATAAGTATTACTTATTTTTGAAGTATCAATAGATATTGGATTTTTCATTGAGAATAATACTAAATTGAGTATTTTGAAATATTTTTGTGTGTGTTGATGTATGTAGAAGGAGAATTTTATTTAAAAAAAGAAGAGAAATAAACAAAAACACGCTAAAGTAAAAGTTTGGAATTTTTATTTTTAATTATATTTTATATTTTCAAATGATTATGGAGTATTTTTTTAAAGCATTTTAATATTGAAAGATTTGAATTACAATATACTATAAATGAATATAAGTTTATAATCATTAAATTAGATTTAATATACAATGAAGAGGTGTAAAAATATATACAAGATAAAATAGACAATTCACTTAAATTATTCTTTTTAGGTTATTGGTAAATTTAAAAATAAAACAATATTTATCGGTTTAGAATATAATTGCTCTATTATTAACTTTTTACTTGTTAAATAATTGTCCAAATCATTAATCTTAACCATCCATTTTTGTATTATTGAAATCTAATGATTCTCATTTTATTATAAAGTTAAAGTATTAATATCCAAACTTTTAGTCTATATATATTAAAATTGTCCTATTATTTTACTATATCTAAATTTGTAGAATAGTTTTTCCATCCAATTGAAGGAGTGGAGGTTGATTTAAATGAAAAAATCTTGCTACTACTTTAGAGATAATAAAATAACAAAGAATATTTAAGTAATTTTAATAAAAAATATTAATTTAAAATAATTAAGTTAACTCTATTCATTCTCTTTCATTTTTATAATAAATATATTCATTAAATTAAAAAATTAATGGTGGTAGTAATTTGACAATAATACTCTTTATTATTTTATTATTTTTAAAATTAGTATTATGATTGTCCAAATAAAAAAAAGAAAGTTAACAATCCCATATATATATATATATATATATATATATATATATATATATATATATATATATATATATATATATATATATATATATATATAGTGTTATGTATTAACTAATAAATTAACTAAATTGAAATTTATGGTTGAGAATGTTGTTATGGAATCATCAGGTAATACTTTTCTATAAAAGAAATGTATTGAAAATGCATGTAAAGGGAGTATTTTTCTCCATTTATCTCTTTTTTCAATTAAATTGCATATAACTTTAATTTTGAAACTAAAGAATTGATATATAAATGAACCGACTATATGATTTTTAAAACTGGTTCCTTCACGGTCCAAATTCAAAATTGCAATTCATGATTTCCTTAAGGCCATTGTATAAATAAGCACCTTCAGGTTCCTCACATCACATGCAACTCATAAGAAAATCCTAATTGTCAATCCAATGATGTGTTGGTGTATCACTTCTTCAATGATGTACTATAATTTTTTTATTTAAATATTGAATAAAAGATGCTTTAATACATCAGTTGTTCTAATACACTATTAAATTTAATTGTTAAATTTTATTTATTTTATATAATACATAAATAAATGAAATTTAAAAACTAAATCCATTAATGCACTGGTCCAAGTGATGCGCCGAAGTCATTGCCCATTGAATTGGATGTTTAATTGTCGTTAGTAGAGAAAAGGTGATTAAAGGAAAAAGAAAAAAAAGGCTTTTGGTGACTACTTGATTAATGAAACAGTTTGTTACCATAGAAAAAGTATAAGATAACCGTCCAAAATCACAGCATGCATGACACCTGAAAATTTGTTTTTGTCTCTAATTAGTTTACTCATTTTGCCGGAATATATATATTTTCTTGATTTTGATCCAATCGATAGCCAAAATTTATAGATATAAATGGAATATTAATTTTTTTAAAATTAAAAAAATGAAAAAGGATATTTTAGATTTGAATATAAAACATATAAACTTTTATGGGAGAAAAATATCTACATGTTATTAAAAAAACTAAAAAGTTAGGAAAATTATTAAACTATAAGTTATACCTAAAATTATAAATATAAACATAATTCATGAATGATTAAGCATGAAATTATAAATTTGTAACCTTTTTTGGCAAATTTCATTCACAAAATTCATATAAAATTGTAAATAACTTTTAGGCTAAGGAGATTATGCATTGGGATTTAGGTTTCAAGTATGATTTACAAATTAAAAATAAATTCTACATAGAAAAAAAGATTATTTTATAATTATGTTTGATAACTATTCAATATTGGGTAAAATGGACCTAATTAGAAGAAAACTACTTTTGTAACAAACAGATAGATAGACTAATCACTCCACATGAAATCAAGCCGACTAATCGGCCCATATCTTGGTCAATTTGTTGATTCGTTATCATGTGTGTTGATAAACCAATCAATATGCATCTCGATCTATTATAACTAAAATGGTTATAACTAACTTGCATGAGTTAGTATTTAGCATATTCTAAAATCATTTTTTCATAACAAATGATTACTTTACCCCATGTTAAGTGACCAATTTATCCTCCACTTAACCGCCATATAAATCTCTAAGTATGCTTTCTTAACTTTCTAATTACACTCATAATACTTCACACTATTATTTTCTACTCATTCTCTCTCTAACATTGAATGTTAGAAAGCCTTGGTGGCATCTACCATTAAGGGCTTTTTGTAAGTTTTCTTTCTCAAGGACTAGTTGATTAGTTGATCACTACACTTTGTCGTTCCTAACCAATCTCTACATTTTTTGGTAAACTCTAAAACATTATTGATTCCATTTGGAGTTCTTATATACCATTTTATCACTTTCTTTTTCATTTTACAATTGATCTGTAAGATTACGTTGAATCTTTGAAGATTTTTTATCATTTTTCTTAGAAAGCTAATTGTTACTTTCCTAGAAAATGTATCGATTATATTTGCTTTTTCTTCCTTTGCAATATCTTTATCAATGAAATCATTAAATATCAAAGGATCATTGATTATTTTCTTAGGAAAACTATTCTTTATCATTTTCTTGCAAAATGCATTAATCTTTTATCAATTTTCTAAGATAACTAACAACCTTAATGATTTTCCTAGGAAAATAATTATTCCTAATTAATTTTTTGAGAAATCATTCTTTTGCAAATGTACAATCGATTCTCAAAAAATTAATTTCTCATTGTAATTTTACTATAGAGCCTATATTATTTCATAAATTTTTTCTCAAGTTATTAATCCAATGGTAGAAATTCCATCTCTTCCCTATCTTGAAAAAATTGATTAATATTCTATTTTTTGAACAAACCAATTTTTGTACTTATCCTTTCTAGGAAAAAAAGTAGTTCTTAAAGTGGTTATTTTCTTGCATGAAAATAATCTTCGAAAATCTTTCTCATAGAATTTGTTTATTTCTACAGAAAGTTTTTTTTTTTAAAAAAAAGGAAGTAAGAATCTTTATTCATTGAATTAATATTTCACTCTGTTCAACAAATTAAACTTATCTTATTTAAAAATGAGTCATATCCTAAGTGTTCATTCTATAAGTGATAATACACTATTTGTTTAGCAACCAAATGTGGAAAGCTTTTCATAAGGACCATTCCACAACCAAGAGTCAAGACAAGCTAATTGAAATATTGAACAAGAGATTTTAGAAGGAGAAGACCAACACCTTTGAGATCAATTAAAGCTCATATGATAAGAGCTCTAGAGAAATATGGAGTAATAGTAATTATTACATGAAAGGCTTATTCATTTTGAACACCAAAGGCAATAATATAATCCTTCCCTTTATCATGAAAATAGGTAATGGTATAATGATAAATCATATGGTAATAGTGAAGGGAGAATTGATGGATCTTGTTATGACTACACTCACTCTAGGAATGAACACTATGATAGCAAGGGCTATTACTGGTTAGCAGAGAGGACTAATGGTTATGGAAATGATGATCGAGGATATTATTATTGAGATCATAACTAAGAGAACAATAATCCTAACAATGAATGCCATCCCTTCATCCCTATTATAATGTAAGTTCTTGTTCCATAAAATTTAAAACCATCATCCAACTTGGAATCCTATGACAAGAAAACTGACTTACAATCATGTGCTGTGCTTTTTCCTCTACCTTGAAGAAAACTAGTTTCCAATGGTTTATGAGCTTAAGATAAAATACGATGGTAAATTTCAAATGCTTGATGAATTAGTTCCTAACCTATTTCATAATATCTAGAGCCCTGAAGAAAACTACAACTTCATTGATAAATGTTTGATAAGGGAAAAATAAGCCACTTAAAGACTTTTTCAAATGATTCAACTAGATATGTTTGGAAGTCAAGGACCTGAAAAAAGAGGTTATTATACATGCATTATTAATTAACCTTTGGACTGGAGATTTTTCCAAATTTCTAGCTAAAAAGTCAATTGAAAACATGACTAAATTGTTAAAAAAAGCAACCAAATTCATAGTCATAGAGGAACTTGAGGCTAATAAGAAATAAAATGAGAATCATCTTGATGAATCCATAAGAAAAGAATACAGTAGGCCATTAAGGCCTTAATTTAACTAGTTTACCCCTTTAAACACCACATTAAAAAGAACAATTGATGATGTAAAAGCTATAAAACTAATGAAAAATAAACTAGCAAAGAAATTGCGAAAGCATACACCACCCCCAAGAGTCATTACATGGTGCAAATATCATAAATACTAGTCTTATGATACCAAGATTATGTAACTTTGAAAAATAAAATTGAAAAACTGATTCAAAAAAGCTATCTTAAGCAATATATGAAAACAATCAGTTTAAAGGTAGTTAAAATAAATAGAATGAAGAAAAAAAAGGATAATTGGAATGAAAGAAAGCAAGATCAATTAACTTCTCCTACAAACTCATCTTTTAAAATGCAAATAGATAAAGGCAAGAAAATTGAAAAGCTACAAGAACTGTTTGGCATGGTTGATGTCATTATAGTGGTTTCATTAGAAGAAGACCATAAAAAATGGCCAAAAATGCCATGTGAGATTGGTAATGAATGTAGAGTTTAAAAAACCAAAGATTTCTAATTTTGTACCAATCACTCTCTTTGATGAAGATTACCCACTTGCTTTTGATAAAGAATATGATAATCCAATTGTCATCATAGTTATGGTCCATAACTATGTAATAAAAAGAATATTACTTGATTAAGATAACTTAGCTATTATACTTTACTTAAATACATTGAGACGTATTCATCTCTCTCTAGAGGATATGACCCTTTACTAAGGAAATTTGATTGATTCTTCTAATTACTAGTTGAAAGATAGATAAGGCTAAAAGTTACATTCAGAAAATAATCTACTTTCATGACATTATAGTGAATTTTCTATTGGTTAATACACCAACTATGGCCTATAATGCAATTCTCAAAGGGATTTCCCTAAATTATGTAAAAGCAATTGTATCAATACCCTATCTATTAATGAAGTTTCAAATCATAAATAGGGTAAGACAAGTCAAGGCTGATTAAAAGATTGGAACAAGATACTATATGATCAATTTAAGTAAGTAAGAAATTTTTGGCTTTAAAAATGAAAAAGGACAAGAGATACCACCTTAAAAGAATATTGATTACAAATTAATAGCAACTAATTCCTTTGATCCTCATGAAAATAGAAAAGAAAAAAAACCTTCATGGAAATGACCTTCAATTTAGGTGATCATAGAATAGTTAAAATAGGAAAAAAACCTTCCCTAGAATTTTAAAGAAAAGTAAATTGGCCTTTTAAAGGAATACATAGAGTCTTCACTTAGATCATTGTTGACATGCATGGAATTAAACTAGAGGTTGCATGGCATAAGCTAGATATTGGTCCATCAATCAAGCCAGTTTAACAAAAAAAAAAGAGAAAAAATTATGTTGATATATAAAAAACAATCAAAGCTAAAGCAAATAAACCCTTATAAGCTGGTTTCATAAGAAAAGTCCTGCATACCATACTGCTTTAAAATATGATCATGGTAAAGAAAGCTAATGGCTCTTGGAGGATATATATTGATTTCACAAATTTAAATAAAGCTTGTCCCAAAGACTTTTATCTTTTCCTTAATATTGACTAACTAGTCAATGGATCTTCTAGTTTTGTGATCCTAAACTTTGGCAATGCATTTTCTAGTTATAATCAAATATTCATAAGGCTAGAAAACTTAAGACAAGACTACTTTTATAATAGATAAAGGAGTATACTATTATAAGGTCATATCATTTGGTCTAAAATATGTAAAAGTAACCTATTAATGCATGATGAACAAAGTTTTTAAAGAATAGAATTATTATAATTTAGAAGTTTATGTAGATATTATCCTAATTAAATTAAAATATCATCTCTCACATTTGGAAGAGCTTAAAATTTTTTTGAAGTAATAATAGCTAAAACATGAGGATTAATCCCATTAAATATGCATTTAGGGTTACAACAGGAAAATTCCTAAGTTTCATGCTAATTAAAGAGGTATAGAGGTCAACTCAACAAAATATAAAGCAATTTTAGACATGAAGAGACCTGCTACCATAAAAAAGGTTCACTGGCTAAATGGTCGAATTGCTACCCTCTTCATATTTATGTCAAGGCACCCATTTAAACTCTATTTATGGTTTATTAACTCTTTGTATACTTCTTATTAAAACATAAAACTAAATCAATCACAATTTAGGTCAGCTAATAAATGCTTACCATTTTACAAAGTCTTAAAAGGATCCAAAAAGTTCAAATAGGATAAGACTTATGAAGATACCTTTGTTGATGTGAAAAAATTTCTAGCTAATCCATTAGTTCTCCTTAATCCTAATCCAAGTGAAAGATTATTCCTATATTTAGCAATTACTAAAGAGATCATAAGCATTATGCTAGTAAAAGAAGTAGAAGGTGAATAAAGACCAATCTACTTTATAAGTAAAGTATTACACAATTATTGAACTCAAATATAAAAAAAGTTGAAAAGTTGGCATTCACCTTGATAATGACTTTTAAAAAATTGAAGCCTTACTTTCAATCTTATCAAATAATAATCAAAACTAATTAATTAATTAAATAAGTCTTGTATAAGCTCGATATAACTGGCAAATTAGTGGCAAAGTCATGGAACTCAAAGAACATAACCTTATTTTTGAAGTTAAAAAGGCTATAAAGGCTTAAGTCTTAGCAGACTTTGTAGCTAAAATGACTAGATCAAATAATACAATAAAGCAATACTGATTGCTTCCATTTATTTAGACTTTACACACTAATGGGTTCTCCAACAAGAATGGTAATGGTACAGGGGCTTTTTTCTAAAAGGTTTAAATGGAATCACCATTAAATATGCCCTAAAATTTAATTTTAAAATCATAAACTAGTCTAAATATGAAGCACTTATTACTAGACTGAAATTAGCCAAAGAAATAGGAGTAAAAGCTATAAGGGCAAAAAGTGATTCTCAAATGATGGTTTAATAACTTAATGGATTATACAAGATGAAGGTCCCTTGTCTAATAAAATATATAAAAAAGTGAGATAATTGATTATAAAGTTTAAGCATTTTGAATTTTATAAATACTAAAAGCAAAAAATCATAGGCCTGATACTTTGTCAAAATTGGCCAACACCAAGGCATTAGTTAATAACTAATTAGTTCTACAAAAGACAATCCATAAACCCACCATAGAAAAAAAGATAATATGTAGAAACTAATCATCTTTCTAGATGAATCCTATCGTAAGATACCTTGAAAGAGGTGAGTTACCAATCAATAAATTAAAAGCTAAAAAAGTGAAAAAGAGATTTTTCCCATTTTATATTGAAGGTAATCGGCTATATAAGAGATCATTCTCTTTACCCATATTAAGGTGTGTCCACCCTAATAAAGCAAATTATGTTTTAAGAAAGGATATGTAGAAATCACATAACTAACTTAGCAATGGCCTTAAAGGCATTATGATTTGGGTATTTTTGGCCTACAATGAAAAAGACACCTTAATGTTAGTAAAAAGATGTGAACAATAAATGCCCATAGGTACCACCTGAAAATTATAGTACTATAATTTGATAAATCAACTTCACATATATATTCACTTTAACTATTGAATGTAAGTAGTTAAAATGAATATCTTTATAGTCGTAAAAATATTCATTTTAACTACTTACATTCAATAGTTAAAGTGAATATAAATAGTTAAGTTGATTTATCAAATTATAGTACTATAATTTTAGGGTGGTACTTATTACTTGCTTTAAACTAAAAATTGATCATCTTTATCGCCCTTGGATAATTTAAGTTTTTAATTATTGCAATAAGTCATTTACAAAGTGGATTGAGGCTAAACTCTTAGCTAATATAACTACTAAGAATATTCAAAAATTTATTTAGAAATATATTGTTTGCAAATTTAGCATTCCAAAAGTAATAATTAGTGATAATAGAAATCAGTTTGCTAGCAAAATCTTTAAGAAATTTTGTGACAATCTAAAAATTATTCAAGGATTTTCATTGGTTGAACATCTATAAATGGGCAAGCAGAGTTAGCTAATAGAATTATCTTGAAAGGGTTAAAAAAAGACTAAAGTGTTCTAAGAACCATTTTCTACCAAAAGTATGGATGTGAAGCCCTAATACTAGTTAAGATTGATGAGTCAAGTCAAAAAATCAAAGAGTATAAGTAAGAAGAAAATGAAAAATTGCTAAGAGAAGGTTTTGATTTACTTAATAAAGATAAAGAAATGGTTATCTTTATTAGATCTTATGGTTACAAGCAAAATGTGGCTAGGTATCATGATAAAAAGGTTAAGCCAATAGGCTTCACTATTGGAACATTGGTCCTTGGAAAAGTTAATAGGCTTAGAAAAAAGCAAGAGTATAGGAAATTAATAGCCAACTAGGAAAGTCCTTATAGAGTGATCAAAGATATTAGGAATAGGTCTTACCAAATAAAAACACTAGATGGAAAAATCCTACCCAGAACCTAGAATATTACTCATCTTAAAGAATATCATATTACTATTTTAAAGTAAGATTTTTAGAATAGGATCTTATATAATTTATAACCCTCTAAATAGGAAGAATAAAAAGAGAAATATTCAAGAAAAACTTTTTCTTATACTGGCAACAAAGTGTTATTTATAATAGGTAAAAGTCCTACTAATTGGTAAGCCAATAAAGCCTTGTTTGTGATAGGTAATAGTGCTACTAATCAATGGGCACACACTGATTAATGGGCCTACTTACAATAGGCAAAAGTCTTATTGATTGGTAGGCATCCATTGGTTGGTGGGTTATGAAAGCTTATTTATGATATGTTGATGTTAGGATCGATCGTAGTAGAGTAATTACTAACCACTCAGTCAAGCTTTGCCATGTTAATTTATGAAGACCAATAAAGAATTGTTTGATTTCTTTAATGTCCTCATCTCAAGACTTGATTGCTTTATAACCAAACTTGGTCAATTCTTTAACTTTAATCTTTAAGTGTTTTCTCTCCTTAGAAACTTTCCCTTTAGAACAATCAATTTCCTATTGGAATTGTTAGCTTTGTCTTCCTTAAGATTTAATAATTCCATATCCTTTCAAATTAATCACTTAGGCTCCATATTCTTTTTATTAATATTATTGATGCAACTATTCCTTTCATTAATTAATCAATCCTTATGATCGACCTTTTCTTGAAGTTGAGCAATTTCCATCTTAGAAGTTTTGTCCTTAAGTTTCAATTCTTATAGAGACTTTGAGATATCAATTATCTCTTTTCTCATTTGCTCAAATCCTTTTTTTTATGTCTATAATGCAAGTTCTTGTACTAAACTATTCTTTTATAAGTGATTAAATTATGAGCATTTTATATGTATTGCTAGCTAGTTCCTTGAGCAAAAAACTCTACAAGTCCATTCATTTTTGGCTTTTTTCCTTTAATTATTCTTTATTTTTACGAAATTTCTTCCTTAAAATTTAAGGGAATTATATATATATATATATATATATATATATATATATATATATATATATATATATATATATATATATTAGAGAAAACTACAACTATAATTTATTTTATCAAGAAGTATGATATAAATATATCATTATACATAGTAATATGGGATCAAACTTTATATGGATTAAAATTTTGCATCTATATAACAAAATAGTTTTTACTCAAAATTCATAATCTCATATCATTGTTCTATAAGGATACCAAAAAAATATGATTAGTTTTATTTCAATATCTTCCAATAGGAAAAGAAGTATATTTTACTAGCAAAATTTTCTAAAAAGCTATATCAAGATATGTGTAGTTAGCAAGGTATAATAATGTATCAATTACACTAAAATATTGTACTTCAAAATTATGAAATTTTTTATTTTTCTTTGGAGATCAAAGTGGATCCTTATTAATACTAAGTGATTGAACAATCATTAGGACATTTAATTAATGTAATTTATCCATATAAAAGTAAATTCAATTTTGATTAATGGATAAATATTTCATTATTTAAATGCTTGATTTGTTAGCTAAGATAAAATTCAATTTTTAAAAATTTTCATATTAAATTTCCCTTTTCAAATATTTTCCCATATTTGGAAATCTTTCATGAGTTCTAATAATATTCAAATTATTAGTATATGTAGCAATTCACATTCAAATAATAACATAAGGTATCATACATACATACGTATATATATATTCAAAAAATATTCAATAAAACAATTTCAACACATTTATCTTAAATTCATACAATGATATTTGTAATTGAATTGAATGTATTTCTCAAATATTCGAATTGCATGCTTTAAGTTTCTAAAGTTCTTAAGAGATTATGATATCATTGTCAATTGTCATGCTTGAAATAAAATATAATTAATTCCATTAAATGCATATCAAATTTTTAATATATTGTTTGAAAAATTGTATACACCAAATTAATATTTCTTATAACCAATTACACTCTTTTAAAAACCCATGTGTTACGAATCATATTTTCTCTTTACAGCTTCAATTTGCATTTTTTTCTTGACACAATTATACATTTATACCTTATTAACTTCATATTTTCAATGTATTTGATTGGCTTAACACTTTTTAGGTATTTTTTTCACTTTATAAGTAAATTTAAACTTTGTATTTGTATTTGAGTTGTCTATTTTCTCTTTTTTTTCTTTTAACTAATAATCATCATTCTATAATATCAAGATCATCACTAATCATTGTATTTCATAATTTTAAGTGTTATATTATATATAAGAGAAAATGTTGTCAACAACTATTTCTTTTTTTATTCCTTCTTTCTTATTGGAGACCTAATTCATTAAGATCTTTTTATTTTCATAAATTTTAGATATCCAAACTTCTTCTAGAAGTTTGTCATTATGTTTTAAATTTCTTCAAAATTATTTGATTCCTAAATAATATTATTTTATTTATTTGCTCATTCTTTATTTTGAGAATATTTGTATTTAGAATACCTAAGTTTATTACGTTTCAAGCATGTTCAAAAATTAATTGTTACTGAAAAGTAAATTATCATACTTAGGCATCAATTTGAATATGAGTATTTACAACTAATATATAATATTTATTTACTCTTTTGGTTAGTAATATATCTAGTAATTTTCTATACTTTATAAATTAATCATCTTATAAACTTTTGTTCTATATTACTTTGTGTGAAGATCAAGATGATTAATTGTATGTCACATTACTTCTATAGCTCCATGTTTTCAATCTTTGATTCTAGGAATATGGTTTAATATATAAACTTATATTTTTAGTTATTTTTTAAGATCATCTATGTGCATTATAGAAGAGTAAAAATACATTACACATTCAAAACTTCTTTTTATGTAAAACTTTTTAACTCTTAACCAAATCTAATCATAAGGGAAAATAATAAAATTTTGACTTGATGCGTATAAGTATTACAAAATGTAAAGTTGTACATCCCTCAAGATGATAAAGAAAATCTTATTTTCTTAAAAAATGATACAACTAATAACTTGACATATTAAAATTATTCTAATCAAATCATTTTGCATGTGAACATGCTTCAAGATATTCAACAATTATTTCCATTGGAGCATGATAATTCTTAAAGGATTTGGATATAAATCTACTAACATTATTAAGACATATTATCTTAATTACATAATTAAAAAATTATTTTTAAGGTTAAATTAATTAATCAAGTAATATTACAAATATTAGGTTACAGATTGATAATAAATATATATGTGTTTAAAATCATAAAATATTCAAACAATTCACATATTTCACCTTATGTTCATTCTAAAAAATGTTAGGAATCTAATTCCAACTTTAGTTGGCAATAATCTTAATGTCTTATAAGTAAATTGCCTTAAGAACAAATAGTGTATAATAATTTATCAAATTAAAGAATTTTCTAGTTCTTTAATGAATAACTTTGTGAATTTTTAATGACTTTTCACATCATCATTAATCTATAGTAAAAATATTTTTGTTAATGAACTTCTTATTCACATTTGTTTTAGTCAATTTTAGAAATGTATACTATATATCAATTTCTCTCACTTAAGGTAACCATTATAATATAAAGTTATTCAATATCTCACTGTTTTAATATAGGATCTGTTTCATCATACATCTTTAAAACTTAGGGAATATCTTCAACACTTAATTGATAATAATGCATTTATAAGCATTGTATATCTACCGTTATAATTATATTAACTCTTTAGAAGTTTTCAATGAACTTTTCATTATTAGATATTATATTGACCTAATTGATTGAGAAATTTGTTTTCTGTTCTTAAGAATGGTGTATATGGTTACACTATTTATAAGGGACACAATATTCAATATTATTTCTACAAAAAATTAAATCGCCCACTATCATTACCAATCAAATTATTAGTTCTTTCTTTGAGATGTAAAAAAAAATTGCTACATTGAAATGTGCTATATTATAAGAATTCTAATTGAAAACATAATTCTTATTAATAAAATTAACATAATTTTTTTTAAGTGGAGTTTAGTAAAGTTTCACAAGATATTTAGATATGCAACAAGTATGTAAACAATTCCTTTCATACCACCTTTGTAGCATATACCTTTAAAACTTCCCATAGCTTTTTATATCACATTAATAATATATACTTTCAAAACTATGTAGGCTTTTCTTATTATATTCTCTAACTTCTAGTAGCAAAAACTAATATTGTGTTATTTGTATTATTTTTATAATTACTACAATTACATAAATTAATTAAGCTTTTTCTACTTACATGGTTTTAACTACAACCTTGTCCTTATATAAATCTTTTAATCATCAAGACATTCACTTTTGGAAATGAAGTAAAATTATTTGGATAGGTTTCATTTTTTTTTATTAAAAACTCAAAATTTTATTTAACCACCAGAAGGCATAAGCCATTGATAATGTGTTGTGAAACTATAAGTAAAATAGTAGAAAAAGATAAAGTATTTCTGTTATTTTGTAATGTATAAGATCTTTCATGTAATATATATAGCCCCAACATACTAATTGATTGATATCATTAATTAATATATTAATTTATAAGTATCACTAATTGGTACTTGTTACTAACTGATTATTATTAGAGATTAGGTAAATCTCACTTATAATAACTAATAAATAAATAAAATAAATTTTATGGACTTACACACCATATAAATAAATATTTATAATAATAAATATTTTAACACAATATTTTTTATTTTATAATATTAGCTTGTATAATATATGAATCCATCTTATGTAAATATTAAATGTATCTTGCATCCTTTCTAAGTATTATATTAAATTTATTTAAATAACATATTCCATAATTAATTTATTATTATATGATTAATCAATATTATCATATATATATATATATATATATATATATATATATATATGAATATTGTGATGATTTATTTAAAATAAATAATTTTAAAATATTGAAATTTTCATTAAATTATGAATATATTTTAATATAATATTTTTTGTTTTATAATATTAATTTGTACAATGTAAGAGCCTATTTCATGAAAATATAGATGGATAAATTCATGAATTAACCCATATAATTTTTATTTGGTGAAGTTAATAATAACATAATTCACATTTATTCTAAAGATAATATAAATAATATAGATGAGTTAAAATAAGAATAACTATAAATAAAAAAATTGACATAATTCATAATTATTAGGTATAATTATTATTAATAAGAGAAAAATATAACTTGTAATTTAAAATTATGTTTTTATTAGTGGATCCAAGTGAGTCTATTTTAAATTTTTAATTGGATCTTATTAAATTTTTAATGAGTAATAAATCTAATTAAGTTTGAGATGATTTATCAAATTGTCATCTATAGCTAACTATAAGAGTGGAGAGCATGATATCATAGATTCATGGCCTAATATGTTTCAATGAAACATGTTACATTACAAAGCAACATGTCTCTTTTCCTAATACATCATAATTCTAGACAATTCTAAAGATGAGTTTATACAACTAACAAATAAATGAGTCAACTAAAAATGTCACACTTGCACACTTCTTTAATAAGCTTGAAATAAGTCTAAATTTAATTGAGTTCAAATTGAGTCTATTGCTAACTACAAGAGTGGAAAGCATGATATTGTGGATTGCCGGCCCAATATGCTTCAATAAAACATGTTACATTACAAAACAATACATATCTTTACCTAACACATAATTTTAGACAATTCTAAAGATGAGTTTACACAACTTAAAGATAAATGAGTATTAAAAATATTACACTTGGACACTTCTTTGATAGACCTGCCAAAATAGATGGATTTGGGCTAAATTATCAGAACACATTAACGGTAAGCTCACTTGAAAAAGGCATTTAATTCAACCTATATTATCCTTTCATATGAATTTTGCACTAAGTTTTGGCAGCCAACTTCTCTTTAACATCTTGAAAATATTACCAAAGATGTTGAGGGGAATGTATGCTAGGCTAATAAGCTGATTTGATAATTTTCAGGATCAGTGGAAGTTGTAGCATTTGGAATAGATGAACTGGGAGGATAGCCAAAGCTATGAACATTGAGTCCAACCTTATGAAAGGCGTTTTGTACATAACACTTACAGCGATATGAAAAGTCACGATTGTATTTAATAGAGCGATGAGCAAAGCAACCACACCAAATATTAATCTTAGAGGCAATATCCCTATAAAATCCTCTTCGAAATATGGGGCAATTAAAATTGATAAGAACATCATAAAAGAAATTAATGAATTGATCAAAGATAGTGTATCTGACACAACAAATATGGTCAAATATGTGTTTCCCAACAATACTGGATATCTTGACTGCTGGTCACCGTCACCTGGTATAGTGATGGATGCGGACCATGCGGTGAACGTAACTATTGCAATGAGAGCTGCGATCAACATACAAGAAGTTGACCTTTTTTTCATCCATTTTTCTACTTCTTCAAGCATAACCTTGCTCTCTTCCCTGAATAATTGCCAGGGGTTTTCCCATCTTTATTTTTAATTTCTTTGTGAAAAGGATGATCCTTGGTCTCCCCTGCTTACAGAAGGATCCAATGGATTATGCTTTAAATATTTTCTTTAAAAAGTTTGGTAGGTTATTCATATATAGAAGGAGAGAAAAAATACTTTGACTTAAATAAATTATGTAGATATGATTTTAAAATCTATACAAGCTAAAGTGTGAGATTTTTATCACTAGTATGAGAAAAAAAGATCATCACAATACTCAAATAAAAAGCTATGTGGTATTTTAAATCATTTTAATACTAAGTGATTGAATAATCATTAGGACATTCAATTGATGTAATTTGTCCATGTAAAAGCCAATTCAATTTTGATTAATGAACAATTATTTCATTATTTAAATGCTTTGATTTGTTAGCTAATTTTTAAAAATTTTCATCTTAGACTTCCCTTTTCAAATATTTTCCTATATTTGGAGATTTCGAAACCTTTCATGAGTTCTAATAATACTTAAATTATTAATATATGTAGCAATTCACATTTAAATAATAACATAAGGTATTATACATACATACATACATACATACATACATACATATATATATATATATATATTCAATAAAACGAGTTTAACACATTCATCTTAAATTCATACAATGAAGTTTGTAATTGAATCAAATGTATTTTTCAAATACTCAAATTGCATGCTCTAGGTTTCTAAAATCCTTCAAAAACTATGATATCATTGTCAATTGTCATGCTTGATATAAAATATAATTAATTCCATTAAATGCATATCAAATTTTTGATATATTGTCTAAAAAATTGTATATACCAAATAAATATTTCTCATAACCAATGACACTCTTTGTAAAATCCCATGCATTACGAATCATATTTTCTCTTTACAACTTCAATTTGCATTTTTTTTGACACAATTATACATTTATACCTTATTAACTTCATATTTTCAATGTGTTTGATTGGCTTACACTTTTTAGATATTTTTTTCACTTTTTAAGTAAATTTAAACTTTGTACTTGTATTTAAGTTGTCTATTTTCTCTTTTTTTCTTTTAACCAATAATCATCATTCTATAATATCAAGATCATCACTAATCATTGTTTTTCATAATTTTAAGTGTTATATTATATATAAGAGTAAATGTTGTCAACAACTATTTCCTTTTTGGTTCCTTCTTTCTCATTGGAGACCTAATTCATTAAGATCTCTTTATTTTTATAAATTTTAGATATTCAAACTTCTTCTAGAAGTTTGTCATTATATTTTAAATTTCTTCAAAAATATTTGATTCCTAAATAATATTATTTTATTTATTTGCTCATTCTTTATTTTGAGAATATTTGTATTTAGAATCCCTAAGTTTATTATGTTTCAAGCATGTTCAAAAATTAATTGTTACTGAAAGGCAAATTATCATACTTAGGCATCAATTTGAATATGAGTATTTACAACTGATATATAATATCTATTTATTCTCTTTTAGTTAGTAATATATCTAGTAATTTTCTATTCTTTATAAATCAATCATCTTATAAACTTTTGTTCTATATTACTTTGTGTGAAAATCAAGATGATTAATTGTATGTCACATTACTTCTATAGCTCCATGTTTTCTCTCTTTGATTCTAGGAATATAGTTTAATATAAGAACTTATATTTTTAGTCATTTTTTAGGATCATCTATGTGCATTATAGAAGAATGAAAAGACATTACACATTCAAAAATTCTTTTTATGTAAAACTTTTTAACTTTTAACCAAATCTAATTATAAGGGAAAATAATAAATTTTTGGCTTGATGCATATAAGTATTACAAAATGTAAAGTTGCATGTCCCTCAAGATGATAAAGGAAATCTTATTTTCTTAAACAATGATGCAACCAATAACTTGTCACATTAAAATTATTCTAACCAAATCATTTTGCATGTGAACATGCTTCAAGATGCTCAACAATTATTCCCATTGAGGCATGATAATCCTAAAATGATTTGGATATAAATCTACCAACATTATCAATATATATTGTCTTAATCACATAGTTAAAAAATTATTTTTAAGGTCAAATTGATTGATCAAGTAATATTGCAAATACTAGGTTACAAATTAATAATAAATTTACATGTGATTAAAATCATAAAATATTCAAACAATTCACATATTTCACCTTATATTCATTTTAAAAAATATTAGGAATCCAATTCCAACTTTATTTGGCAATAACATTAATGTCTTATAATTAAATTGCCTAAAGAACAAATCCCATATAATAATTTATCAAATTGAAGAATTTTCTAGTTCTTTAATGAATAACTTTGTGAATTTTCAATGACTTTTTATATCATCGTTAATCTATAGTAAAAATATTTTAGTTAATGAACTTCTTATTCACATATGTTTTAGTCAATTTTAGAAATGTATACTACATATCACATTTTTTTCACTTAAGGTAACCATTATAATATAAAGTTATTCAATATCTCATTATTTTAGTATATGATTTGTTTCATCATATGTCTTTAAAACTAAGGGAATATCTTTGACACTTAATTGACAATAATGTATTTATAAGCATTGTATATCTACTGATATAATTATATTAACTCTTTAGAAGTTTTCAATTAACTTTATATTATCAAATATTATATTGACCTAATTGATTGAGAAAGTTGGTTTCTATTCTTAGGAATGGTGTATATGGTTACACTATTTATAAGAGACAAAATATTCAATATTATTTCTATAGAAAATGAAATCAGCCACTGTCATTACCAATTAAATTATTAGTTCTTTCTTTGAGATGTACAAAAAAATTTGCTACATTGAAATGTGTTATATTATAAGAATTCTAATTGAAAACATCATTCTTATTAATAAAATTGACCTTACTTTGTTTTTTTTAAGTAGAGTTTAATAAAGTTTCACAAGATATTTAGATGTGCAATAAGTATGCAAACAATTTGTTTCGTATCACCTTTGTAGCATACACCTTTAAAACTTCCAATAGCTTGTTATATCACATTAATAATATATACTTTCAAAACCTTTCAAGTTCTTAATATGTAGGCTTTTCTCATTATGTTCTCCAATTTCTAGTAGCAAAAACTAATATTATGTTATTTGTATTATTCTTATAATTACTACGATTACATAAATTAATTTGGGTTTTTCTACTTACATGGTTACAACTACAATCTTGTCTTTATATAAATCTTCTAATCATCAAGACATTTACTTCTGGGAATGAAGTAAAATTATTTGGACAGGTTTCATTTTTTATTAAAAACCTAAAATTTCATTTAGCCACCAGAAGGCATAAGCCATTGATAATGTGTTGCGAAAATATAAGTAAAATAGTAGAAAAATAGAAAGAGAGAAAGCGTTTCTTTTATTTTTTAATATATAGAATCTTTCATATTATATATATATATATATATATATAGCCCCCAATGTACTAATTGATTAGTATTATTAATTAATGTACTAATTTATAAGTATTACTAATTAATACTCTTCACTAATTGATTATTATTAGAAATTAAGTAAATCTCAATTATAATAAGTAATATATAAAGAAAAGATATTTTATGGACATACACTCCACATAAATAAATATTTATAACAATAAATATTTTAACAAAATACTTTTTATTTTATAATAGTAGTTTGTATAATTTATGAATCCATCTTATATAAATATTCAATGTGTCATATATTCTTTCTGAGTATTATATTAAACTTATCTGAATAATATATTCTATGATTAATTTATTATTATATAATAAACAATATTATCACATATATACAAATATTGTGATAATTTATTTAAAATAAATAATTTTAAAATATTGAAATTTTCATTAAATTATGAATATATTTTAATATAATATTTTTTATTTTATAATATTAATTTATATAATGCAGGAGCCTATTTCATGAAAATATAGATAGATAAATTCATGTATTGACCCATATAATTTTTATATAACAAAGTTAATAATAATGAAATTCACATTTATTTTAAAGATAATATAGATGAGTTAAAATAAGAAAAAATATAAATAAGAAAATTGATATAATTCATAATTGTTAGGTATAATTATTATTAATAAGAGAAAATATAACTTGTTATTTAAAATTATATTTTTATTAGTAGATCCAAATGAGTCTATTTTAAATCTTTTAATTAGATCTTATTGAATTTTTAATGAGTTAAATCTAATTAAGGTTGTTGATTTTATCAAATTGTCATCTATAACTATCTACAAGAGTGGAGAGAATGACATCATGAATTCGCGTACCAATATACTTCAATGAAACATGTTACATCACAAAGCAACATGTCTCTTTTCCTAATACATCATAATTCTAGACAATTCTAAAGATGACTTTACACAATTAAAAAATAAATGAGTCAACTAAAAATATCATATTTGCATACTTCTTTAATAAGCTTGAAATAACATATCTTTATTGAGCCTGAATTTAATTGAGTTTGAATTGGGTCTATTGCTAACTACAAGAGTGGAGAGCATGATATTGTGGATTGGCGGCCCAATATGCTTCAATAAAACATGTTACACTACGAAATAATACATCTCTTTCCCTAACATACTGTAATTTTAAACAATTCTATAGATGAGTTTACACATCTCTTTCATATGAATTTTGCACTAGGTTTTGGGAGCCAACTTCTCTTTAACATCTTGAAAACCTTGCCAAAGATGTTGAGGGGAACGTATGTCGGGCCAATAAGCTGATTTGATCATTTTCAAGATCAGTGGAAGTTGTAGCATCCGGAATAAATGAACTGGGAGGATAGCCAAAGCTATGAACATTGAGTACAACCTTATGAATGGCATTTTGTACATAAAACTTCAGCGATATGAAAAGTCACGATTGTACTTAATAGAACGATGAGCAAAACAACCACACCAAATATTAATCTTAGAGGCAATATCCCTATAAAATCCTCTTCGGAATATGAGGCAATTAAAATTGATAAGAACATCATAAAAGAAATTATTGAAGTGATCAAAACTAGTGCGTCTGACATGGCAAATATGGTCAAATATGTGTTTCCCAACAATACTGGATCCTGATTGCTGGTCACTGTCACTTGGTATAGTGATGGATGCGGACCATGCGGTGAACGCAACTGTTGCAATGAGAGTTGCTATCAACATACAAGAGGTTAACCTTTTTTTCATCCATTTTTCTGCTTCTTCAAGCATAACCTTGCTCTCTTCCCTGAATAATTGCCAGGGGTTTTCCCATCTTTATTTTTAGCTTCTTTGTGAAAAGGATGATCTTGCTCTCCGCTGCCTACAGAAGGATCCAATGGATTATGCTTTGAATATTTTCTTTAAAAAGTTTGGTAGGTTATTTATATATAGAAGGAGAGAAAAAAATACTTTAACCTAAATAAATTATGCAGATGTAACTTTAAAATCTATACAAGTTAAAGTTTGAGATTTTTATCACTAGTATGAGAAAAAAAGATCATCACAATACTAAAATAAAAAACTATGCGATATTTTAAATATTTTATGACTAAAGATAAGCTTTTATGAAGATTAAATAAATGGTTGATACAAAATACTTGAAATTAGAGTTTTTAGGGAAGGTTTTGTGCGTTGTAAAACTACGGACAAAATTATTATTGAAGGTTTTCAAAATTAGAGAGAGTTCCCCATTATTATATATCGTATCAGTGTATACAAATCTTAAACTACTGCAGGTTTTTTTATAATTGTAACGCGGGCCATTCTCGTTGCGAGGAAGGAGACACCATTGCTGCTAGATGTGATGTTGTGTTATCTGATTCGTCCATCACTAGGATAAAAATCTTGCATATAGCCATTTTGCATAAAAAATTAAAGACCTTCCTAATCGCAACTTGAATCATATATCCTTCATTTGGTATATAATCCCAAACCAGATTTGGAAAGAATTCGAAAAATATCCTTATCATTTCAACATTCCCACTTGATGTGGCATTTAATAATATGTTCGACGCTCCAAAAGACTGCCACAATTCGAAGTCCTTCCTAGTTAAAGCTTGTCTGCAAGCATACTCTACCAATCTCATTGCACGTCGGCATCTCAATTTTTTATCTCTGACTGGCTTTACACATGGGACTGTATTTTTTTTAAATTAAAAACAGCAAGAGAAACATACAAATGCATAGAAGCACATTTATCGTAAAACTTGTACCTAGGTAATCAATTGCTTTCCAAATTAAACTTGCAAAATTGCATTGACTCTTTTTTTTAAACTTTAATTTGCTTTTTTTTTATTGACACAAATACATTTGTATCTTATTAACTTCACACTTTCAAGATGTTTCATTGGCTCAATACCTTTTAAGTGTTATTTTACTTTGTTAAGTAAATTTAAACTTCACATTCATATTTGAATTGTGCCTTTTCTCTTTTTATTTTGGCCAATAATGATCATTCTATAATATTAAGATTATCACTAATCACTATTTCTTATAATTTTAAGTGTTAAATTGTATATGAGAGTAAATATTAACAACAATTGTTTTTCTTTTAGTTCCGTCTTTGTCATTAAGGACATAATCAATTAAGATCTCTTTATTTTCATAAATTTCAAATATTTAAATTTCTTCTAGAAGTTTATCATATATCAAATCTATCCAAAAGTATTTGATTCCTAAATAAAGTTATTTTGTTTATTTGCTCATTCTTTATTTTGAGAATATTTGTATTTGGAATCAATAAGTTTATTATGCTTCAAGTGTATTCAAAAATCAATTGTTATTAGAAAGTAAATTATCATACTTAGGCATTAATTTGAATATAAGTATTTGCAACTAATATATAATATTTGTTTATTCTCTTTTAGTTAGAAATATATTTAAGAATTTCCTATACTTTATAAATCAATTATTTTATAGATTCATATTATTTTGTGTGAAGATCAAGGTGATTGATTATATGTCACATTACTTCTATAATTGTATATTTTCTCTCCTTGATTTTAGGAATATAGTTTAACATATGCACTTATATTTTTGATCATTTTTTAAGATCTTCTATGTACATTGTAGTAGAGTAAAAATACATTACACATTTAAAAATTCTCTATTTGTAAAAACTTTTGACCATTAACCAAATCCAATTATAAGGGGAAACTATAAATGTTTGGCTAAATGCATATAAGTATTGCAAAATGTGAAGTTGCATGTCCCTCAAAATGATAAAGGAAATCTTATTTTCTTGAACAATGATACAACAAATAACTAGAAGCATTAAAATTATTTTAGCTAAATCATTTTGCATATAAACATACTTTAGGATGTTCAAAAATTATTCCCATTGGAATATGATAATCCTTAAAGGATTTGAATATAAATTTATCAACATTATCGATACATATTGTCTTAACTACATAATTAAGATATCGTTCTTAAAGTCAAAGTCATAGATCAAGTAATTTTGCAAATATTAAGTTGTAGATTGACAATAAATTTATATATAGCTAAAATCATAAAATATTCAAATAGTTTACATATTTCACTTTATATTCATTTCAAAAAATATTAGGAATTCAATCCTAACTTTAGTTGAAAATAATCTTAATGCCTTATAATTAAATTTCTTTAAGAACAAATGATGTATGAAAATTTATTAAATTGAAGAGTCTTTTGATTCTTCAATGAATGACTTTGTGAAGTTTTAATAATTTTTCACATTATTATTAATCTATAATAACAATATTTTAGTTAATGAACTTCTTATTCACATTTCTTTTAATCAGTTTTAGAAATGTACATTATATATTAAAAAATGATAGTAACTTTTGTAACACATTTTTTTTACTTAAGACAACTATTATAATATAAAGTTATTCAATATCTCATTATTTTAATGTAATATCTATTTCATCATATGTCTCTAAAACTTAGTAAATATTCTTGACACTTAATTGACAATAATCCATCTATAAGCATTGTATATCTACTGATATAATTATATTAACTCTTCAAAAGTTTTCAATTAATTTTGTATTATCAGATATTATATTGACTTAGTGGATTGAGAAAAAAATTTTTATTCTTAAGAATGGTGTGTATGGTTACACTATTCATAAGAGATAAATATTCAATATTATTTTTGTAGAAAATGAAATCAACCATTATCATTACCAATCAAATTATTAGTCCTTTCTTTGATATGTACAAAGAAATTTGTCACATTGAAATGTACTATATTATAAGAATTCTAATTGAGAGCATCATTCTTATTAATAAAATTGACCTCACTTTATTTTTTTTTTAAGTGGAGTTTAGTAAAGTTTACAAGGTATTTAGATGTGCAACAAGTAAGTAAACAATTCTTTTCACACCACCTTCATAGCATATACCTTTAGAATTTTCAACAATTTTTTATATCACATTGATAACATATGCTTTTAGAACCTTTCGAGTTCTTACTATGTGGGCCTTGCTCATTATGTTCTCTAACTTCTAGTAGCAAAAACTAATATTGTGTTATTTGTATTATTCTTATAATTATTATGATTACATAAATTATTTTGGTCTTTTCTATATACATTGTTATAACTACAATCTTGTCCTCATCTAAATCCTTTAATCATCAAAGCATTCGTTTCTAGGAATGAAGTAAAATTATTTGGAAATGTTTCATGTTTTTTTTATTAAAGACTCAATTTTATTTAGCCACCAAAAAGCATGAAATCAATCATTTTAGGAAAAGTAGTTTCATATTTTCCATAATTTTTTTTTAATTGTTGTTGCATTCACTTTAGGAAATGCAATAAGGCAAATTGAACAAATTCTATGTTCTTCATCAAAAACTCATCACAATAAGGCATAAATGGAAGAACAATGGAAGAACAATTTCATGATGATGAAAGAGGAAAAAAATCATATGATACAATTGATAAATAAAAAGAAGGAAATGAGAATAATAGATGAAATTTTATTTCATTAATTTTGTTCATCTCTCTTTTTAAATTAATTCAAATAAAAAGATGATTTTCAAACATTTAAAAACTCTATTTTCAATTTTTCATAAATATGATAACAAAGAAAAAATATTATTTTATGATAAATAATTTTTACCTCAAATAATGAAAAGATTTTTCAATCCTGTGTAAGTGACAAAGTGGGACTAACACCGTTAGTGATGCTCCGAAATGATATTATAGATCCCCGTGAAAAACAAAAACAATACAAGAACGGGTGAGACATAGGAGAAAGAGGAATGTACAACATTGGAGGAGGAGGAGGAGTTGGTGGCGAGAACATACTTGACGAGCTTCCTCTGAATGTCGAAAGTGGAGGAATGTTGCTTTGCGGTCCATTCGTTGTCGGATTTATGCAATCCGAATGTGAACATTCCCATGGCTTGCTTCCGGGTGCAGTGCAGACCTGATGAGACAACTTGTGTGATGACACCTTCATATGGAAAGTGTAGCAACATGAACAAACCAATGGCCATTAAAATACTTTTGATGCCGGTCAATGTTTTTGAGGACATGATCTTCTCTTGCAAAATCTTGAATTTGGTCGAATTATCTATTGGGATTAAATTTTTTTTTCCAATCACAACCTTTTGATATCAAATCAGATCAAAATGTTCACACAAATTCAAATTAATAATAATCATAAAATATAAATAAATAAAATAATTTAACTTCATTCTTAGCATTATGTAATTTTTAAATAAAATTTGAGAATGCAATGAAAACAAAAGGTATATAAATTTAGAAATTAAAAGAAGAACCCATAAGCTAAAATTAAAAGAGTTTCATACCGATAATGTATTGCAGAAATATAAATAGAATAATAGATAAATAAAAGAAGAAAATGAGTTTCTCTTATTTTGAATGTATAGTATCTTTCATATAACATTTATATATATAAGTTCTATTTCATGCAAATAGAGGATAAGTTAGTTAGCGGTTGATAAATTAGTTGGTAATTGATAACTAATAAGTTAATTGATAGATGATAAATTAATTGATAACTGATAAGTTAAATGATTATTTAAGAAATATTTTATAAAATTAGTTACTAAATTAGCTAAAATTGTAAAATGATATAAAAAATATATAAATAGAATTAGATATATAATTAAAATAATTTACATTCATCTAAAAATTAAATTATATTAATGCAACTAAGAAGTTTAAAATAAAAATATAATATGTAATATTTAATTAATTAATTTTATAAATTTATATATTTATTTACTCACATAATTTTTATTTTATCATTTATAACAAAACTATAATTACTTAAAATGTAATTAATTATATTTTATGATATTATTATATATAAATATATATTTTATATATTTATATTTAAAATTAAAATATAATTATGTTAAAATTAAGTTAATTATATTTTATAAAAATATTTAAATTTATATTATAAAGGACATAAGTTATAAATTAATAAAAAGAATAAGGATAAATTTAAAAAAATTTAAAAATGTAATAACTTATAAGTTATAAGTTACTAAATTATAAGTTACTTCAAGTAATTTATTAAATCAGAATTTATTTTTTTAATAAGTAGTGAGAGAAATACTTGTAGAAATTAACTTATAACTTATTAACTAAATTAATAAATTATAAGTTAATTTATTTATTGTACGAAATGAAGCTATAGTCCCTTAAATTACTAATTGATATCTCTATCATTAATTAATATATTAATTGACAAGTATCACTAATTGATACTTATTACTAATTAATTATAATTAAAGATTAAGGAAATTTCAATTATAATAACTAATAGATAAATAAAAGATATTTTATGAATGTATACACCACACAAATAAATATTTATAACAATAAATATTTATAAATATTTTAGCACAATATTTTTTATTTTATAATGTTAGTTTGTACAATGTACAAATTTATCTCATATAAATATTTAATATATTTTGCATTTCTTTTGAGTATCACATTAAACTTATTTAAATAATATATCCTATAATTAATTTATTATTATAAGACAATCAATATTATCACATATATACTGAATATTGTGATAATTTATTTAAGATAAATAATTTTAAAATATTAAAATCTTCATTAAATTATGAAAATATTTTAATATAATATTTTTTATTTTATAATATTAATTTATACAGCCTATTTTATGAAAATATAAATGGATAAATTCATGAGTTGACCCATACAATTTTTATTTGACAAAGTCAATAATGATATAACTCTCATTTATTCTAAAAATAATATAAATAATATGGATTAGTCAAGACAAAAATAAATGTAAATGAGAAAATTGATATAATTTATAATTATTAAATATAATTATTATTAATAAAAAATATAATTTATTTTTTAAAAAATTAAAATTATATTTTTATTAATAACTCCAAATGAGTCTATTTTAAAATTTTAAGTTGGATCTTATCAATTATTTAATAAGTTTAAAATAACAAACCTTTAATAAGCTTGAATCTGAGTTAGATTTATTGAATTGTCATCCATAACTAACTAAAAGAGCAAAGAGAATGATATCATAGATTCTCGACCCAATATGGTTCAATAAAATATGTTACATGATAGAGCAACACATCTCTTTTCCTAACACATCATAATTGTGAACAATTCTAAAGATGAGTTTACACAACTAAAAGATGAATAAGTCAAATAAAAATATAACATTTGCACACTTCTTTGACATACCTGCCAAAGCCGATGAATTTGGACTAAATTGTCAGAACACATTAACTGTTGGCACACTTGAAAAAGGCATTCAATTCAACCTATGTTATCCTTTCATATGAATTTTGCACAAGGTTTTGGCGGCCAACTTCTCTTTCACATCTTGAAAATCTTACACCGACGACGTTGAGGGGAATAGATGCGGGGAAAATAAGTTGATTTGATCAATTTCTGGATCAGTGGAAGCGGCAGCATCCGAAATAGATGAGCTGGGAGGATAGCCAAAGCCATGGTCATCATGTAAAACCACGTGAATGGCGTTTCGAGCATAAGAAACCTTACAGCCATAGCAAAAGCCACAATTGTACTTAATAGAGCTACGAGCAAAGCACCCACACCTAATATTAATTTCTGAGGCAGTGCCCGTAGAAAATCCTCTTCGGAATATGGTGCAATTAAAATTGGCAGGAACGTCATAAGAGAAAATACCGAAGAGATCAGAGCTAGTGCGTCTGACACAGCAAATATGGTCAAATATATGTCTCCCAACAATACTGGATATCCTGAATCTTGGTCACTACCGCCTGGCATGGTGATGGATGCGGTGAACGCAATTGTTGCAATGAGAGCTGCAACCAACATACAAGAGGTTGACGTTTTTTTCATCCATTTTTCTGCTTCTTCAAGCTTAACCTTGTGCTCTTCCCTGAATAATTGCCAAGGGGTTTTCCCGTCTTTATTTTTAGCTTCTTTGTGAAAAGGATGATCCATGCTCTCCACTGCCTACAAAAGGATCCAATGGATTATGCTTTAAATATTTTCTTAAAAAAATCTGGCAAGTTATTTATATATAGAGGGAAAGAGAAAAATACTTTGACCTAAATAAATTATGCAGATATAACTTTAAAATCTATACAAGCTAAAGTTTGAGATTTCTATTACTAGTATAAGATAAAAAAAGGTCATCACTATACTCAAATAAAAAATTAAGTGATATTTTGAATATTGTATGATTTAAGAAAGTTTTTATGAAGATTAAATGAATGGTTAATATAAAATACTTGAAATTAGGGTTTTTAGGGAAGGGTTTGTATGTTCCAAAACTACAGACAATTATTATTGAAGATTTTCAAAATCAGAGAAAGTTACCCATCGTCATGTCGTATCAGTGTACACAAACCTTAAACCACTGTAAGTCTTTTTGTAATTGTAACACGGGACATTCTAGTTGCGAGAAAGGAGACACCATTGCAGCTAGATGTGATGTTGTGTTATCCGATTCGTCCATCACTAGGAGAAAACTCTTACATATAGGCATTTTGCGTAATAGATTAAAGACCTCTTCTTGTCGGTTCTTAATCGCAACTTGAATGATGTATCCTTCATTTGGTATATAATTCCAAACCAGATTTGTAAAGAACTTGGAACATATCCTTATCATTTCAACATTCCCACTTGATGCGGCATTTAACAGTATGTTTGAGGCTCCAAAAGACTGCCAGAATTCAACGTCATTCCTAGTTAAAGCTTGTGAGCAAACATACTCTACCAATCTCACTGCACCTTGGTATCTCAGTTTTTTATCTTTGACTGGCTTTACACATGGGACTGCAATTTTTTTTTAATTAAAAACAGTGAGAGAAACATACAATACAAATGCATAGAAGAACATTTAATGTAAAACTTGTACCTCGGTTATTAATTGCTTTCCAAATTGAACTTGCAAAATTGTATTGGTGGTTCCTTGAATTTCCATAAGGATCTTCTACGTCACCTCTGTTTTGACTTGATGAAAAATGATCAAGTTCAGTTGTCGGAATACCTATATTAATTGTAACCAGCGAAACGAGAAATGTAAATTTCATCATATAGAAGGGAAAGAAATATAAAAAGGAAGCATGTTAAGGAGGAAAAATAGAAGAAGCTATTTAATTACAAGGGTAAATGCATCTTTCCAAAAACCACAGTTTATCATTTCCCCCCGGAAATTCTGACGGCATTCGTGACAAGGCATAGAGTATGCAATTCCCCTTTTCGTCTGAAACGGTGGCTAGCTGAGGATAGAGCCGGAGAAGATACATGGTGATATCTGCAACACAGGTGAGGGAATGAAATAAATGGGACGAAACATTTTAAATACTACTCTACTACTTCAGTAATAGAATCCCGATAATACAGTTTTACACAGGTAAATTACGATGGTATCCTGCAGCAGTAAGTGCAGCAACAAGATAACCACCAGAAGAACTGGAGAATGGACAAGTAGGGCTTTCGCCTGTACTAGCTAAAGCAAGGTACCAAACCAATTTCTTATTCCAACAAGAGGTAATGGCTAAAAGGAATGGAGTCTGTCCTGCTAAGTTAGTTATTTCTGTTAAAGATGAATTCTTTCCCACCAATGCCTTGGCAGCGCTTATGCTTCCACCCATTGAAACATAGTGAAGAGCAGTACAGCCCACCGAGTCTTGCAGTGTTAGTGCCTCTGGTGGCATTTTCTCCACCAACTTCTCAACAATTCCCCACTGACCACTTGCTGCCGCAAGATGCAGAGCATTCATAGTATTTGGAGTGACTACTGCTGTCAATGCGCGTCCATCACGGTCAAAAAATCCTTTCGCCCTTTTCCAATCACCTTGGAGAATTGCCTCATGAAGCAGTCGGTAGTCATTATAATAGGATGCTCTAGTTTCTGGAAAACGGCAGCAACAAATTACTGAGTTTTTTAAGATCTCAGGAATGATTTCAATTCATATAGAAATAGCATTTCATATTTAAAATAGTATCATATAAAGGAAACCATACACATACTGTATTCCGCAGCAGCAGCGGCAGCGGCAGCCTCAGCCTGATCGTATTTCAAAGCAGTCATTGGTGGCGTTTCTGGAGCAGCTGCCATCCCGACGGCGCAGAGGTTTCCTGCTTCGAAACTCAACTACGTGGTTACGCAGTTTTTTAGTGACTCAGGCGAGACCAGACGAGAAGGACAAATTTACGGTCGGTCCGGTTGGTTTAATTACACTGGTATTTATAGCTTTCAGAAAACATGGCAAACAAACACAAACACTCCCTTCAACTCGAAGTTCTTTTTTACGTTATTTTTGAAAACCAATGCTATATACACTAAAAATAAAAATAAAAAATTTTAAATTTAATTTTTAAAACTTATAATATTTTCCTTTTAGAAAAATTTAAATTTTATAAAATCTTCAAAATAAGCCTTATTAAATAAATATCTAAATATTATTGAATTTTAAGTTATCGTGTCATATTTTTACAATTTTTTTCCTTTTTTTTTAATTTTCACAATTAAAAACATGAATTCAAGGCTTTTTTTTCGTGCAACTTTTGCTTTTAATTTTATATGGCATAAGATGTGGTGGTGTTCTTAGCGTGTTACATTCTCAATCCAAGGCATAGAAAAGTAACAATAATTACAGTTAAGGTTCTTATATGGAAAAGAAAAAGTCGTGAATTGTTTATCTTTTTCTTTTATGCATTAGAAATTTATGTCTTTAATCTATTTGATTCCTTTATATATATCTAAGAAAAGAAAATTTTAAGGTAAAAAACATTTAATCTTGTGAGAGCATTAACCCTCCCCAGAATCATCCCGAGAAAAAGATATTTGTTATTACTTATAATAATAACTCCGGCGATGCTCCCCTCGTCTAAACTGATTTTTAGTCGCACTCAAATAAGATATCTGAGGTGTGTAGGGCATTATTAAATGAAAATTTATTAAAATTAATTCTCTCACAATCTTTTCTTAAGGCTAAGATTGATAAGTTTTGTAAGTGTGACTTTAGACTTTGGCCCACGTGACAAACTTTATGAAACCGATTGCTTAGTCTTGTAAGTGTGAGCAAATAACCTTAAGGCTAAGATTCCAGTACTAAGAAACCTTTACACTGTGCATCGTGAAATGAAAAAACGATAGAAGAAAAGGGAAGAAAATTAAATTTGAATTTTAAAATTATCGCTTGCTTAATTAAAAGAAAATAATAATAATATAATCTATAATTATAATATTATCACGTATTAATAATTTAAATTTTTTTTCTTTTTACCTTGATTTTTAATTAAGGATAACAATGCCTAGGACAAGGGAATACAATAATAATCATTGAACTCGTCTCTTTTTCAAATATGCAGCTGCAAGACACCAATTGTCACTAAATTGTCGTACACTCCTATGGAGCCACCTACTACTTTGCAATTAAAAAAATAAATAAATTATTTTCTTTAATTTTAAAGTTATTAAATTTCATTGTTTCAATTTTAAAAATTCTAAAAAATTTATTTAATTTTCTTAAAATTTAATGTTAACATTCACCATCAATTTAATTTATCATTTTATATAATTAAATAATTTTCATGATATTTTTCAACAAAAATACAAAATTATTTTATTATATTAATTTATCTTATTATGTTTTTACAAATAATTTTATATTATATAATTAAGAAAATTTTAATAAATATATATAATTTTATTTAAATAATAAAAATAAGTTGTGAAATTATATATGAAAAAATGGTGAAATAAATTAATATACTATATTATTATAATTGTTGTTAAAAAATTTATAAAAATATATATAATTTGATAAAATGATTAATTAAGTTGATAATGATATTAATTCTAATTTTTATGAAATTTAAGGAAATGAGTTCTAAATTTTTAAAGTTGAAGAAGATAAAATTCAACTATTTCAAAATTAGAATACATATTTTACATTTTTTTTCTGAAGCAGATAACTCTTGTGAATTGCATTTTAAATTCTGTCGTGTAGTCTGATTAAGTAAATCATGAAAGTCTTTTGCTTTATCTACTAAGAGCAATCACACAATTATAATGAATGAATTTAATTTAGTTGTCTAATTAATTGAAAATAAATTATGTTCTTCCTCTAGTTCAGACCAAATAATCAAAGTAATATATTGAAATAAATTTAATTTAATCAAAATATTATAATAATTGCTTATATTGAAATTGATTGAGAATAAATCATGTTAACCCTTCAATTTTTACCAAATAATCAAAATAATTGGCTGAAATGAATTTATTCTAGATTTCTATAATAATTTCTTGTAATGAAAATAATTTAATTAATCATATCTTCCTTCAATCTACACAAAATAACTATATTAATTTTCAATGAGATTAATTTAAATATAATTGTGTTCTTCTTTCAGACCAAATAATTAAGTGAAATTAATTTAGAATAATTGATCATATTCTTCTTTCATTATAGATAAAAATTTGATTTACTTAGAGAATCATGTTTGGATACCACATCATTTTTAGTCAATTACAAGAATAAATTGCATTTAATTGGGTGGATAATTTAAAATTTTTGAAAGATATGAACCTCACTTAAAAATTAATGAACAAGTCTAAGTTAATTATATTGGAACAAGTTATCTTAACCATATACGTTTGGTGAGACTAACAGCACAAGAATGTATCTGATTTGGGGCGACATTTCCCGTGAATACAGCCGCCCCAAATTCCGGACTGAAAATCCACTCCCAAGCGGTGGGAAATCAGTGGCGCGCTGTTCGAAATGGAAAAGGCCGAAGTACAGTATTTTCCAGTGTTGGGGCGGCCTTATCCGTGTAAAAAATCCAAGGGAAACGTACTTTTTTTTACATTGAAAAGACATAACACTACAAGAGTTTGGATTTTTGGGTGGCTCTTGCCGCCAGCTGCCCAAATATCCGCGGGAAATAAACTTTTTCACGTCGAAAAGACGGAATTCTGAATTTTTCTCGGGAAATAAACTTTTTCACGTCGAAAAGACGGAATTCTGAATTTTTCTCGGAAAATAAACTTTTTCAAAATTAAAGTATATCAATTGAATCTATACTATCTATAAAAAGAAAGAGTTTTTTTTTTTTATAATTATAATATATTCTTTTTTTTTTTTGGTGTACACATGTTGGGCTATGGGAAATTTTTTCCCGCCCAACACTGTACTTGTAACTAGTTTTTATATTTTTTATTTATATTATTTATAATTTACAATTATAATTTAAATACTATTAGTATTATAAATTAACATAGTGTAAATTTTTTAAGAATAATATTTTAAATAATTTAAATTTCTATTTAATTAAATGATTTATTTTATTGTATTTTTTATTTTAACAATTGTTTTCATATCTATGTTTGTTACTTATAACTCATATTTTAATATCATTAAATAATATATATAATATTACATATTTTATATTTAATTTAAATTTTTATAAATATTTTAAATAAACTAAAATGTTTATAAGAAATATTTTAAATGATTTCATATTCTATTTTTTAAAAATGATATTTAAAGATTAAAATTAAATCTATTTATTTAAATTTTATCAATGTTCCGTTGATATCGATTGAAATTCTATATATCAAATTAAATATATATCAATTGATATTTTATCAAAACTTTATACCTCATATACTATTTTATATTTTATATTTTTTCTTATTTATATTATTTACAATTCAAATACAATTGAGTAATATAAATTTAACATAAAAAAATTTATGCTATAAAGATTATAAATGAGTTAAAAAATTTATTTAATTAAATTAATTTATTTTATTACATATTTTATTTTAACTCTTATTATTTTATAGTTTAGACATTGTTTTATTTTTTTATTTGAATGATTTTGTGTTTTCCTATTTTACATATTTTTGTTTATTGTTTATAACACAGATATTAATACACTAAGTAATATATATGATATTATATATTTTATATTTAAAATTTTTAATTATTTTAAATAAATTAAAATTTTAGTCTAGCATTTATTAATTAAATTAATTAATTGCATATTTTATTTTTAAAAAAATTTGAAGATTAAAATTAAATTTATTTATATTTAACTTCAATTAATTTTATAATTTAAATAAAATTACATAGATGATAGTAAAATTTTGAATATATAAAATGAATGAATCATTATGATATATTTTAAATAAGATTTATGAATTGTTCAATGTTTTATGCAACCATTTATTTCAACAAAGATTAAAAAAGGTGAATACAAATCAGGTCTAATTATACTAATTTTATTTTTCATGTGAAAATTGAATAATATCAATAATTTGTTATTTATTTCAAGGTAAGAAATATTAAAATTATGCCCAAAATATTTAGTTGATATTGAGTTAAAAAATTGGTATTATTTATTAGGTATCAAAATTATTGTTAAATAAAAATTACATCTTTCTTATTAAGAATATTGTTATCATTAAATACTCATTTTTCATTCATATATATTTTTCATGTATCAAACACAATTATAGATAAATTTTTTTACTTTATTCTTATTCTCTTTCTCAATTTCATTTTCATTTCATTGTAATAAATATGATATAAGTATTTTTCTTTTTATCATTATTTTTTATTATTATATAATTTTATAACTTACAATTAAATTTAAAATAATAAAAAAGAAAGATAATATTTTTTTCTTTTTTTATAAATTAAATAATATGTTTTAATATATAAATATAATATTATTTTTAAAATTTTATTATTTTTATATTAAATACTAAGCCGTGTGGAGCATGGGTTTAGTGTGTGTGTACGGCTTAGTGTGTGTGTGTGTGTGTAATGGCACCAGCAAACTAAGTGCTTCATTGTTTGTGTGTGTGTGTGTAATGGCACCAGCAAACTAAGTGCTTCATTGTTTGTATAATGGCACCGTGTGTGTGTGTGTGTGTAATGGCACCAGCAAACTAAGTGCTTCATTGTTTGTATAATGGCACCGTGTGTGTGTGTGTGTGTAATGGCACCAGCAAACTAAGTGCTTCATTGTTTGTATAATGGCACCAGCAAACTAAGTGCTTCATTGTTGGTGCAGACAAACTTTACCTGACGCACAATGTTTGGTTCGAATCTTACCACCGATATTTTCTTGCCTAAATTTGAATTCTTCATTTAAAACTTCATTTCCCAAAATTTCCTTTTCCACGTATGGTTCCCTCCACCAATTTCCCCATATTTCCCTTTGCCTCAACCCATACTAGCAGATCAATATTCCCAATGCCCAACCCATCCCCATTTTCTTCCCACTCTTCCAACGGCACCCAATCCATGTTCGAGCAGTGCACACTAGAGCAAATTCTGCCAGCTTAAGCTCAAACAGAAGCGAGGCTTGAACCACCATCTTAGTTGGCACTGAACAGAGCTCCATTCGTAGGAAGAGCATCAATCTGTTGATTCTCACAAAGAACTTGAAGACCACCCATCTGCTCTTGTAGAAGTATTGTCACAAAGTTAAACGCTGAGCACTTGCTTGCTACCGCCCAAATGTCTCTAATAGTAACTTAAATAGGGTAAAAGCCAAACCTAATGTTTTCTATATGCTATGATTTATGAAATGGATTTAGGTTAAAGAACTAGTAATTAATCTAGAAATTGATAGGACGTGTGATATGTGAGTACATGGATTTATGTGATGATTGATTGTATGTATCTGTGATTGGGTGTCCTTTAGGTTGCAAACTAGATTAGACCAAACTCTGAAATTCTAATTTCTACACATTTAAGAATAGGGTTAATTGTAAAACAGAAAGACTTTAGCAAAGTAATATTATTGAATTAAGAAGCATGACTGGAAGGATAGATAGGTTGAGATATGAAGAGTCCCTTACAAAGGTAAAATGGTAATGGGAAGGTAAGTAAGATTACTTGTAATTGTGACATGGCTTATATAAGACAAGGGATATTCATGTACACTAGAAAGATGGCATAAAATGAAATGATTTTGGCCTCCATATGCTGTCACTATGATGCTTATAACCTAGTGGTAAAAGAATATTGTATTGTGCTAATGTTTGATTATGTTTATGAAAAATTTACAGTGCAGGGCTAATAAATGATATTAACTTGGCACTATTGGACTCAACGGTCATTCTATATGCTATTGCGGGTAGTTATTGATTACGATGTTATATTGTCTCATTGCCCAATATTTAAATATGAATTAATTTAAATAACATGCAATTGCCAATAATGTGAATCATTCAATCATAGTTTATGCTGAAGTTTCATAAATGATCACAAGTACAGATAGCTTAATAACATTTGCAACAATGCTTTTATAGCATTTAGGTCTAACTTTTTTTTCACATTTTTTATAAAAGATTTTAATTTTATAAGGATGGCTTGCATTCTCACAATCTAGTTTGTAGGGATTACCACTTTCAAAGCATTTAATATGTATTGCTATTTGAAAGCATATTAATACGTTATCTGATAATGTCTTTGTGGGTAGGAAAGAGAGTTAGGAAAATCTCTTATTCAACTTGAGTTATTTAGTTGCACTCATAAAAAAAGAGATGTTTCTTGGGCTAATGAAAGGACTAGACAAACTTATGTAAGGGATATTATGTAATCATTTATTTTTTTATTTATTATTTAAATAATTGGTGTATAAGATAATGTTTGAAATGTCAATTTGTTTGGTATTGCAGGAGAATTTTCAAAAAAGAAGGAATAAATCCTAATTTGCTAATTCATTGCTAAACCCAGTATTAGAATTATCTGATTGAATAAACATGATTAGAGGGAGTAATAGGGGCAGAATTTATGGGTTAGGATTGCAAGCATGCATTGCTATGCATGGTGAAAGCAGCAGTAAGTTGTTCTTAAGTTTACAACTATCATGATACCAAGATGTGAATAATAGAGTTTAACAAGAGGTGGAAAATAAAGTTATTGCATTTAAAGCAGAGTGACAAATTCAGTTAAATTAATATAAATTAATTTTAAAGTTTCTATACAATTGCACTAATTTGATGCTATTTATTTCCATTCTAACACCTCCACCACCGAATCATGGTCCCACCAATCCTATGTAGTAGCACATGAGAGGCAGTAGCAATAGCACAACGAGCAACACCATAACATAGATAATAATTTAGGAGAGGACAATTATTAATTACTATATTATTTGGATTTAAATGTTGTTAACTTTATTAATGAAATTTGGATACGGACTTTTCATAATAATTATTTTATTCAAATGAATTTCATCTAGGAATATCCAAATTTGTTGCCATCAATTTTAAAAAAAAATTCTGATTTGAACCATTTCCCGCGGATTTCACGCGGTTAAAACTGCGGGAAAATAGTTTTTCACGCGAATTTGAGGCAGCCATGAACCGTGTTGAGATAAATTTCCCATGGATTTCCTACAAAAATAAGATTTTTAATACATTTTCATTTAAAAAAATAATATTTTTTAACAAAATTACCGTGGGAAAAATGATGCAAAATCCATGGGAAATAATTGTGGCAAAAATTCGTGGGAACCCGTTTCCCACGATTTTCCTTTTTCTGTGTGAAAAGCTGCCAGAACCATATAATCGTGGGAGAATCCGCTGGAAAATCGTGTGAAATTTGGGGGTAAGGCACCTCAAATAGATTCATTCTTGTAATGTAAGAGGAGTGAATTATGGTAATTAAAGAGTCATTACTAAAGAAATGTGAAACAATATCAGGCAATTGACATTGGTTAAAGAGAAAATCATGTATAAGATGGTTTGATAACATTTTTAAAAATATAAGTAACTTAACATATTAATTCAAATAAAATAGTCACATTGTAACACTTGAAAAACTTTCTATGTTGATTATTAGATAGTTGATATTGAAAGGAAAGGGAAGGAAAGAGTAAATTCAAAAAATATGGATGTAGTTAACATATTAATTTTTTTACTAGAATCAATGTTTAAAATAGTGCTAACCACCAATGTTAAAAAATGAAATCACCTAAAGAATCAATTTTTTATAAAATAATTGATGTATTTTTTCCATGAAATTTTAGATGTTAATTTTTAAAATAATTGACATTTAAAATCATGCAATTAATCAATCAAGTTCTAAACATAAGATATCTTTTTCTTCTATTTTTTTGCCTCTTCAATTTCTTTAATTTTTTATGCAAATTTTTTAAGAATTTTTTATTTGTATTTATTTTATATAATTTTTGTAGTTATTTCTAAATTTTAATTGCCTAATATATTTATGATAATATTTTATAGTAAAATCCAAAGTTAACCATACAATAATATTTTATGTTTTTTCTTCCTATGAAATTTTTTGTGATTCGATGTGGGAAAACTACCTTTAAAGATTTGTGAATGGATGAATCTTAAAAAAGTTATGTAAAATAAAAAAAAAATATCCCAAATGAGTAACTAAGCAGGAAATTATGATATCTTTTAGTTTTTAACTTAAAATATATATTTTTAATAAGATATACCTATTTGATTTTTATTATAAATATTTTATTGAAAAAGTAAAAAATCAACATAAAAAATATTATGCAAATATTTTATATCATTTTTTATTAAAAATTGATGTAAAACGTAAAGGGAAATTAAATTACTTCAACTTTTTATTAAAATTTGATGTGAAATAAAATAAAGTTAAAATTTTTTAAAAAAAAATTAATACTAAATTAACATTTTTTTACGTTAATTATATAATTAATGTGGAATGATCCAATATATAACTAGAATTATGTATAAGTTGGCTCACTTGTCTGACATGATAGGCTTGATTTAAAAAAATATAAAATTTGAATTCTTTTTTATAATTCGATAGACCCATTAAATTTTTTATAACTCAACTATTTTTTTGCTTCAAAAATTATTTTTATATAAAAAATAAAAAAAAATATTGAGACTTTTGAGTTAGGCCTACAAGTCATGTGCAAAAATAATAGAGTTGGGTCAGGAACCATGATTAATATAACATTTAATCCCTCTCATTTATAAAATAATAATTATTATATTATTTAATTTTTATAATTAAATTTATTAAATTTTTATTTTTATATAATTATTTATTTTCTATTTATTCAAAATGTTAAAATAAATAAAAATTTAGAATTAATTATTGAATAATATTTTAATAATATCAAATGTATATTTATTTTAATTTTAATAATACATTTAAAAATGAATAATTTTAATAAAAATAAAAATTAACAATATTAATTATAAAATTTAAAAATATAATTCTCACTATTTTATAAATAAAAAATTAAAAATTTAGGATTAAATAGGCCAAACTCGAATTTAGACTTTGAATTTCAAGCAATTTTGCACGAAAAGTTCAATCCAAAACCCAACAATTCAGCCCATGTATATCTTTACATATAACGTCAAGTCAATGTATAAATGATGCCTAATAATCAACGTTGTTTACTATATTCATAGCAGTGGGTTAGGATAAAAATACAGATTGATATAATTTTATATGTAATTACGGGACAATTTTAAGTATTGACCGCAAATAAAAAGATAGAATTGTAACTATGGAAGATATTGGAATTTCAGAACTTGAAAACTTATTTTCAAAATTTATTTTTAACAATTGTTCTCTAAATATGTAAATTAATAAAAATAAAAGAATAACTTTTAAATATTTTTTGAACTTATTTTTCTTCTAAACATTAATTTTACAATTAAATAAAATATTTTTTATTAGTAATACCTACCTCTTTTTATTCTTTATGTTCCTTTAATCTCAATAATCTTTAAAAATAAAAAATAATTTTTAAAAACAATTTTTTTGAACAATTTTTAAAAATATAAAAATATAAATATATTAAAACACACCCATTTATCATTCCCAGGCGGCTGTATGAATGTTCAATAATGTAAAAAGACCACTATGCCAAAGCCACATTGTCCTAAACTGTAAAAGAAAGAATATGCAATATTTCATCAAAATACAAATCCCAGCGTACTCATTGATGAATCGAAAATCAAATGACACATTACCAGAGGTATTTAAGATATATAGCAACAAATGTGCTTAATAATTTTTTATCTCTCCTTCATTAATAAAGTACAAGAATAATGCAAATTAACCTCAGCTGCTCAGCTTCCATTAGACAAAAATAAAGAGAGATAATGAATCATATTAGTTTTTGAAACCTAAATGATAATAAAGTACAGCAATGCTGGATTTGAGAATTCCAATCGTATTCACGGCAAAAAATATCTGAAATTATAATTAAGCCAACATCAATCACCGAGAAACTTTCGTTTTCTGGATGTGTTCATGTAAGGCCTTAGCACCCATTCTATCTGAGCTTCATTTTGTTCCACTGTTCCCAACTTTATCTGCAAAATTTGAAAGAAAATGAGATGCTAATTATGGCCATTTAGTAGTCCTCCAGCAGTAATCAAAACCAGTGAGTTCCAAAAAGGTTAGAACAAAGGTTTTAAGGAATCATCCTTATAGATGAAGCTAAAGATATAAAGACTACAAGAATGGCATGGAAATGTTTTTGTATTTTCGCTAAACAAGATAATAAAGGTCCAGCAGGAATTATTAAATCAGGCTAAGAAATGACTGCCTCATTAAAGAGCTTGGATGAAATTTAAAATAAATAATTAAATAACAATCTTAGAGTTTAAGCATAATATATTAAAAAAAAAAAAACTTGGAAGTGCTGCCAAAGCCTCTTTCAGATTAATGAATAGATGATTTTATAGGCCTACTGTACACTACAATAACACCCATCAAGTAGAAAGGCCAATCACATTTTATTCACTATAGTCATTTTAAGTCTATCTTATTCTGGTATAGCATCAGTAAATCTGTATAAAAGGTGGCGTCACATCTACGTTTGAAAAAAAAAAATGCTGAACTTTGAAATAAATATAGAAAATTTTATTTGTAAGTTTCTCTTTATTATTGTGAATTTTATAGGTTAACAATTTATTTAATGCAAATATAGAAAGTAAGAAATCCAAGGAGGGGTCAACTATAACACTAGAACCTTGCTTGACCAACGAAATTTCGAAATATGAATTATTACTGTAATGAAGCTGAGGCTGATCAGAACCGTAACTCATGTAGTTGTGAGATACAACACGTATCTCGTGTAGTTTTGATGTCCTTAAAAGAAAGGAAGCTGTATGACTTAGTATTTATTTGGTATAGTGATTAGAATCCACAATAATCAATCGTAGGTTCAATAATTGATTATAGCCTCTCTTAGAAATCATTGGCTGCGTACATTTAAAATTTTTCAACAGTCAATCAAAGGCAGTAAATCCCGATTAAACTAAAAGCTGCTCAAAATAGCTTTTATTTTAACCAGGATCACAGAAAGAGAAACATTAGGATCTGTAATCATATTAACCTCACTTTTCTTTTCTTTTGTCGTCATCCTAAGGATTACAAAAACTCTCCTTACACTTTGTTCAATGCCCTTTTCAGAAATTTAATATTAAAAAATGATTTTTTTTTATATATAAAATCCAAACTGAGATTATGCATAGTCAATTATCAAAACATGTTACCAGATATAAAATTGATTCTATATAATCAATTATTAACATCAATTATGGGCTAGTTTGATATAGCGATAGAATAATTTATTATTGATAAATTTGAGAATATATCATGATTTTATGTTTTGCACAACTATAAATAATAATTGGTTTTCTTGAGAAAGAATTGGCATTAACTGCTTTTAGTGAATGAATAATTATGTAGTTTATTTTTTAGTTGTAATATAATTTTCTCTTACTAAAAGCCTTTTGCACCAATTATTTTTTTAAGAAAATCATTACTAAAAGTCATGCCAAATATAAGATCAATTTAAACTACAATCAATCAACAATCAGTTATTTTCATTGCAATACCAAACAAGTCCTACATATATAATTAAGGGAAAATTACATTCTACACACCTGCAATTTTGCCCTTTTCCACTTAATCTACGTGTGATTTTAAATGCTGCAATTTACTCACCTATGCTTTTAATCATTAAAATTTTACCCACCTAAATTATTATTCATCCAAAATTTAACAGAAAACTCACATGAAAACTCTCAAGCATTGCACCTGATTTTTACTTCTCCAAATTTTAATTCAATTTAACACTCATTTGGAATCAAATATATTTCTATTCAAGATTTATTTTTTACAATTTAGTTTATGGTTGCCAAATAGAATGTGTAAAACTGCATTTTTTTTTAGGGGTAAATTAAATTAAATGCGCATCAAATTAGAGAAAGTAAAGATCACATATAATGTATATAAGTTTTTATTAAAATTTGGACAAAAAATAATTTATTGGAGCAAAGTATCAACAATTAAAAGCACAATTAAATGACTTGTAACACTTAAAATCACAAGTGAATTAATTGAAAAAGAGCAAAACCACAGGTAAGTAAAGTGTAATTTTCCCTATAATTATCTCATTGCTGTTATACCAAACAAATCCTTGAACATGCCTATTAATACAATGAGAGGATCTTATTATTTATATGCCATTAAAAAAATAAAAAAGTAAAAAGGACATGTTAAGTAAATCAAACCTGATATAGATACAACTCAAACCGCGGACCTATTTCCTTCAGTTCAATTGATTTAGGACCTCCATGTTTTTCATATAGATGATGTCTGCACATAGCAACATTAATGAAGTACATACACACACATTATAAATATTCAACTTGAGAATGAAAGTAGAACAAACCTCAGCAGTATGTATCAAGACATCATAAAATCAGCTAAAAAAATAGAGAACTACATAAAGAAACCACGGAGTAATTAAAAGAACAAGGGCGGGCAACTATTTAACATATCAGCCCATTTAGGCAGTCACATTGATTTCGCATGTAGGAGTTACTGATGACAGGTATTTTCAGAAACATCATAACATAAATTAAAAAAATGGAAAACTAGGCTAAAAAAACCACAAAGGAGTAATAAAAGAACAAGGGGAGGCATCTATTTAACATATCAGTCCATTAGGCAATCACATTGATATCACATGTAGGAGTTAATGATGACAGGTATTTACAGAAATATAATTTAGTGGCGCTTCTAATTGGATGTCCAATGGAGTGCACCTCACATCCTGGCAGATATATATGGGCCACTAAACCAATGTACTCACAAAAGACAGAAATGGAATAGCCTTATGGTCAACCCAGAAGCCAACAAACCAAAAGAATGCGTAACCAGCAGCAGTGATTTCTCAAAACTTCTAACAAAAATTTGACAAAAGATGAGGGTTGCTAAAAGAAACTGAGAAAATTGACACAAAATTGCAAACAATTAATGTCAACAGCACTGATAAGATAATTGTATTGCATACTTCCCACAGTTGTATTGAAAAAAGTATGACTGACCAACCAGCATCCTGCAAGGAAAGCAATATTGAACCAACCTGAATGAGATATAGTCAGACTGATTGGCAAAAGTGACAATACGTTTTGTATCTGGCTTTGGCACTGGGAACAGATGCTTCAGAATGTTAGCTGTTCTTTTGCCTAGCTGCTCAAAGTCCAAGAAAACCAAAATAAGATTAGCAGTAAGTACATGAGCAGCTAGGGATAATTAAATTCAATTATAAGATTGCATAAATAAGTTGACAAATAAGTTGGCAACAGAACACAGGAATCAAGGGGGAAAATGTCTAATCTACATAAATTGGAGTAAAATTATCACTTCCAATGAAAGAGGGATAGGCATTAGTCAGGAAATAAGAGAAAATACTAAAAGGGTAACACAAATGGACCTCACCCTGTATTTCTATAGAACAAAGTATATGCCAACATGGAACTAAATCATTCTCCAAGCACAATTGTCTAAATCAGATTTTATGAATTTTCTAAACAATATTATGGCATCACAAAATTTTTAGCTCATGTTCTGCCCAAGTGACCCGTATAGGATATTTGAAAAATATTTCCCCTCTTTCTTTCCATTCCATAATCTGTGCATGTATCAGGTAGTGCTAGTGATGTAAGAAACATAGCCCAGGTTAATTAGTAATTAAAGAAGATTTACCAGTAAATCAAGTATAAAAAGAAAATAAATCAAACTACCAGACTGAGATATAAGTACCGTAGTTGAAAAATTGTCCAGAATCAGATGAGGATAAGCCTCAGGCATTGTTCCAATGGTTTTCCTGTCTTTGATTTCATGCCTTGTAACCTAGAGAAAAACAACTGACTAATATGTTGATGCATAAAACCAAATGAACACCAAGAGGCCAAACACTTACCACATTGAATAATCCAAAATATGCTGTTGGACCAAATGGTAGATGGCTAATAATTAAACCATCTGGCTTGCCACGATGTTCATGAACCAAGACAACATCAGTAAAATCATGTGCACGGCAAGTCTCTATGATCTCTGAGATAACCTGGATAAAGGGAAATAATCACAGATAAGCTGACCACTGAAAATGTAAAGTAGGACATAAGCAAAATTGCCAAAAAAGTTATACAGAGACATATTAGGACCAGAGAAACAAATGAAATATATTTTGGCAAACAAAAATCAATAACCACAGTTTTAAGCTGCAAAGGAGACAGTAAGTTATGCACAGGATTTTTGGAACAGAGCATAAGAAACATGCAGACATCTAAAATGAATCCAAATGAATGCCACTAACTAGAAGAGGAAGTAGATAGTTTCTCCATCAGGAGCATTTCACAAATAAAATTAAAATCACAAGAATCAGAAGTGAACAAAAGAACACAGCACTACAATTTCCCTTTTAACCAATAAATCAGAAAATTGTGCAGTCAGCCCACAAGAGATCTTAGTGTTCCTGTTAAGAGAACTAATATATTATCCTCCAACTTAAATTAAACAATACTTATTTGAACTTCATTGATTCATTGACTAGAAGGAAAGGAAGTCTGGTTTAAGAGAAAAATAGGCTCCCCTAAAGTGAACTTATCAGCAGAAAACAAGAATTATCTAAAACTGCAATACCCTAAAGAATAAAATTAAGTATACACCAAAGCAAAAGATTAAGCAAGTACTCAGAAGGAAGAGATTGCAACCTGACCACCACGATTCATTCTTTGCGCATTGGGAATGACAATGCTCAACTCCTACACAAAGATTGAAACTTAGAAGTTGATCGCCTATAGGTTGACTGAACTAGAGTAGCAACAGACTAAACCAAAATGAGCAGGAAAAAATGACTAATGCAAAGCAGACAAACCTTGACAAATTGCGTCAAAGGATTACTTGGATCTCTGGAAGTGGTTAGCAAAATTTTCGGATCTTTTTCCGTAGCATTTGCATACTCATCATCAATGTGTGTCCTTGGAACTGAATTTAGTAGCACAGAGTAAAAAATATCAAATTTTCATGGACAAAAACAACATTATAAAAGGTACAGTATAAGAGACCAAGGAAGGGAAACCAGAGGCTTAAAGAAGAGGGAGATGGAAAAAGCAGGAAAGAAAGAAGAAGACATCAAAGTTTATGGATTAGCCATTCTTGAGTCAGAATTCACGTTTTTTAGCAAACACATCAGCAGTTAGGTTGCCTAGAATTTCTGAGTAAAGTTAATGGTCTATTTTGGAGCAAGAGAAATAAAGGGTAAGCCTAAAAATTAAATACAAAGAAATAAAAACAGAAGGACCCTCCATTCACGTCCCTTCCCATCCTTTCCACATCTCCCAAACAGACCACAACGGATTTTCCCCCCTACAAATCAACGGCAGTCATTTGGTTGGTACCATGTGAGCATTTGCATCTAATTTTAACATGCATGAGGTTTCTGTTGATTTACTTCATTGGATAACATTTCTAAGAACTTGGACAGCTTAATATATCCAGTTTCTAAGGCAAAATACACTTTGCCAACTATCAGAGCATAAAATAAGGAGCATACCAGCTGTGTTTTCATCCTCAAGGTCAATTGCTCGACGAATTTCGGCTTCCTCATTCCTTAGTTCAGTGGGTATAGGCTTACCCTCTGTGAAAGAACAAAAACCCATAAAATATTTTAACAAATAACAACCACCTAGATGCATATATTCATATATTTGAAGAAAGATGAAAAGTCGTAACCTTGAAGTGCTTCCCTGATCTTCCTCTTCTTCTCATAGAGCAGACGCTCTTTTCCTTCTAAGCTCTTCCTGTAGAGATACTCTCTTCTCAAACGGATGTTTCTGCGTAGCATTGTTCCCTGAACACGACCCCATGTGAAAATACACAAAAAATTAAAACACCTCCCCTTACACCTCATCATGCAATCAAAAATCAATGAGCCAACAAACCTGGAACCCATCCACTATCTTCAATCTCAAATAATCCATCGAAATAAAAAAATACATAACATGAGTTAAGGTGTTCTACCTTTGAAGAAACTTGAATAGTTTAACTTTGTAACGCTTGATTATCGCTTGTTTGTTGTTCACTCTTCACTCTTCAACTTTTTAATTCAGGAAAAAAAAAAAAAAACCTTTAGCCATAAATTAGTAACAATGCATACAAATTATATTATATGAGGAGTGGAATTATCGTAATTTGCTAGTCTTTTTCATTGCAATGCTTCTGGTAAGCAATTTTCTCTTAATCTTGCATAAATTTTCATTCTTACTTCCTATTGTTCTAATTTCATTCCCCCCCCCTCTTTTGTCGGGCTGTATTTTGCAAAATTATTATCTACGAAATTAGCAGACCAGAAAATAGATGAGATAATCAATTTACCATAAAAAAATAAATAGATGAATAATCAATTTCCAGAAACAAATTAAAAACTATGTATTTTCATTCTACAGAATTCAAATCAAAATTTTTGTCACAAACTGCACAATACAGATAATAAGGGACTAACAAAATGCAACGATCAACCCAACACAAAAGAAATCAAATCAAAGATAGAAGAGAACTGAAGCCATTGAAGCCTAGAACATATACCATACCTGAGAAGCCGTCAAAGACTCGAAGTCGAAGCTGGGGCCGACAGCGTGTGGCGTAGGCTTGCTTGCGTGGCTGAGGTGCTGCGTGCCAGTGGCTGAGCTGCTGCCGTCCCGGTCTTCTGCGGCGTCACGGCGCGAAGTCTGTGCAACTAGAACAGTGAAGACAGATATCCCTTTGGTCTTCTGATGGAGGGTTAATATTTTATTTTACTATTATATATTATATAGTTTTTTTGCTATTTTATATTTTATATATATAAGGGGAATTACATAACAATCTTCATTTTTTTCGTTTAGCCCAAACAAATTATATTATTAAATTAATAATAAATAATAAAAAATATTATAATTAATCTATTATTATTAATTACTTTTGTAATACATTTATTTATTATAAAAATAAAAATATAAATAACATTAATTTAAATATTTTAAATTAACTATTTGTAATTATTTAAATATTTTTATTATTTTATTATTACTAGATTAATAATAATATTTTTTGGTTCAAATGGAAGAATACGACTATAAAGGTTAATAATTTCATCTCGTTATATATGTATATATTATTTATATTTATTATATTATATTATATTATATTATATATATATATATATATATATATATTTGAATTTGAAAGAGTGATGGGTCATTGGGAATTTGGGTTGGTTGGGTAATGTTAGGCTCAGGTTACCTTAGATTGGGCCGACGAAATAAGATACAGATGGAGGAAAAGAGAAAAACAATTGGGAAAAGTCCATGAACTGGTCCATGACCGGACCCAACAGCACGATTAACCCGTTTAAGCCCGTTTTCAAAACAAGGCCTCACAAAATGTCAATTAAAAATAAGACAATAATATTAAGACAAAAAAAAGCCAATATTTTCTAAGACAATTTAAGAAAAATAAATACATCGTGGTATAGTTGAAAAATAAAAATGTGAAAATATTTGTCAGCATCTTTAAAATGGGTGACAATTATAAACAGAAAAAATGCCAAACATAAAGAAAGGAGGTTCGAGAAAAAAAATATTAATTTCAAATAAAAAATTTCAATCTGAAATACAAAATTTATTGAGAAGGGGAAAATCTTATAATGCCCTAACTTAGAATATATTTGGATATTTTTTATTTTTTATATTTTTAAAAATTATTCCTAAAACGTGTCTTTAAAAATTTATTTTTTTAAACCTATTTTTGGATTTAATGAAAATAAAGAGCAGATGATATTTGATGAAGCAAATGGGGAAGTTTTTCATGTAATTATAAAATTATCATCAAAAAACAAAAAATAAGTTAAGAAAATATATACAAGTTGTTTTTATTTTCTATTTTTAAGTTATATATTTGAAGTTATTGTGTTTAAAAATAAATTATGAAAATAGTTAATCAAACATGAACTTCTATATTTAAAAAAATAAAAAAAATTATTTTTAAAAATAATAAACAAATAAACCTTCATCTATCTTGCAGCTAATCGCTTCCATTTTTAAACAAAAAAAAAAAATTGTCCTTCTTTTAGTTTAATGGTGACCTCTGCGACAGTTATGTGGTTTACTCTTCCTTTTTTTTATTTTGAATAACAAATAAATAAATAATAAGGTAATTAATTAATTAATTAATTAATATTGTAAGTTATAATTAATTAAATTTTATTTAATTATATTTAAATTTTTACTTATAAATAAATAAATATGCAATAATATAAAATATAATTAATTCAATCTTAAGTAATTAAATTTTTATTTTTATTTTGAATCATTAATAATTAAATAATGCCCTAACTTAGAATATATCTGGATATTTTTTATTTTTATATTTTTAAAAATTATTCCTAAAACGTGTCTTTAAAATTTTATCTTTTTAAACCTATTTTTGGATTTAATGAAAATAAAGAGCAGATGATATTTGATGAAGCAAATGGGGAAATTTTTCATGTAATTATAAAATTATCATCAAAAACAAAAAAATAAGTTAAGAAAACATATACAAGTTGTTTTTATTTTCTATTTTTAAGTTATATATTTGAAGTTATAGTGTTTAAAAATAAATTATGAAAATAGTTAATCAAACATGAACTTCTATATTTAAAAACATTAAAAAATTATTTTTAAAAATAATAACCAAATAAACCTTCATCTATCTTGCAGCTAATCGCTTCCATTTTTAAACAAAAAAAATTGTCCTTCTTTTAGTTTAATGGTGAGCTCTGCGACACTTGTGTCGTTTACTCTTCCTTTTTTTTATTTTGAATAACAAATAAATAAATAATAAGTAATTAAGTAATAATAAATAATATTGTAAGTTATAATTAATTAAATTTATTTAATTATATTTAAATCTTTGACTTATAAATAAATAAATATGTAATAACATAAAATATAATTAATTCAATCTTAAGTAATTAAATTTTTATTTTTATTTTGAATCATTAATAATTAAAAATAAGTATATAAACAAATATATAATTTTATAAAATATAATTAATTAAATTCAATTTTAAATAATTATATTCTTAATTTAATATCTTGATTGCATTAATATAATTTGATTTCAAAATAAATATGAATTAATTTACTTCATATATCTATTAATATATTCTTTTATCTTATTTTACATTTATCAACTATTTTAATAATTAATTTTAACAAATGCTCCTAACACAATCAATTAACTTATTAACTATTAATGTCAACAAAACCTTTATCATTCATTTATGTATTATTTAAACTTTTGAATGTATGTAAAAATTAATATTAGATTAAAATTGTGAATATTTATTTCCCAAGATCATTTTTTTTTTCTCTTTTAGTCTTTCAACATTACAAAAAAAAAGTCCTTCCCAATATCAAGTCAATTCACATACTAAATTTATCAATAATCAACTATTCTAAAAATCAATTATTCAATCATTAAAATAAACAAGCCATTGGTACAATTATTTATTCGTAAAAATAGAAGTGAGATAGATGCTATTTGTGGTAAGAAAAATTGCACCAATTGATTTCATCCATGCGGAATGGATTTTAAACCTTTGTAGATGTAGCAGAAATGAACATCTTTATTATTTATCAAGGTGGAGTGCAAAAAAAGATGTAAAGGGACATGAATTTGAACAAAAAATTCACAATAAAGATGAATATATTCGTAACTCACAATAAATAATATAAAATACAGAAAAAGGAAAATTAAATATAACTTTTTTTAGCCTAAATTAAATATAACTTTTCATATCAATGCAAGCAACATAATCCATAATCTATAATACATTAAAGATGCAATGGGGCAAAAAGTGAACGCAAATTGATTGACAAAGTGCCAAGAAGTGAACGCAAAGCGTATGTCTGATTGAGTTGAATGCTAAGGCTTTTGCCCTTATGCCAGATTCCTATTTATAACGCAAAACGAAGCAATTTTTCTCGTATTGCCGCTTAAAATGAAGCAATTTTTCTCTGAATACCGTCTTCTTTACTTAATAACTCCATGCTTGGCTGTTAAGAGATGGCAAATTTTCAAATCTCGAATTTTACCTCCTGGATACAAATTTAGTATAAATTTTTGTTTCACGGAACAAGTTTTTAATTCGAAGTAATTATGCAGAGTAAGGCAATATTATTCTGTCGTACTTTACCTTACTCCGAAATAATAAATTATTTTTATTTTATATTATGCTTTGAAATATATATTATTATAAATTTATTTTATTAATTTTATAATTAAAAATATTTATATTAATTATTTTTAATTAATATTTATTTTAAATATTTTTTAAAATTTATAATTAATTGAATAAATTATATATAATTTTAAATTAATATTATTATATTATGTTAAATATTAAATATTAATTATTTATATATTTAAAATTTATAAATTTTAAATTTTTTTAATTTTTTTTAAATATTTGAATTATTTACAAATCATCAGTGACTTGTGAATTATAGGAATAGGACACTAACTTATCTTGCAATCAGGGATAGGGCAGGGATAGGACAAATCCCCACAAGGCGGGACAATATATTGTCAATCTATTATTGTCTCATCATGTTATCATTCCTATTGTCACTTTAACACGTGGAAAGACATGTGTCTATTGTTGATTTCATGCTCAACTTATAGTAACTCCCTTCAAGCGTTGAACTCGCATCTATTCACATAGCTGATAATCACCAAAAACATTAACCAATGCTTCGATTACTTTGTTTGGATTTTGATGCCGACTGACCAATTAGCCGAAAATTTCAGAAACAACTGCAATAAATGCCCTTAATTTGACTCTTTCATAAAGCTTTCAGGCTTTGAATAGGTTGAAAAGGAATTAAATTATTATACTTCATCCAATATTATTTTATATTGAAAGATCTAACAAATTCATCTGATGTGTTCGTCAATTTGTGAAACATAAGTCTAGGGTTGCGTAAATGATTTTTTTCAACTATTTCCATAAATGTATGGAATTGAATTATTTTGGCTTATCTAAAAATAGTTAAGTATTTTTATCAAAAAAATATAAAGTAAAATGCATTCATTTAACAAAATATGAAAAATTGGCCAAAAATCATTTATTTAGTCAAGTATCTATAAAATGGCCAATAGAGACCTCTTAATCATTTTATTGGCTTGATATAATATTTTTATTGGACTGGCCATTGATCATTTCTTTCTACCAAATTGTTATCATCTATGTTCGGCAATTTTTATTGATTTTGATAATTTTGACCTTATTGAGTGGTATTAATATTTCCTAATTGCATTTTATCATTTTGCATAAGTTCATCATTATTTGGAGGAGTATTTTAAAAATCAAAAGAAGACTTTTTTCTAGATGATACCACTTTTCTAAAGAAAAAAAAATCAAACTTTGATATCTTAACTAGATTCCACTAAACTTACCATTTGTTTGTGGTTGAAAATTGCACCAATTGATTTGATCATTACGGAGTGGATCCTCATTGCAAACAAATAAAATTTGAATTTTATAAATGAAAAAGTAATAATGGAAGCAAGTAAAAATAATTGAACTACAAATTTTTAATACTTATCAAGGTGAAATACAACGAGAGGCACAAAGGTGTAAAGACTTCAACGAGACACTTATAATATAGATAGTTGCATTCATAAACTCACAATAAATAAAATTGCGTAAGATGTAGAAATAGGATAATTAAATATAATTTTTTCTATTAATATAGGGATCACAACCTACAATAATAAAGCATAGTTTAGAAACTAAAATCACTCACTTATACTCATTAATAATATTGAATTACAATCAATTAGTTTTAAAGCTTGTGCGATGCATGGAATTATTAATACTTTTGATTATTAGATAAATTTATATTTATTGAGTTTGTATATTTGTGAATGAATTAAAAAATAAAAAATTTAAAGCCACAATTAATATATGGAGAAGTATTAATATCTAATTTTTTGGTACAATTGAAAATAAGATAAATCTTATCTGTAAAGGTTTTCATTTATAGGTTGATACTTTTATTACATATACAACCAAATTTAAAAGAATCCGAAAACTTAATTTTTATATTAATAAATAAGTTTGATTTATTATTTCAATATAGAATGCAAAATAAGAATCCGAAAACTTAATTTTTATATTAATAAATAAGTTTGATTTATTATTTCAATATTAATTACTTCAATTTATACTTTGTATACTAAAGTTTAACTTTTTTAAAAATATTTTATAATGAAAATAAAATATATCATATTATATCTATAATATTTAATTATATTAGCTTGTGAATTTTAAGCAATAGAAGTGAATATGAAAAAGAAAAATATGCAATGAGATGAATTTAAAAAAGTAAAAAAATGTGTGCACCATTAAATCTTCACAAAATTCTAGTTAATATATATTTAATTTGAAATTTATTACTTAAAAATTGATGTAAAGAATTCACAAATTTTAAGTAAATAAATTTGATTTTAATTTTAAAATTTTTAATATAAGATAAAATATATAATTAATTTATTCATTCAATTAGTACCTTCCATATTATGCTTTAAATTATAAAATATATTTAATAATATAAATTAAGATATATTAAATTATATTTATAATATTTAATGATAATAAAATTTGAGTTGTAAATAAAAATAGTAGACATGTAAAAAGAAAAAACATGCAATGAATTAAAAAAAAGAAGGATAGATAGTATCTAAACTATAAAATCTTAATAAAATCCTAATTAATATATGTTTAATTTGAAATATAAAATTTGAAAATTCGTGTTAAAAAATTCAAATAAATAAACTTGATTTTAATTTTCATACATTCTCATTAAAAATGGAATATATAATTAATTTATTTAATTAGTTAATTTTAAATTTTAATTATTTAGAAAAATTCATAATAAAAATAAAATATATTATATTATATTTACTTTATAAACATGAGCGAATATGAAAAAGAAAAATATGTACTAAAGTATATGAAAAATACAAAAATAATGAATATACTATAAAAGCTTAACAAAATCTCAATTAATTTATTAACTTAAAATATATCAATTTAAAATTAATTAAAAAATATTGATAAATTTTAAATAAATAAGTTTGATTTTAAACTTCTAAAAAACATTAGTTACTTAATTTCATTAATAATTTATATATTAAAATTTTAACTTATTTAAATTATTTTAAAAAGTTAGAAATAAAATATAAAATATTATTTTTAATATAATCAAAATGGTGTGTGAATTATAAATTATCATATCATTGATAATGTTAAATAAAACATAGGCAGAAGATTACATAGTACTTTAATTTTCATACTTGGTTTATTTTTTATTAATTTTGTTTCTTTTTGCCTGTCATTTTAAAATTTTAATAAAATATTATTTTTAATTTTATATTTTTTATTAATAAATATTTTATTTTTTTATTTTTTTTTCAACTGTCTTGAATTTTGTGAAAAAAAAATAATTTTTTCCTTCTCCCTAGCTTATCTTTCCTTCCTTCGCAATGGGTTGCATTGAAATTAAGTCATTCACGTTCACTCTTTAATATTTTTCCAACTGTGCAACCATTGGATTTAACCCAATGGTAATGATCATATAAAATGTTCTAATTATATCCCAAAAAAAAAAAAATGTTAGCAACTACGGGGGGAAAACATCAACCACCGTTGTGACTTTTATCTAAGATTTCATTTTTCCTATTTATTTTTGAAATTGATTATAACTTAAACAATTGAATGTTGCAGATTTGCATATAATTAACACTTCAAAAAATTGAGTACAACACATCCCCTACATCACTCAAACTAGCACCTCAAATACGCCAACTACGAATTCCCTTTTCAAGCAGATTATATATATTGTGAAACATAAATGGTCTATTTATTTTCTATTTTTAAAAATAATTTTTTACAATAAGATAGTTTATTTTCAGAATTTATTTTTAAAAATTATTATTCAGATGTATAATTAAAAAAAATAGAAACAACTTTTAATTATTTTTTAAATTTATTTGCTTGTTCTAAATATCAGTTTTATAATTAAATAAAATATATTTTTATTTACAATACTAACCACTCTTTATTTATTTATTTATCTTCAATCCAAAAACAGTTTTTAAAAATAAAAAAAATAGTTTTTAAAAATAATTTTTAAAAATGCAAAAAAAAAAACATATCCAAACACATCAAAAGCTTTCAAAGTTAACAAAAAAATAATAGTGCTTTTTTTAATTTAAGCCTTTAAACGAAGTATATATTGATCACATATAAAAGAATTCATATATAAAAAAAAATCATTAGAAACATAATCCAGCAAGAGAAACATGCACTCTAAAGGACAATGAAAATGAATATATCCATCACTTACCAGGCATACTAAATTAACATGAAATGAGGAGGCAAAGCAGGTCTGATTTCTACTTTTAACTCGAATAATTGTAGCCGTACAAAGAGAGAAAAAGAACATTAGTTTAATTACAATACACACGCCTCATATAAGAACATTAGTTTAACAATGTGTTTGACAAAATATGAAGGACATTTGCAAAGAGAATATTTGCACATTGATGAGAAATCTTAGTAGTTCTAAGAGCAAGAGTTATTTCCCACCTTAAAGATCCAAGCAAGTCTTCACCATTTTTAAGATCTTGGTTTTTCTCTCATTCTGCCCATGCTTTGTTAAGATAAATCCACTGACTGAGTAAAAAATTTCACTACCTAAAACATGATCAAACAAAAAAAAATTAATTGATAATTTTTCATGCAGAACTACAGAATCCATAACTTCAATTGAATATGCATCATTCAATAATTTGTTATTTCCTTTTTTTTCAAGGCTATTATGGTTAAAAACCCTGAAAAATTGAGAGAAAATAACTTCTATAAATGTAATCTTAACTCAGAACCAAATAGCTTGACTATGACACTAAAACTTTTGCTAATAAAAAACATAAATCTCGATCTATTGTGAAGAAAAAAATAGAAATGATATGACGCATTTATCTATAATCCTTTCTTCTCGATTCAATAGAAATACATACGAATGCAAGTTAAAATAGAGAAAAGAACATTAACCTAGTAATCATGAAAAGAATATTAGCCTAGTAATCATGTCTCATGATGCAATTGCAAATCAAAGAAAAGACTATCACCTTTCCAAACTTGGATGGACTCCTCATTGACGGAACAACCAGTCATATGTCCTTTATAACCTCTTCCAGAGCACTTTCATTTCCTGTATTTCTTGTATGACTCTATTTCTCTCTTCCATTCTCCAGGAATATGTGATTATTTTGTCATCAGTTTTGGCACACCAGCATGCGGCTCAAACCTCGAACGCACAAAACCCATGCAGCTCAAACCGCTAACCACTCGTTCATATCATTGAATTAGGGGTGATAAGCGGATCTTGTGAACTGGATTGGGCCAAAGCCCATGTAAGTCAGGCCCATTTAAATCCAACCCACTAAAATTTGCATGTTAATAAGCAAACATATTTTAATTAATCTGATTCGCATAAAAATTCACAAAACTCACAATTTTGTCTTATAAACAAATTTAAGCTGCAAGTTGAGCCTATTTAAACCTACAAGATCTATTTTTAACAAGTTCGATATACAAAAAAAAAAATTGTGAATCAATTTGCCAATCTCATAAATTTTAGGTTCGTTAAGCACTCCTACATTAAATTAAATAAAAAAATAAAAGATCTAATCGATATAATAAATATTGTAATAAGCTAATAGCTTCCCCTTGAGTAATTGCAAATATCCACCGTTATCAATAATTGTAAGTAACACTATTAGACAAAAGCATGGAAACATAAATATTGTTGTGTATTAAGTAATATTTCAAAAGATCAAATCTCACATCAGTCAAGTTAGGCCTTAAAAAAAGGTTTAGATATAACACTTCTTTTTTATGTAAAGTGACAAAAAAAAAAGGCGATAAACTCGCGCACATGAGGTGAACCAAAGTTAGTGTAAATAAGTAGATTTACCCCTTATGCGCAAATAATACGTGAAGTCAAGTACAACCTCATTTTTTCAAAACCAAAATTAAAATTTTTATAATCTCATGCTTATCTAAAAAATCAAAATTTAGCTCCAATAAGAATTGAAATATCAAAAAAATATTTATTTAAACATTTAAATTCTCAACAACTATTTCTCAATAGTTATTTAAATATTTATTATTAATAGTTATTTTAACATTTATTTTATAACAATTATATTTCCAACAGTCATATCTCAATGGTTATATTTATAATGGTTATTTTTCAACAATTAGATTTGAGAGTCTATAAAATGCATACTATTATTCATATTTTTTATAACACACTCATTTGCAATTACTTTTTCAAACACTTTCATTCTATTTATTGGGTTTCACTTTCCTACTGCTTGTTTCCTGTTCTCTTTGTGCAATTTCAAAACAGAAGAGCTTGTTGAATCTTAGGAGAATTATCAGTTCAAGCCCTACCTGAAAAGTTTAAATAATTTCTTGAGGATAGTAACCTATGTTACAACTTAGACTATTCAACTAATAATTTTTCTAACAAGTATCAACCCATAATTAGTGAATATAAAATTATATATGCAAATGTAATGTACTGCTTGTACATTATGAACATATTTCACTTAAGGTCCATCAAGGATGCTTGTGAACAATAGATTCTAAACGTTTGCAGGATAAAAATTTAGGACCATCCTTTTTAACATTTCCAATCGTTGAACATACTCCATCTCATATGAGTTTTCGCCCATTTAATTACCAATCGTTGTCTTCCTTTAAATCATATGATCTTTAATAATTTCTTGAGCAAAAACAGAGCACTTTACAAATTGGGAAAAAAGGAAAAAAAGTAATGAACCTTGTAGCATTCATGTTTCACAAACTAAGTCATGTCTCTTCTAGCTGCTAAAAATAGTATTAATTCCTATGATCATCAAATGCTTTCTCTTACCATATGATAAAATGGGCTCTGCCTTCGTGTTTGAGGGTTTATATATATATATAAAAGCAATGAACAAATAACCAAAACTAAAGCCGACAGTAAAACAAACAGGTTGTACACAAATCACAAAAGGGAAAATGAGTTTAACGTTTACCACTTTAATTTGAAGAAAGCCTAAATTAGATATCAGATTAGTGTTACTAAACCATAAGAATTAAATATCGTAATATTAAAGCAGCAATCATGCTTATAGTGAGAATTTGCAACACAACAAAAATGCCTCATACACGAAGGACCAATGATGAATGTATAACAACAAAGAAAAAAGGAATCCAAAAATAAATCTTAATTACAGACTATTAAAACATCAAAAGATAATACGAAAATCATGAAACAGGAAATGGGTTTGCAGTAAATGGCTATACCTTCTCTTCAATTAGCACCACTGCAAACATCTTTAGCAAAATAACAGAACTGAAGCAAATTCTACTAACATCTATTTAATAATTATTAAATTATAAACAACCTGCAAATCAAATGAGAGTCAAATAGAAATAGAAAAATATAATATATGTAAGAATCCGAAATGAGCCTAAGCTTGGCAACACTAGTGGAATGATTCTGAACTTTCTTTTTTAACTTTTTTCTTTCCTTTTATAAAGAGTCAAAACAGTTTAAAAATGATCCCATCTAACAATTATTAAAAACAGATAGAAATTAGTGCATAAATCTAGCCGTTTCCTTTTCGGCGGTGATTCTCTAGGCCTAACCTAAATTTTATGCATAAATTCAAACAGAAATTATAGTCACTGATTAAACCACCAAAAATAAAAAAATAAAAAATAATTCCTTACTTATAAAAAGAAAAAATCCAGACATGAAGCATATATGTAGAAAAATTTTCGTATTGTATATGGAAACAATAGTGTAGGGTTTCAAGGATCTTCACCTGGCATTTTAATTGTGGCTCCCAGCTACAGTTAGTGGCCATTGAATCAGCCCCTGCTATTGAGTCTATTATATAGCCTTTTCGTTTGTACTTCTCTTATACAATAAAGAATTCGAGAAAGAAATCCAAATAAATAAGAGAGAAAAAATAAGAAGAGAAAGGCCTTCTTGATTCAAAAACGTCCATTTTAACGCCCACAAAAAAAAAAAAAAACTCAAAAGTTGTTCAATGCAAAAAAGTAGCAAACCCTTAAACCTAGTACTAATATCAGTAACAAATACAAAGAAGAAAGAATATTACCTCGCAAATCAGATATCGTTGCACAATGCAGCAAAAGAAACAAAAACAAATTAAAAACCAATGCTGAAGCATCAGTCCGAAAGGTAAGAGATGGAAAGGGAGAGAGAGCGCCAACGCAAACGGAGAAAACAAAAAGTTCATTCAAAATCTTTCCAAATGAAAAATAAAAAAGCAAGTTTTGTCCATAGCAGTGATTGGGCTTCTAATAAAGCAACCCAACATAAGCCCCAAAGCAAAGCTTCAAGGGCAGAACGTGTGTCTTTAAAAAAAAAAAAAGGTTTAGACTGCCCAAAAAACTCTTCTTTCTTAGTAGTATATAGATAGAGATAGAGATTGCAAACAAAGGAACCGCAGGTTGTTGAGTTGGTTGGCCAAATAACACTAGGCAGGCCCAGAGTACATGTCTGATTGTGTTGAATGGCCAAGGGTCTCTTGTGCTTCTGCTAAATTCGTACTTATAGTGCAAAATTAAGCAATTTTTCTCAAATAACCGCTTAGAACCGCCCTAAATCATGCCTTTACTAAATAAATCCATGCTTGGCACTTTAACACGTGGAACACACGTGTCTATTGTTGATTTCATGCTCAACTTACAATAACTCCCTTCAAAACATTAACTTGTACTGTACGCATGACTGATAATCACCAACAACATTAACTAATGCTTCGACTACTTTGTTTGGATTTTGATGTTACTGACCATTAGCCTTAAAATTCAGAAACAGCTAAAACAGATATATAATTTTCTTTATTAAAATTAAAATTATTAGTTCCAAAAAAAAAAAAAAAAACTGAGATAATCACAATCTCTTGTTCAGATGGTGAGAATCATTCTGAAGGGGATCCATGTCCACTTATTAGGGTGTCAGATAAGGTATCGGCACCTCGGTTTTAAATCACGGTACCATAGAACTATCCCTTCCACAAACAGATGCACCTTTGATGATTGCATCCCAGCGAGCATCATCCCATTGGTCTCTAAAGTTGTCTTTCAGGTCACATATATTTCTGAGACATTCTAAATAAATTTCCTCCTTCCATTCCGGCACCGGAGGCAAGGCTGCCTGTCCAGCTAGCCAATTGCCATAGCCAAGCTGCAAAAGCAATTTGCAAATGGATAAGAAAGGATAGAAACGTAATGTGGTGCACAATTGTATGTTGTTAGTCGAGAAAAATCTTCTACACCTACCATAGTACTAAAATTTCAATATCACACGAGTTCTGCTACTTTTACTCTCAGACCCACATTCACTCCCACATCTCCTCGCAAAGGAATTGGATCCCAAGGAATCCAATTACTTTACAAGGAGATGTGGTCAGAGTGATGGTATTAGAGAGTAGAGATAGATTTATTACTGCATTATTAGTGCCTTTCGTGTTTTGAGAATTCAACTTCTGTTAAATCATGGTCCAACGTGTCAAAATTTGAGGTATTTCCAATTCACCAAAATATACATTAAAGAAAATATTGCCTAAAAGGTTTTGTATTTCTTTACATTTTAAGTTTGTTCCTTGTGCATGTGCGACTACTAATCTAACCAAATCTAATATTACAACATGTATAAAGATTACTGAGAATTTCAATATCACACTAGAACTAGATATAATCCCTTGGTCATCCCATTATCCGCTTTCATCAAGCATAAGGTGTGAAGAAGTCATTTTCCAAAGCAAAATTAAGATTGGATAGTTTTGGGCATTTTTATGTCAAAAAACTCTTAGATCTAGACAGATGAAAGCTTCATTTATTTTTGGAAAGATAACTTTTTGCAGAAAAATCTTATTTTCTTGTATATAAGTGAAAGAGTACTATATATTTCTATACCTTATAATTAAAGAAAAAAAAAAAAACAATGATTCATAGTAGTGAAAAAAAAAAGAGAAATTTTTTTTATCCAAATCATTAAATTTAATATTTAATATATTAACCATTTTTCATCATACTGATAGTTTATATCTATATATACCTATAAAAATATTTTTCCTCAAAGCAAACAAAGCCGTAGTCATCAAACTTCCAATGTCCTTGGACTGAAAAGGGCTCTCAAGCCAACAAGGGAAACCTCCTACCATCATATCACTATTCACGCAATTATTGGAGGATCTAAAACCCAAACTCTCAAAAATTACTTTCCTCTAAAGGAAAAAGGTTCTACTTCAAATTCTTCATGGATACTATGTTGAAATTCCTTTTGGAACAACAAAATACAGTCTCAGAAGATTTTTAACATCTTATACGGATAGTGGTTCTGCAAAAAGACAAGCAAGACGGACAAAAGAAATAAGTACCTCTTTGAAATGAAGGTAATGAGTGAAGCGCTTAGGCACACCATTTTGCTCCATTTGTTTATAGTATTCCTCAACATAAGCTACCATCTCTTGTTCCTCCGGTAACCGGACCTTACCGGACAAAACACGCGCCACCCACTTGCATTGTAAATCAATTGTCTGCAAAATGATATCCTGGGCAAAGCAGATCCCTTTTATTTTCAACATTTAAAGAGATAACACAGAAACAAAATCATCACGGTAAAATACATGCATGTTTTATAAATACTCCCAGCAGTGGTTAGAAAGCCAGATTTTATTGAACTTACAGCTCGACATAGACCTATATTAATTCATTTACTATTGTGTCCATGCAGAATATCAATCTTCTAATTCCATGAATAACAAAGGAAGCCCAAAATGGTTTTCTGATGAAGGAACTATTTCTGATCCTATGGCAATTCCGAGATTTTTCGTATTATTGCCTATTTTATTTTGACAAGGCATGAAACTATTTCCTTAATTCAACATTCCATGATATCAAAATCCCACTTCTCAAAATACACTAGGTGGTGGTAATAAGATTTCAGAGTTGTACTATAATAGGACTTAGAGATATTTCATTGACATAGGAAAAAGGAAAATGTCGAATCTAGTTATGAATTACCTTCTCAAATATACCAATGAAAGATAGCCAAGGAGCCAATGCAGGAGGAAAGACGTGCTTGTACAATGGATCAACGCGGTTATCCTCTGTGGTTATTATTCGATTTGCTTCCAAGAATGGAAAATGGTATTTGTAGCTGTCAAATAGTGAATCAGAAAATCATTTAGACTGTCAATTATTAACACAAATAATGAGCAACAGCCTAAAAAAAAAACTGCGAATAAAGTTTAAATTGTACCCAGTACAATGGAATATGACATCTGCAGAAACAGATGATCCATCCTCAAACGCAACCAAGCTATCTTCCGATGCACATTTTATCTGTAAGACAGGAAAACGATGACAAAGCCAGTTCCCCAAACCTTATATATTTGTCATACACTACACATGCACAGATAACACGTTCTGCAAGGTAATTTACTCCCAAGAACCGTAAGCAGTGATAAAACTAATGAGCACCATTGATCATAGTTACCAGAATTGTGGTACGCATAAAATTGTTCTCGCATGGGAACAAGATATGCGACCTAAGAAACTAATGTTGTTTTGTAGTGTTATGGATACGAATAATAATAGCACGAAAATGTGTATGCTGGTCAAAACTTAGTTTCCAATAACCATATTCTTTAAAGAACCAGAAAGTTCAAGGATAAGGATGTAAACAAGATATAAGTTTCCTGAATAGAGGATAACTGGTTGCTCTGTCTAGATATTTACATACCATCTTATGCAGCCATATGTTGTTGAAGTTTTCCATTTTCATGACTCTCACATTCGGATTTCTTGTTGCCATATGGACCTCTTTAGCTACTGTAGCAATATCTCTTGAGATGTCAAAAGCACTAGCTCCGAATCCAATAAGAACAACTACCTGCCAGAAGAGATTTATCAGTAAATATATATCTGGTAACTAGTTAAATTAGATTCTCTGCAAAGGAAAAACTTTAATCAAACATTATAAAAACTTAAACAAATAAATAAATAATAAAAGAAAAGTATATGACCATCTGGAATACATGATGGAAATTTTTAAGCTTGAATTTTAGAGATCAATTGAAGTAAATAATCCTAGGATCCAAGAGAGCGAATGAAGATTTCATATGCACAGAAAATGTGTCCTGCATAATCACTTTGAAGCAAATTAGGCAGTGCATTACAAGATAAATAGGTTCCAATTTTCAGTTTCGTAAAAACTATCTAAGTATTGGCAAGTAGGAATATGTTTTGGTAGTCGAACTCAATGGCCAAATGCCATCAATGCCTAAGTCGAGTCCCCCAGTGGATTGCTTAAAAATGAATGTTGATGCATCATGGAAAACGGGGTTGCTAAATTAGATGTGGTGGTTCATGATGAGTTTTCTCATGTGAAAGGAAAGTTGTTTGAAAAGCAAGAAGCAGAGTCTGTAGAAGAGACCAAAGCATTAACCATCCTTAAAGCTTTGAGTCAATAAGAGCCCCAAAAATTCTAGTTGAAAGAGAATGATAGCCACTGATTCTATTTAGGGTTTTTCTGTTTGTCCTTTGAAGCTAAAAGGTTTAGTTGAGGATATTTGTACTTTTTAGTGATGCTTCTTCTTTATCGTGTTTTCTCTTCGATTAGTCCTTCTGCTAAAAGTGCAGCTCATGAAGGGGTTAAGTGGATCTTCTATCTTATTGGGAGTGGTTCTGGATACGTTTTGAAAGTTCTTCCCGTTGCTTCAGGAAGCCTGTAATCATGACTGTGTTATGCCCTTGTACAATGAAATTTTTATATTTTCTAGGCAAAATAAAAGGAATATGTTTCAATACATGATCCCAGAAAAAAAAAAATTCATATGGTGTGTAATCTTGCAACTTCTGTAATATCTTTTCATACTATTTACAACTTTTAATAGCTTTTTTATATAAAAAGTAGAAATTTTTCCGAAAAAGTTTTGACGCTACATTTCGATAGAATTGCAAATTTTGAGGTACTTATTACGCACGAATTTCATAAGAATTGTCATATTTTGTGAAAAATTTTACATATAAAATTGTAACTTTTATGTTAAAATTAGTAAGAACTGGTAATATCTCCAAATATATACCAAAATAGTATCCCAAGTAAAACTAGTAAATAAATATTATAACTTGTGCAATCTTATATAATCACGGTGGGTACCAAAATAGCGTATTTCATAGTCACTGCTGTGCAACCTAATTGTTTAAAAGTTTAAATTTGATATATTATTAGTATAAAACTTTTTATATTATTAGTGAATAAAAATTAATATTTTAATCAAAACTAATATTAAATAAAAAATTTTATCAATAATAAAAAATTTAATAATTTTTTATAATATGATAAAAAATAAATCATAATATAAATCAATTTCTACAAATAGTGAATCAAATTGATTTGGATTCCAATTATTTGCAACCTACAACTTTTATAGTTTGCAAAGCAATTTTTTTGTAGCTTATTGTTAAATGTTATTTCCCTTTTTTCCAAAAAATAAAAATCTAAATAATCATTGCTTCTATTTTAACAACCAAACAAAGTCCAAGAAAAAACAAAAATGATATTGCTAGGTTAAAGAATGCATATGAATATTTTACAACCACTAATAAGACAATAAATCACAAAAAGTGAAATCCATCTATAAGCACAGGAAAATATGAGAGGGGAATATAAATTAGGAATGTGAACCTAACACACAAGAAAAACTAGAATACGGAAAGAAACAAAAGAGGATGTCCTGTCCAGAAGTTATAACGTCAAAGTTTTAAGAAAAACCATGTGCTGAACAATATGAAATTCTAGATTTCTAATAGCACACTGATTAAAAGTTACAAAGTCAAAGTTTTAAGAAAAATCATTTGCTGAACAATATTAAATTCTCATAGGACACTGATTAAGCAAACCGAAATATTCTTTCCGCTCCTTATTATTTATTGTATTTTGATTTTATATATATCATATTAGAATTTTAATAAAATATTAAATATCATTTAATTTTATCCCTTTTTTAATTAATAAATATTTTATTATTCTATACTTTTAATTCACTTACATTAATTTCATTATATTTCTCTCTATTTTCAAGTATCTTAAAATTTGTACAGAAAGAATAATTTTAAAATATTTACTAAAAATAAATAAATAAATTAAATTATTTTTTAATACTTGTGAAATTAATTAATTTTAACAGTTAATAAGAAATAGAAGAGTACTGAATTAATTATGGATAAAATTAATAATTTTATTCATAAAATCGTAAAGTATTAATGCAATTATTTTTAAACTATATAAAATTATATTTTCATTTAAAAATAATAATTCATATATATAATATCATTCATTCTACAAACAATTAATTTTATTTTTAAATAATATATTAAAAAAATTATATTTATCAACAAAGCTGATTTTTCAAGTCCATGTAATTAAATACGTGCTTTGAAATTATTAATTTTTTCTCAAACAAGATATACTTGAGAGAAAGATAAAAGGATATGAAATGCATTGAGGTTCATCTTGTGCGGCAGCACACAAGTGGGATCCACTGAATTTAATTTTTTAAAACAATTTTTTTGTTATGATAAAAGAGATACATATTTTTAACTTGCATTTCTATTTTTAACGAAGTTCATAAAAAATTTTGTATTCATTTCCATTTATCTTTATAGAGAAAAAGACCGAAAAACATGAAAAGAATTCGGATCTAAATTCCCATCCTTACGTTTTTCTCCGCCGAGCAAAAATTTCTAGTCAGCCATCAGGTCACTGTATTAGAATTTCTCTTTCCTCCGAGGGTCATAATCTCAGTTCTCAAACACGAAAGAAGATAATCACAAATTTCCATTTACAGTACCTTATTCCGAAACGGTTCGGGTACCCGATAATTGTGACTATGAATCTGTTGTCCAGGCCACTTTTCAATCCCTGAAATATGAGTACCCACCAATATATATATATCATGCAAATATGGGTTTGCTTATGTACAACTTCTCGAAAAAAAAATTATATCAATACAATTTTCTTTTGTAAATTTTACGAAAAAAAAGCTAGTAAAATCCACAATTTTTTCATAAAATTTTATAATTTTTATATAAATTATATAAATACAACTATTCACATAAAATAATGATTCTCCAACATAAAATTTTGAAATGTTACCCAACCTTGTGAAAAGATTACAAACTTCACATAAACAGCTATGAATTTTACGAGAATCATAGAGGTTCCCTGTATGTAAACACCCACCAAATTATGAAACCTTGTCCAGAAACAGATTGATTCTTTCCTTCAAAGTTGAAGATTTGTGATTTTGGGTAATCCCATTTCTGGGTGAGAAGAAATTTCCGTATATTCCGATTATAGCATGTTCTAATCCTCAGCGAAGAAATTTGTAAAAATGAAAAATAGGACAAAATGAAAGTTGCAGAAAATTGCACGATTGCAATCGTGATGTAATTCCGGCTGCCAGCCGCCAATTTAAAACGATGATCAAATTGATGTGAAGAATTACGAAACCATTTTGTACTATGCATAGCTTGAATCACGAAAAATCCGAACCTTACCAGGAATTTCAGCTAGTCTTGGTTCAGTGAAGTGACCCGAGCAAACGACAACAGCTTGAAACACTTCCTGCTTCCACGAATCCGACCCGAGAGTCTTAGATTCAACGACCCATTTGTCTTTCCTCCCCTCAACCCGCTTAACTCGAAGAACCTCCGTGTTGAAGCGTATGAATTCACGAAGCCCAAAATCCTCTGCGAACTTATTCAGAAACCAGAGAACTTCCTCGTGACCCGGGAACGTTCTCGGGTCCCCATTTTCGCGATTCGGAAAAGGATAATCGAGAAAACACATTAATTGCCTGGGCAAATTGGTGCGAAGAGAAAGGTAGAGGCTGGGATGGACCACTTTCCGATTCGGATCGACGCTGAGAGGATCCGAATCGGTTTGCTGGTCGTAGAGCCAGGTGCCTCCGAGTTGGTGCCTTTTCTCGAAGACGGTGACTTGGTGGCCTTCCCGATGAAGCTCGCGGGCGGCGCAGAGGCCAGAAACTCCGGCTCCGATGACTGCAACTTTCAGAGATTGGGCCATTGGAGCGGGGAGCTATGGCGGAGGTGTGAGTAGAAAATAGAGCATCCATGGAGGTGTGGGTTTATAAGGGAAGATGACTGGAAAATGGTCAACAAAGGAGACATAAGCAATGACTGCATCAGCGGAAGAAAGCCGGAAGGCCTCTGGGAAGCTTAGGCTGACTGGTGCGCTGGTGCGGAGGATAAGTCACGCACGCATGTAGCCACTGTGTCGAGGTCCGGCGGCTCTCCGACACTTAGTCATTTTTCTTTTCTTTCTTTTTTTTTTTTTTTGGGTAAAAGCGTCTCTCCGACTCTGAGTTTACTTTGATAAGACTCAGTTTGAAATTTTGCGGAAAATATTTTAAAAAATATATTTCTAAAAATATTAATTTTATTATTATTTAGACAACGTAGGAAAAAATTCTTTATCCTGTTTGGCTAGAAAATGGGAAGAAAAAAATACATTGATCTATGTTAAATTGAATGAAATTATAAGAATTTTTCTTCTAATTTCAAATTTTACTTAAACATTTTTTAAATATAAATAAATGTTACACTTAAATTTAAATTTAAAATTTTCATCAAAAAATTATGATAAAAGATGAATTTTCAATTAAAATATACTAATATTAAATATTTTAAACATTTTGTAAATAAAAATATATTTTAATTAATTTTAAATAATTAAAATATAATTAATAAAAAAGGTAAATTTTAATATCATAAATATCATAATTTTTTAACTATTTGAATTTAGTCAAACCATACCTTTTGATGAAAAATATTTAAATTATTTTATATTATTTAATTTTAATTTATAATCATTTTTCCTCATCATTTTATTAAAGAAAATATTATAGGTATTGAAAATAAATTCTAAAATTAAATTTGAAATTTTTTAAAGCAAAATATAATTTACCTCCCGAACTATGACATACGTGCAAAAAATTTCTAATTTCAAATTAAGGACAATTTAATAATTAAATTGTAATTAATACATCATTAATCTTCTAACATTAAATTATAATTCAAATTATGAAGAGTAGCACTTTAATCTTTTCTTTTCAACAACACTGTTTCATTCTCTCTAATCAAGGCGTCATTTTTTTTTTTTGGCAAAAAACTCTTGAATCTTCTTCCACTAATTGAAAATCCTTTTTTCTTTTTTCTTTTACTATAAAAGTCTAATATCTCTAGTTTTAATTTATTTCTTTTCTTTTGTTTTATCATAAACTTTTTCTTTTATTTTACTGTAAAATTTTAATATCTTCATTTTTAGTTACTTTTTCACTGCAAAAAATTAGGTCAATATGTAAAAAAAATCCCAATATTACAATTTACCACAATTGTGGCTCCTCAAATATTGAACTTATTTTTTAAAAAAAAAAAAATTGAAAATACAATATAGTAATATTGTGTTTGTTGTACATTTTGATTCAAAATGGTAGCACATAATTTAGAATACAATTTCTTTGTTGATTATTTAGTTTGTATATTACCTAATTGTAATTTCTTATGTGTAATAATTAATTTTTGAATATACTTATACTATGTATTTTTTTATACTCTTTATTAACTTCAATACCAATTATTTTAAAGATATTTGAATACAACTAAGTTTTTTTTTCCTAATGAATACATATTACATATATAATAAAAAATCTCTACATGTTTGAATAATAGTTTGTTTTTGTATATTGATACAAATCATTCTAGTTCATAAAATTATTGTATAGAAATATAAGAACAATTGATTTGAAATATAATTAATTTATCACTCAAAATCTTATAATAAAACAAAGGAAAAAAATAAATTAAAAATAGAGATCTTAGATTTATAATAAGAAGAAATAAAGAAACAAAGATCGTATCGTAAATTCGTGAAGGAAGGAATAAGAAGTTTTTTGACCTAAGACAATAATATCTTGAAAAAAGAGATTGGAAAGAGCATTAACGAAAAGAAAGGAAGAAAAAATTAGGGTATTACTCTAATTAATTTAAATTACAACTTAATATTAGAAGGTTAATTGAACACTAATAATAATTTATGCATTAAATTATCCTTAATTTAAAGTTAGAGGGTTTTTTGCATATGTTCAATAGGTCAGGAGGATAAATTGCATTTTGCCAAATTTTTTATACTCATTAGATCAAATTTTACATATATTTTTATATTAATTTGTATTTTATGACAATTCTTATTTATATTTGAAAACTAATTTTAAATGTTATTGTTGATATATATAACATTACTCTCTTGTTAAAGAAAAAATTGAACTTGAATTTAAATTTAACTTTAATTTTTGTTTTAAAGCATGTCTGAATAAATTTTAAAATTAGAGGGTAAGGTTTAAATAATTTCATTAAATTCCGAAGGAGGTTAAAGTACTGTCCGATATTAAAATATACTGTGATGGATACCCACCTCGTTGTAAGTTGTACGATAATCTTTCGGTTGCTAATATGTTTTCAAAATAGGAAGGAAAAAGTAAAAACAAAAAATCAAATGCACTTGAATTAGAAATAATGTTTAAAAATAATATTTAATTTTTTATTTTTCAAAATTTTCTTAAATTGAATTAATATTTATTTGAAGTTGACTAAAATTAATAATCACATTTATTAACTACTTTGATTTTCCAAATACTTTCCTAATATAATTTTAATACAATTATTGAGTAGGTATGCATAAAAATGTTCTATTTATAAGAAATGGTTATACATATCTTAAAGAGTAAATCCTTAAATTAATCTAATAAAAATTATATCAAATTTCTTCTAAAAATTTATTTTATGTCAATCAAGTTTTCAAACTTCTAATTTCTATATAAAATGTCTCAGAAAAATAGGTACTAAATTGAATTTGCCCATAAATTATAGTTAATTAATATAAAACCTTTGGATAAAAATTTCTATAAGGTATATTTTTAAAAAACTAATTTGGCAGTTTACTCTATTAATTAATATAAAATAAACTTTGGATAGAAATTCCTGTAAGGTATATCTTTCAAAAACTAATGTGGTAGTTTACTCTATTTTGATATTTTTAGCAATCAATTAATTGCATTAATTATTTCAATTAGTTATTATCTATTAATTAATTGTATTAGCTAATTTGGTTAGTTGATAATATTAATATTTAATTAAAAATATTTGACAAAATTAATTATTTATTATTATGTGCTTATATATAAAATAATATAAAGACATAAATATATTTTATAATTTATTTGAATATATTCTTTTACTTTAATAATATTTTAAATTTTATATATTATTTATTAAATTAAAATTTGTCAAAAATATATATTATTATAATTTATTATACTTGTTACAATTTTCTTTAAGAAAAATCATTAAAATTTATTATAATTATTTATTTTTCTTTTAAAAATAAATACATTTAGGTGTCCGTCTCCACTTTTATATTATTTAATATTAATTTTTCAACAAAATGTTTATATATATTATAATGGTTATACTATTTTCATATTATATATATATGTATCTTTTTTATCATCATATTTCTTTAATAATTATGTAACTTGATCAAAAATAAATTTTAACATGTTTTGTATGTTGAATGATCCTTTATTGTTTAAATGATGTTTGAAAAAATGGATCAAACAATGAACCAAAAAAATTGTTGTATATGATGTATTATATATGTGTATAAGTTAAATATTTTAAAATTTTATTTTTAATATGAAAAGAATTTAAATTTCTTAAATAATTATATAACACAATAATATTTATTTTATTTATGTATATTAATTTTATTATCTAGATTTAATTAATGAAAATATAAGTAATTATTTATTACTATTTTAAATTCTGTATGTCCGCATAGATATTTGTTATTTTAATGCAATTAATATATAAAAATTGTATATAATATAAAAAGATAACACATTTGATAATATTAAGATCAAGCTTATAAGTCTGGAATTAAAAGTTACCAAACTAATAGAAAACATGTCAAGTGACTTCTACTAAAAACGCCTTTAAGTGTAGCTTCTTCTTCATGAGGTGCAAAGTCCCCTTAGAAGTTGCATTGCATTTTTGCAATTAACATGATTTTAATAATATTTCTTGTGATTATTAATATAGAAAATAGAAACAAAATTAAAAAATTACTTTTCCACATGTATCAACTCTTCACTTTAAGTTAACTTAATATTACAACATAACCAAAATCATGAGTGGTATGAAATCCAATTTCCAATTTCCACTTAACTAAATTATATTCAGCATCGACTCATCTAATATGCATGGAAGGTTTAAGAATGACTTTTCACATCATGTAAAAGAAAATGAAATTATTGACTGAAAAATAATATGGTTCAAATATTTAATTAAACATAGCTATTAACTAGCCATCCCTTTTACTATATACAAACAATGGCCCAAAAACATTTATTACATGTTGTCCAATGTTGCCTAAATTGCACTAGCTGAATTCTTGGAAGCTCTAATTGAAGATGATGAAGAATCTTTTTCACTTAATCTATAAATACACAACATATATGAAAGTAAGTTTGCTGAATAAACATTCTAACATAATAAAATCATAAATACTCAATATATAACTTGTCAATCAAATTTATCTTCCTACATTCTACATATCCAAGCAAGTTCATCATAGTAGCATTTTCATTAAAGTAAACATAATCCAATATAATCATTTTTATTAGATTCATCATCATGATGGGGAATTTTCTATGCTCATTGGCATTATTAATCAACACACACACACACACACACACACACACACACACACACACACACACACTATATATATACTATATATATATATATATATATATATATATATATTGCAACAAAATTATAATAAATCTTGATTATTAGATTGTAACTATCATTTACATATCTCATGCATATAAAACTATATGTATATTCACATTTATCTAATATAATCAAAGTATTAATTAATCAACACATAGAAAGTAAGAAAATCTCGTTTTGACTCTTAAATTATATTTATACCTTTATAAATTTATTTTTGTCTCTCTAAAGTTTGCTTTATACCGTCATAAATGTTTATTGGATGCGATCTATTAATATTATATCTTCCCCATCACAATTCTCACATCAAAATGCATATCTTTTTTATATTAAATCTCATATGTGCATGTCATAATCACCCATGCAAGTTTTTTTTATACCAGATCTAATATGTACATTTTATTTCATAATACATTTGAATTGAACAATATCAAATAATATTACCATGCTTCTTTTGCATGGCTACAAGCAATTATAGCACATTATATATAGGATATTATACCATATCATAACTAGCTAATGCAATACTCAAATCCTTTTAAATCTATAACAACACAATCACATTTGAACCATATTCATACATACTTAGAACTTTGATTTAATTTGTTTACTAAGCTATCTCTTTGATATTACTAGTTTTAGCTACTCATAAGTAATCATGGAAGTGAAATCATTATTTAAATCATCAATCTATCTTATGTATTAATTCACATTACTACTATGTTTAGTTTAAAGAACAAAAGCATCAATTCATGTCATTATATTCCAATAGCAAGGGAGCAACAATTGATTGTTTAAAGCTCAATGGTTAACCATTAGATTGGGTTTTTGTAAATTTTTCCATCATGAAAGTATTATTCATTACACCCTAAATGTCTTCTAATCCCTTTATTACTTAATTTATCTTTATTAAATAATCAATATTTACTAAAAGGACCTTATTTAGTTCGTTCCATTATTTATACCTTATTCTACATAAAACATCTTATTTTTCACAAAAACGTAAAATCCCAAATTTCATAAATAAACGCAAACTGTACAAGTCTTGAAATTTATGTCAATCTTAGTGAAAAATAATTTCACTGAATCATGTGAAAACTATATTAATAAAACATAGATAAATGATGATTAAAGGTGCTTAATGAATCCATTTAAAATAAGATGGTAAATGAATCATGATCTTTAATTAAAAAAGGCCACATGAATATTGTGCAAGGATTACTACTTCTATCAACCTTAGCTGTCAACCAATAGTTTCAAGGAGTGAATCTATTACTAATGGAGAGTGAATAGAATGACTTAAGGTTTAGAGGTAGCGATCTACTTTTATAGGTAGTGATCTATGTTTATAGGTTATAATTGAAAGTAAGTCAACGCATCGCTAAAAACTATGCATCACCACATTAATAGGTTAGATTGTCTTTTAAGCTCAAACTAGATAATCATTTTAACATTAGGTCAAATTTTTTACATCTTATTTATTATCAAATTAATAGGTTCAAACAAAAAATCTAACAATTTGAACTAAGATGTTCACTCACCTATTGTGAAAAAAGGTTTAAAAGGTTGAATCCATTATTCTTCAACCCTAATCATTTGAAATTTCAAAGGTTTCTCATTAAAATTCAAATTTCCTTTCTTAAAGCTCAAAGTTGAGTTTCATCAAAATATAAGGAAATGCAAAGGAAAAACTTAAGATTAATAATGGTTTAAGAGTTCTTACCTTGATTATATAATGAATTTGACACTCTCTTCCTTCCTTCTTAATTTCTTGAAGAAACAAATAGGAGGAAAAGGATAGGGAGAGGAGAAATGAAAGGATGGAAATGACAGAATGAAGGGGAAGAGGTTGAAATGGGTTATAAAAAGTGCTAGAGTAATTTCATCCTTTATTTAAAATTACTTCCACACTCACCCATGCAGTCTTAATCAGTTACAACTCTTAACTTTTTTATTCCACACACTTTTCCTAAATGATTTTCACACATTTTCCCTCTTTTTACTTATTGAATTAATTCCATCTTTACTTACATAAAATTTCTATTTAAAACTAATTGATTAAATAAATCCTTTCCCCCTTACTATTATAGTCACCTTTTTCTATTTAATACTTATTTTTTGTCTTTTGAAATTTTCATCCTAGAGTATAAAGACCAAAATAAACAAATTGCTCCTATTAAAATAACCTATTTAATTTATCTAAATCCTTTTCCCTTCCCAAAATAAAGTTTTAAAAGTTTCTAAAGGTGCGTAACACTTGATTATCTAGCTGATCAATATATCCAACCAAAATCCTCTAATTGGTACTATATCCAATAGTAATCATATGATCATATAAATGTTCACAATTTTTTTCTTATGCCCAATTCTTCTAAGCAAAATAAGAACAGTTGCAAGTGGAAATACGCATTATTGCTTGCTTCTCTTATGAGAAAAATCCTGATCCAAAAACTACTTCGTAGCAAATGGCACTACAATTATACTACTTAAATAGATCAAGTAAAAGATCTTGCTTAAAGATATTGCCAAAAAGAAAATTCAATGTATCAAGCAAAAAAAAAAAAATCTTCCATAAAGGACAACACACAAATATCATCCATCATTGTTCAGAAAGCCTTTTTCTATTAAATTTAAAGATTAAATATCATGCTTCTGTTAAAATATATAATCACCACATAACAACTCATACTTCAGATTTATTGTCCCGAGCCCCATGAATCAAACACATAGTAACACAATAAAATAAAAACTTACCGTTCACTTTCAGTTGCATTTTCATATTAACATTTGCATGTTATGTGCTATATATATCAGACTTATTATAATTAACTCCTCCACCTATTTCTAGCCATGCGTAGACAAACCACTCAAAACCTCTAAAACTGCAGATATGTGATACAAAGAAGTTGTCTTATTGGGACGATTTCGCTCTTTACAGAATAACACCAGACATGCAAAAATTAGAAAGTGCAGGTAGTGTACTCACACATTAATCGACTAGTATGAAAGCTTACTTGCTCAATTAAATTCCATTTTTGCTATTTAAAAGTCACAACAATACAGAAAGTTTAATACCTGCCAATGATTGGTGCCCATGTAATACCAAAAATTTGATCACTCTTTTCTTCAAGTAGTGCCGGTTCTGCAATTGGAAGCCATCTTTGATGGCCTTGATCAAATTCCCACACCTGCAAAAAGGTTAAAATTTTTTTGACTTGATCGATTGGTTAAAAATTTCTAAATTAACTAATTGTTAAGCACTCTTATTCTTTATATGTAATCTTTTTATCTATCGATTATAATAGGCGTGAATGAAAGCCACCTATGCAATTTATCTTCTAAGTGAAAAATACTTGCATATTATATAGTCAACCTTACTTTCAATAAATAGGATGATAATTCTAATGTTTAAAATTTAAAAAAATATAAATTTTAATATATGTAAATTCCGGATAAAACTGCTATATAAATAATAAAAGTGACAATTAACGAGTCAAAATTATATCATTTATGTTCACAGTATAAAATTTGCAAAGAAATTCATCATTTCTACCCCCCAATAAATAGCTTTGTCAGTTTACAAGAATCAAACATCAAACATGTAAATATAGTCCTACAACCGAGGCATATAATTCAACACCTTCGAGTTAAAAAAAATTGGCTTTTATTCTTATAATATAAATCATCTAATTTTTTATTCTTCTAATTTAAAATAATATATTCTAATTGTTTAATAATTTAATTGGTACAGTTTTGATTCTCTTATTTGATTTTTGCCAATTTTTTGATCTCAAAAACGTAATTCCACTTAATATTTCCCTTATTTTAACCTGAAATAATTTTTGTGTAAATGAGAGAAAATTTTTGTTTAAATATTAAAAATTTTAAATAAAATCAATCAATTATATATGAAAATTTGAATCTTTTTAAGATTTTATTATTTATAAAAATTTTAAAAAATGTTATTTATCTCAAAAATAATAAAAAAAAGTTAAAATTGATGAAAATCTAACGAGAAGGCGAAATTGTATCAATTAAGTATTTGACATGCATGAAATTTATCTTCTTGGTGGAAAATACTTGTATATTATATAGTCAGCCTTACTTTTAATAAATAGAATGATAATTATAATTTTAAATATTTTAAAATTAAAAATTATAATTTTAATATATGTAAATTTTGCATAAAACTGCTATCTAAATAATAAAAGTGACAATTAACGAGTCAAAATCATATCATTTATGTTCACAGTATAAAATTTGCAAAGAAATTCACCATTTCTATCCCAATAAATGGCTTTTGCAATTTACAAGTGTCAAACATCAAGCATGTAATACACGCCTACCTCTGGGGCATATAGTTCAACCCCTTCTGGAGAAGAAAAAAAAAAGGCTTCTAATTCCAGAGATATAAATTGCATGATTTTTTATTCTCCTAATTTAAAATAATTTATTTTAATTCTTTAATAAATTAATTGATGTAATTTTGATTCTCTTATTTGATTTTTGCCAACATGTTGACTTCACAAAAGTAATTCCACCCAATACTTCTCTTATATTAATCTGAAATGAATTTTATATATTAAAAATTTTGAACAAAATCAATCAATTATATATGAAAGTTTAAATATTTTTAAGATTTTATTATCTATAAAAATTATAAAAAAATGTTATTTATCTAAAAAATAATGCAAAAAATGCCTAGAAATTAAATAAGAATTAATAGAAGTTGATAAAAATTGATGAAAATTAACAGAAATTTAACAAAAGGACCAAAATTGTATCAATTAAATAATTATAGGAATCAAAATAAATCATTTTAAATTAGACAAATTGAAATCAAACCATTTATATTTTAGAAGTACCAAAATTACATTTAAGTCAAGAAAAATCCTCCTCCCCTAAAACGCATTGAAGTGTGTAGCTATAATGGAATTGATGCACCAACATTTTTTTGATGATCCCCGAATATAGTTTTAGACAAATTATATTGAATTCCTGAGATTTAATATAATTATATTTAACTCCTTTAAATTTTTGGAATTGTACACTTTCACTTCTTAAAACATTGTTTGTTTTATAAAATATAATGACGATAACTTTTAACTACAATTCTTTTCTTAATATCATCCTTTATGGTTGAAAAATCATTTTCATGAGTTTTTAAATAAAAATATTAAAATACGACTTTACATATAAAAGGAAAGATTGTTTTTAATAGAAAAGTACTATACATTCTAAAAATAGAATTTGAAAATGAGTTTTAAATCTTTTATATCTATTGGATTGAACTTTATAAATTTACCCTAACATTTTGTATTTAATGATAACTCTTAATTTGCATTCAAAATCCAATTTCAGATTCCATTTTTAATGCATATAACATTTACTTTTTAATATTAAAAAAAGAATATATTATTACATAAAAATATAAGAAAATGGTCTTTCAATTATGAGAGATGATTTAAGCAAAAAAGAATTCCAATTTAATAAGTAATGTAATTGAATTTTATAATGATAAAAATATTTCAGGATAGGAATATTTAATTTTAAAAGATGAGAAGTATCATATGTTATTCGGTAAAACATATAGGAATGTCAATGTATTTTATCCCATATTTTTTACGCGCATTAGATTGCTTTTTAAGTTGTTGCGGTTGGTTTCCTGTATTTTTTTTGTCCCCTATTATGCACACCATTTTTCCGTATGAACTGAAAATCAGTAGAACGCAAGTACATATAAAAAGGAAAAATGATAATTGCTCATTCGGTCGAAAACGGACTGTTTTGTGCAATTATTCAAGGCAAAATGAAAAAGAAGATATATTTCTCAAATTTGAATATTATATTCAAAAGGCAAATGAGACAAGAAATGGTAAGATTTTACCCGTAATTGTTCTCCAATTTAAACGAGTTTATGAAGCAAACTGGCTACATTTCATTATATTGTTTTAAAATGAGTAATGGTAGTTATGCTTAACACAGGTCTCTAAACTGAGAACCCTTATAAACCACTCTGCATAAATCCGTTTTGTGAATGAACCTAAGTTTTCGGAATAAGCCTAGCAGACTATGGCCTCCTTCATTTTTTTTCCTTTTTTTCCCCCTTTGTTTTAAAACAAACAACATCAAGGCATTGGGCTTTGTGAATCTTTTTCCATAGTCCAAACTTACAAGTTTCACGATTCACACAGTTCACAAACCGTAAATCACAAACATTATAATTAATATAAAACATTCTATGAAAATTTCATTATCTTCTCAGTCCGACTCCTTTGTAATCTTCCTCCCCATCAAGACAGTGTCATAGTGCTTGAGTATTGAGGATAAACCTAAACAATAAACAAAGGTAATCACATTCACATTAACAAAGAGGAATGAAATGTACATATAACTAAGTATAAAGCCATACGTTTATCTTCAAACTTCATTTTCATCTACCCCAGCAATATCCTCGCCATCCTCTGCTGAACCATTTGCATCATCCCAATTTTCTTCCCAATCTGCAGATTATGAAATTACCATTATAAAATTTTTATCAAACCACATTGCGTTTGCAAAAATTACATTCTTGCATTTAAAAAAAAATGAAAATTTACCACTAGGTATGAAACCATAAAGCCAATTACGTGCACAAATAAGGGCTTGACGCTTTCTTGAAAGAGGATGACTTCTATACTTGTTTAATACATGCCCTCCAAGGCTGAATGCTGACTTAGAAGCCACAGTAATAATTGGAACACTCAATATATCACAAGCCATAAGTGATAAATTGGGAAATCTGTTATATTGGCCCTTCCACCATTGCAAGACATCCAAGTTTCTATTTGTTAAAAGATCAAGGCTGGGCATCTCCAAGTATCATTCTAGCTGAGATTTGGAATCGCAAGTTTCATCAATGAAATCCATCCACATCTATATATACATTCCATTAAAACAACAAAGGAAAAGAAAGTTAAGATAAATTCAACTTAACAAAACAAAACAATAAAACCTAGGGTGTATTGTTCAAACTTACATCAATTCCATAAGAACAAGTGCTTCTTGTAATGCTAGAAGTGAAAGTAGATTGCATTGGTTGATCGGGTATGCGATGAACTAGGAGAACTCTTTGCATATTCTTTGTAGAGCTCAAATAGCTTAGTTTTCAGCACATCAATCTTTTCTTGATAACTAATTGGGTCCATTTTATAGTAACTACGCTCCAACATTGTTAACTTCAAACGAGGATCAAAGACAACTGCCATTGCAAGTAGAACATTGTATCCATTCTAATATTTGTCAAATTCTTTCTTCATATTACAAGTCATATCTTTTAACAACTCATCTTCACTATTCATATTATCCATTAGAAATTTTTCAATTTTCCAAACATGTATGAAATACATGTTAGATGTAGAATAGCTAGATTTCGATGCCAAGTTCATCATGTCATAGAATGGCTTCAAAAATTGACAAATTACCTCTCCTCTTTTCCACTCTTCACTTGATGGACAACACTTATAATCCATATCATAACATGTAAGCCTATCAAATGCTTGTTGACATTTCAAAGCACCTTCAAGCATCAAATAAGTAGACTTCCATTTAGTGGTTACATACACGTGTAAATGTGCACTTGTATCAACCGAAACCCATTTCGCACAGTTTTCAAAAATTCTCATTCTATCCTCAGACTCCCTCACATATGCAATACTTTCTCTAATTTTTTGACAAGTAGTTGAGGCTACTTTCAATCCTTCTTGAATAAGGAGATTAAAAATATAAGTAGAACATCGAACATGAAAAAATTGACCATCAAGAAGCAAATTTTCCATCAAAGAAAATTGATGCTTCAGGTTCAGTTGCATCTCATCATTAATAGGAGAATTATCCGAGGTAAGAGAAAAAATCTTGTTCTTAATCCCCCAATCTGTTACAATTTTCACTATCTTTATTGCTATACCAATATAATGTAGAGTATGCATATCACAAAGATGCAAGAATTTTACTCTTTAGCTTCCAATCCAAATCAACGTAGTGTGCAGTCAAACAAAGATACCCCTTATCAGTGCAAACAGGCCATAAATCTGATGTGAGACACACACTACCACGAATCTTAGACAAACAATCTTTCAAGTTCTGTTTATGTTTGACATAAACTTTCCACACATCACAACTTGCATTAAATCTAGAAATGAATTTCACTTCGGGGTTCAAATATTTGAAAAGATCCCTCGTTCCTTCCCATTCTACAAATTTGAATGGAAGGTCGTGTCTTATGAGTGCCTTGGCTATTTTTTCCCGCAAAACTTCATGATCAAATTTCCCACTCAAATTCTCTTGATGGTCAAAAGGGGGAATCTGTTGTTGCTTCGTTTTTTTAATTCCATCACATTTTGGGATATGTTGTGAAAAAGTTGAAATAGCACATTTATTACCACTCCATACGTAAGTCTCTTCATGTCCTTTGCGTTTAGCCTGTGGTTTGCCATCAACTGGAGACATAACCTGACAATAAAAAATAAAAAAAAGACAAAACACATACACCTCTACTCACTTAAGATTTAGATAAATCAATTTCACCTTCTTTTTCAAGCAGATTCATGGGTGCTATGTTCAACTCAGTTGAGAATTTGGACATTGCTTTTCATTCAAAGGCTCCAAATGATAGCAACCATATTTAAGATTACTTACAAGTTTGACACTGCACACTGTGCACAAGACATGAAAAATGCATAAAAATAAAGCTAAGAGCCAAAACACACAACTTAAAGACACATAACATCCCGTTACTTCTTAACAAGCAATCGGTCAAAAACCAATCAGCCATCAGACAGAACCCACTCTCCTTCTTCAGTCACTAACAAAAGCATTAAAAGAGGCAATACATAACATGAGTCAAGATGTTTTACCTCCGACAGAGCTTTAACCTTGCAAATACTTGACTTCTGCTTGCTTCACTTTCCAATCTCCAACTTTTCAAATTCAAAAAAAAAAAAAAATATATCTTCTCCGTAAGTATAGTCATAGACACTAAGGAAGACTAATTCAATTGCTTATACTGTAATATCTCATTGCCATGTAAGTGGGACCATCACATTGTATACATTCACTATTACTATTGACCTTTCTTTGTATATATACAATTAACCAATTGAGCTGAGACTATGAAAGTTCTAGATTTCTGTTCTCTGTTATTTGGGGATAGTGACGTCAGCGTTTGAATCAATGGAAAAGCATGCAATCAGGAAAGATGCAGAACGAAATGTATTTCGAATACTTAGCAAAATCGAACTATTTTCGTTTGAATCAGTAAGGGTTTCGAATCGAATTCGAAGTATCGATAAACAAAATGCAAAATCGAACAAACTGAAAAAAAAATCATATTAAAAACATAACAGACTTTCCAAAACGAACCAGAGATGTTGCCTGGAGCGTCGCTGTTGCCGCCGAATCTGGTTATGCGTGAGCGGCGGGTGTGTGGCTGAGCCGCTGTGTGACTGTGTGTTCAAATGAGTGCTGCGCGCAGTGTCCGTAGGCTAGACTGGATTGTAATGTTTTCGGAAATGGCAATGCCAAGAATTAGGATACTCCACAGTGCAAAAAGTTTTTTAAAAGAAGAAATAAGGCATTAATTTTAAAATTAATGACTCATGATTTTTTTATTTAAAATATTATTAGCCATTGATTTTGATGTCTTTTTAAGGTGCAACCCATCTCCAAGAGGAGGCTAAGGGCACTGAAGAGAGATGAATAGGATTTGACTGTATTTAATAGCATATTTTAGAAAGTAAAGTGTATTATTAAAATTATTAATAAAAAAATTAATAATTATAAATTTAAAAAATATTTTTTATTTATTATTATTTATAAGATTATGAATCATTAATTTTTTATTAATAGTTGTAATAATATATTTTATCTTTTAAAATGCAAGAGATACTTTAAAGGAACTTAATGCAGATGAATAAGACGACTCATCCATTATCCTTTTAAAATATTTTATTCTTTTTTATCTTCATATAGTGAAATTTTTAATACTTATTTCCAATTTTATTAAATATTTGAATTTTTATATTGATTCTTATTTTTATTTTATTTAAATACTATATATTTATTTGTATTTTACTATAATTTTTTAATAAAACTTAAAAATATTAAATTATTTTTATTTTATTTCCTCAATTATAATTTATTTATATTTTATTAATTTTTGGTGAAATAATAATTATTTAGAAATTCTAATAATATTAATATAATGAAAAATAACATAAATTCTTTTACTATAATTTATCTTTAAAAATTTTTATATTTACATTGATTAAGTATATACATAATTTTATTTTTATTATATTTTATTTTTATATGTAAATATATATGATATATAATTTAATTATGTATATATTGTATAGCTAAATATCATCCTGTGTGTTGCAAAGATGAATATTTATTTTAATAATATAATATTATAATTATATATTAATTATTTATAAAAAAATTGATTAATATATAACTAATAGATTTTAAAAAAATTATTTCTCTACTAATTTTTCTCAACTTAAACATGTAATTAATTTTGAATTTAAATATATTATTAATCGAATATAATTTTTTAATATAATTATTATCATTATATTAATATATAATAATATAATTTTTTATAAGAATAAATTTTTTTAATTATAATATATTTTTTATTTATGACCTTACAATACAAAATAAAATTTTGAAAGTAATAGTTTTGTATTACAGATGAATATTTATTTTAATAATATAATATTATAATTATATATTAAGTATTTATAAAAAGGGTTAGATGAAAAATTAATTAATATGTAGTTAATAATTCTAAGAAAAAAAAGTTATCCGCCACTTATTTTACTTAACTTTAGGTAGACAATTGATTTTAAATTTATTTTATCAAAAAATTAATTTTAAATTTAAATATTATATTAATTAGATATTATTTTTAAGATAATTATTATAATTAATTTTAATATTTAGTAATATAATATATGATAAGAATAATTTTGTAATGACAATCTAATATTTTTTTATTTATCACATTATAGTATAAAATAAACTTTTAAAAGTAATAATTTTATCAGAAAAAACTCATTAAAATTCATAAATTATCACATATATATAACTAAAATTTAATATTTGTATGTCAAACATTTCATATTTTTTAATTCACATAGAAGAGAGGAATAAATTTCAATTGGAAAATACAAATGATTAACTCATATTTAATATCTTCTAAAAAGTATATTATAATAAAGTTTGTTTCTGAGAATATAATAAAAAATATAAAATAGTAAATAAATAAAAGGTGTATAATGGGTATCAAATCTTTAAAAAAATAATTAATTTATTCCTTAGTCAAAGTTTAAGAAAAATATGTTAATGACACAAAGAAAAAAATGAAAGAAGTAACATCATTATTTAGGAATATAATACAAAAAAAATAAATAATTAATTATATTATGAAACAAAAAAATAAATTTACAATTACTATGTAAGAATTTACTAAATGAAGATAAAAGATTGAGATATTTAATGATAAATATTATTGAACATATAGGTACAACTTAAATTATTCATTGGTTTATGAAAGTAAAAGATGATTTTATCAAATGAATATAAAGAAAAAGTGTATTATAGATGAAATTTTATAAATTTTAAATTAAATATAAAATGAAATAAAGATAAGGATAAAAAATTTCTAATCAAATTAGATGAAGATAAAAAAAATAAAAAAATTTCAAATAAAATCATATCAAGATAAAGATAAATAATTTTCATTAAAATATAAAACATTACATTTATTAATCTAAATATTTTTATATAAATCTAAGACAATAAAAAATTTGCATTTGTTCTTTTTTTTATATAAATCTAAATTTTTATAAAAAATGATAAATTAATTCGTGATAAATTATGAAAATAATATTTATCATAATAAAAGCAAGAAATATTACAACTTCAATATAATATATAGATATAGATTCGGAGAGGATTCGATAATATAATTTCTGTGCCTGTATCCATACCCATATTTAACGAAATCCTCACAAAAATACTTTTTATCTGTATTTATATCCATTTTCAACGCTTTGTATTCATAATCCAATGAATAAAAATCCAAAATAATCATTACTTAAGTGTTAAATTACCGTCCCCATCTAAAAAGAACAATAGTTTGGGTTGGGCCAAGGGAAGGAGAAGATTAAAATGAAAAATTCCTTTAGTGGCTCTAGCTGCCCGAAAATATTCTTAACTATATTCTCGTTACTGGTCTCTCTTGACAAGTTTTATATTTTGTTATCACGAGTAAATATTAAAATTAAAGTGGTAGTAATCTGAGTTATTAAAGTAAAAGAAACGGTAGTATGAAATCTTGGGGTCTTGGACAAGTTTTACTTTTTTACCCTTAGAAAATGTCCTAAAAGTTCATTTTTAAAAATTATTTTCTCAAAAATTGTTTTTAAATTTGAAGAAAATAAAGAATAGAGAATAATGAATGATGTAAAAGAGGAAAGATTTCATTTAATTATAAAGTTAATAATAAAAAATGACTTCAGAAAATATATTAAAAATTGTTTTTAAATTTTTTATTTTTAAATTATATATTTAAAATAATAATTTTTAAAAATAGATTATACAATCAATTACCCATAACTTTTGTTTAAAAATATAAAAATAATTTTTTTTATAAATAATAAACAAACAAGTCCCCAAATTCTCAATTTTATAGTAACATTAAAATCTCATTATTACTCCACCTTGTTTTTTTAACAAATTTTATATTTTGACATCACAAGATAATACTAAAATTAAAAAGGTACTTATCAACAAGGCATTAGTTCAATAAAAAATATACTAATTCTAAGAGGACTCCATTTATCAATAAATAAAATTTTGAATTTTGAAGAAATCCTTATAGAGAGAAAAGAAATTTGTTAACGTTAAATTATAACTACACAAACATCAACTTGTATGGACTATTTAGATAGGAAACAAATTTGATGGCTAAATTTTAAAGAAAGATAGATATAATTTTTTTTTTGAAATTGTGAGTCCTAATAAAAAGAAGTAGCATATTTTAGAATAAAAATTATGTCTTTATCTCTTGAAAAAATAGAAAAATAACAAGAAAAAGGAGAGTATCAAAAGTCATTTTGATATCATCTTTTCCAAACAAATAAGCCTCCAATATTTAGCACAATTCACACAAAAATTGTAGATTAACTTGTTTGATTTGGGAGTTTAAACCCATATTTATATCACTAGAAAGATCCAATAGTAAAATGAATATTTTACAAAGTTGTGTAAATCAAGTTATTTTTGAATCGTATGAGTTAAGATTTGTAGTAAAATCCTTGTCATCTTATCATTGAAGAAAACCACAACTCAAATCACTCCTGCTTGGATTGATATTATTTTTTCTAAAAATAACTTTAATTACTTTTTCTAATAAATTTTATTATTTAAAATTATGTATAAAATAATAATTTAACTTATTTTTAGATAAATTTTTTATTTAAAATATATAAAATTTAATTAAAAGATAAATTTTAGTAATATAATGATAAATAGAATATTGAGTCATGTTTCAATATTTTTTTGAAATGAGAAGCATCGATACAAGTAAGGATATAAATAAGTTAAATCGAGATAGATTTTACTTTAAATAGGTCGAATCTACTTTCTAAATTATTAATTTGACTCTTACTTATCAACCTATATAAGATTAAAAATTAGACTTGACTTAATCTATTAAAGAAATTTAACTTGACCTATTAGCTTATTTAAAATTTTACTTATATAAATGAACTTTAAAATTTCTTAATAGATTAAAGTCTTTTTAAGATTCAAAATTATCCAATAATCCAATTAATCATATATACATAAATATATGTATCAAAATATTTACATTATATATATGTATTATATATATTATATTATGTTATTTATAAATATATCAATAATTAAATATATTAACTTGATAGACCTATAAAACAAGCCTAAATAAGATAGATCCAACTTATTTATCTAAATAAGTTTATTTATTTGTCTTGGCCTAACTTATTTAAATAAATAGATTAAGTTAGATTAAGTCATAAGTAAATCAAGTGGTAAGCTACATGACCTATTTGCAACTCTAGATGCAAGTTCTTGCATTTTTTTTTTTTTTGTAAAATCCTATAACTTTTTCATAAAATCTTTCAATTTTTTCATAAAAGTTTGCAAGTCTTTCATAGAAATTAGAATCTTTAAATATTTTTGTATTGCAAGCATAACTATTTTAAAGATATTTTTTTTATGAGAAGGTTATAAAATCTTATGAAAAAGTTGTAATCTTATATTCTAGATCACTTGCAAGATTATAAAAAAGTTGCAAACATTGTGTAAAAGTTATAAATTTTATGGAAAAGTTGCAACTTCATTTTTCATATAAAATCACACAATTTCTCCTACAATTATACAAAGTAAAACCCTAGAGTGTTAGGAGGAAGTAAGGTTTTTTGTCAAAGAATTAAATTCTAATAAATTCCTAAACTAAATGAATGGATTTTGTAACCGAAGCATGATTCATAAATGAAATGAAATCTTCTATAAGTTAAAGCTAAACACCATTTAAGAATGAAATTCATTTAAAAATAAAGTAAAATCTTATTCCAAACCATTCCAAATAATGGGTTAAAAAATACTTATTGGATAATATGATTTATTTTATCTTATATCCTTTTCATTGTCATATTTTATTTTATTTTTTATTTCTTCACACATTGTTACAGAATCTAAACTATAAAATGGATATTACAAAGAGGAGAGCTTGTTGGGTGTGGAGTTATGCATGTTTGCATACTCCTCTCTAACTTTTAACATATCAATTTCAGCTCAAGTAGTGATAGCTCTAATAAGTGAATCCTTGTTAGTTCTAAGCCCCATGATTGAATATCTTACAACTTGGTGATAGATAATATTAGTAAACATGAAATTAGAAACTGTAGTTGAATTAGAATGGATTTGGGTCCCCTCAATTTGTTATTGTGAAGTGAGAAAGACACTCACCTGTAATATAACTCAAAATTTTTTTATTTTTTTTATTTTTTACTAGGACCCACCGTTTAAATACAAAAATGATTTTTTTTATTTGTTAGTATCTCTCTCTCAAATTCACACTACCGAAGAAATTGGGGGTATCCATATTTAATTAGAATACTTCAAAAATAGTTCTTAAAGCAAACAACAAGAAGTTATACAATCCTGTAAAGCTCCTAAAAGGTAAAAGTTAGAAGAAAAAGCTAAAACTAGATCCATTTACTTTAGCAAAAAATGTTTCTAGATATTAAAATAAAGAAAAATATTTTACTATTTAATATTAAATAAGAATAGTTTGAGAAAAGTAACTTCCTCTATTTCAAAAGAAAATTTATTTTTTCAATTACTATAATACTAGGTATCATTTTTTTAATCATAAGTAAATGATAATTTCCTATGGAAAATACTTTTCAGTGAAACAAATGAAGCTTTAATTATATTCTAGTGATATACTATAATTAAATTTGATCAACTCCACAATGGAGAAAAATTTGCTTTGCAGGCATGCATGCTATGAATTATACAATTGGCACTCTATTCCATCATAAACATGAAAAGTTTAGAAAACTTTAATAGTCATTAGCATTTTCCTTCATACCCTACTTATTATTTTTTAGCTAATGGCTTCAAAAAATCTTTTTTTTTCCTCTTTCCTTGTCATGCTCATTAGAAGTACTTATTAATTTAGGTAGTGGTTCTAATAAAGCATGATTTTTACCTGCATTCTAAAATTATCCTAAATCTAAAATACTTAATCATGCATTTTCATATTTGTTTTCTCTATATGACATTTAAAGCCGTAGTTTATCTAAAGAAAGAAAGTTACCTTTGAAAAATGTTTCTCAGGGTACCCTATGCAACATATTAGATTCCAAATTGCCATTACCATATTTTCTTATGTCATAAAAACATTATCTAAATGAATTTCCTAATGGATCCACCGAATAATATTATGCAAGAATCAAAGTGCTAAAGCAAAACCTATTCAATTGAATTTCTAATCGAGTTGCTTGTAGAATGCAAAAAAAGCTCGGAGTTGGAAAAAATTCATAGTGCTAAGTATCCAAAAAATGTGATCATGATCAAGTTTGTCACGATCCTAACTTAATCTTAACTAATGTGAAATCTTTTTTTCGATTTCCGCCAGCCTATTCCTGATTAATAACTTTGATTCAAAATAACAAATGCCATGCATTTATAAAGAATCTATCATTTTAGAAAGAAAACATTCAATGAGGTTTCTATAAAAGATAAACAAGTTAGGCATGCTTATAACCCTCTCAAAATTAGGATAAGCAAGCTTAACTAAATTAAGAGGAAATTAATTCAACATTTCTTCTATCTAATTTTATGACAAATAATAGGCCCAAAATATTTTATATACATGAAACTATGATGCTAAAATACCATCAATAAATTCCCATAAACTTTAGCTTTGAGGAGGTAGAGATTGAGTCTTAAGTTAGGAATTTGTAAAATAAAACATAGAGGAATAAGTTTGAGGCTCACTGAGTGAGTAATCTATAAGAACAACAATAATGAACAACAATAATTTACAATAACTTACCCATCAGACTATTCTTTTTTAACTAATTATATCACATTTAAACATATTAGAAACCAAGAGCCAATGTCAATGAAATTAACACATAATCATTTTATTTTTTAATGTCTCATATATGAGCACTTACGGATAACTATAATTAAGTTTCATCTCATTTGAAACATTAAGTAATGAATAGAATACAGTCATCCACTTTTTATATCCTAAGTCAGCCTTATACCTTCTATAAGCTTTCCATCCTTGTCTCTCTAAGGTCTACCGTATACCCTCCACAAGTATGTTACGGGAACTTTCCATCCGATACTCATAACATCACCCCCATCACATTCCTCATTTCTACTGCCATTTGTGGCATGATTCACAATTGCAATTTGAATATTAAAGCTTAAGTTCTATTCAACATAGCTATAATTTAATTTCAATATAAATCATAATACTTATCAACATCATTATATCCTTTAGAATAGATATAAACATTTACATATATTGTAGCACTCAATTCATAAAGATTTTTCAATATATATATATATATATATATATATATATATATATATATATATATATATATATATATATATATATATATATATATATATATCATTTCATGAGTAATGCAATAAGTTCATTACATCAATATTATATCACATAACTTCTACCTCTTTATGTCATGATCATCTAACCCATGTAATCATCTTATTCTTATGATAGACCACACTATCTTTAGTGTTTAGTGATCAAATACTCATTTTAGGCAATTAAAATTCATGAAAATATAATACAGACGAGGTATGTGTTACTATATGGTCATCTTAACTATGACTTTTAAATGGTTCCCTGTGAATACTAAAAAATTACAAATATAATATATATGAAATTTATTTCATATAAAAAAAACTCAATTAGCTTTTCATAAACTAGTTATTTGCCCAAATTGACTAAGTTTTGAAATGATTACACTTTTCAAAACTGGACGCAAAAAGTTCATTTTTTAAAATCTTAAATTTTTTACCTCTGTCTCCTTTTTTGATGATATCTTAAAATATATACAAAATTTTGACATGAAACTAATTTCATTTAAAAGTAGACTCAGTTACCTTTAAAATGATAGATAGTTTGTTTAAAACAGATATAAGATGAAGGAGTTATGCTCCTTTAAATTTAGTATAGAATTTTACAATTGATGAATCGATTCATAAATTGATTCACCCACCCAACTTTTGCCCTAGACCCTCAAAACTAATTGGTTACTCGATTTTGAGCCTAGTTTTGCCTCTGGACCCTTGTAATCAATTGATAAATCCATTCATTAACCTCTAGACCCTTAAAATCAATTAGTTACTTAATTCTAAAGCCTAATTTTGTCTTTGGACTCTTGAAATCGATTCATATATGGAAATCTCAATTTTTTACAAAAAAATTCATTGTTTAACCAATTTTGAATACCTCTAAAATACATATATTACACACTAAACCTTAATATAATTATTAATACACTTATCTAACCTATCATATCACCTTTCTTCATCATTTATTACTTCCATAACATCAAAATGAACCAGATTCAAGTAAAATCACAAAATAACCCATATTTCATCTATAACATCATATAATCTCAAAAATCATAGATTTAGCTAGATTATCTACCACCTTATATGGAAAAGGATGCTAGAAGACTAGTTTGAAAATCTTTCAACTTTATATAAAAAATTATAATTTTTAAAGTTAGGGTTTAAAATGCTTAACAAAATTAAATAAACTTCAAATCCTTTGTCAATCCAAGAAAAAATAGGAGGGATTCTTGATGAAAACAATATTTTTACCTTAATTAGATCAAGAAATTAAGAAGATTTGAAATCTCTTTGCTTATTTGGTAGAGTGGTGTGAAAATTGTGTAGAGAGAGTGGAATAAATTCTCAGAGAGAAATAGAAGAATTGGAGGATGAAGTGAAATGAGGTAAAAATAAGATTTGAGGGTTGAAATGGAAGAAAATAAGGCCTCAGGGGCATTTTTGAAAAGTTATTCCTAAACATCTTCTATATTCATATACTCACTTATATTAGTGTATAATTTTATACTTTAGGATTCTAATAAACTTTTCCTACTAAAATTTTACCCAGATCACATTCCTATATTTTTACTTTTATTAATTCTATTTTATTTTATATTTCACATATAATATTCTTAGTTCACTTAAATTTACTAGTTGCGCTTTAACCATTTTTCTTCATATCATAATTTCTAATTTATTAATAATTAAGAAGGGTGTAATAAAGTTGCTTTATATTGATGGCTTCATTTAGCCTTTCTGCCTCAAATTTGGCATTCTCCAAATTTATAACCTCTCTATCGTACCTATAGGAGCTCACTAGGCCCACCAAAATTTGCAGAGCATAAAAATTATGATTCCATTGGGAATCATAAAATTAATTTCTTGAATGAGTTTTCAGAAAATGAATGTTAACAAGTGATTCTTCCAACAACACATGTTTAGAGAAGTAAATGAATCTTATATAGGCTTGAATGGAGCCAAGTGCCCTACAAACAACATTCTATGTTGTAGTATTTACTCCTTAAAAATTGAGCTCACATTGTTATCTTTGTTTTCTTTATTCTTTATTTCCATCAAGATTTAATTTTCTACGTCACAAAATATCATCTAGTAGTATGCTTTGATTATATTATCATATTTAGCAAATTTTAATGATGTAAGACAAGTTTAAGAACTCATATTAGGTCATTAAGGAAATTAGTGCTACAAGAAACAAACTCCAATAATTAGTAATATTAAAAACTTCTGTTGTTGTGTGTTCTTTAGTAACCTAAGCCTCCTTTAGTGTACTTGGCATTTTCAAGGACATCAAGACACTACTTAGTTCCAATTCTTTGGTACCTTAAACCTTTTTCTGGTGCATTCATATGTGAATTTAGTGGTTTAGGTGTTGTACTTGAAAGTTAAAATACACTTAGCATAACATTTGTAACAAATTTCATTAGAAATCCTAAAAGGCCAAATTCTTTTTTCGTCTTTGGAATTTGTCATATTCTTGACTAGACAAACTTTGGATGTTAGTTTAACTTCTTGAGGGGCTGAGGAACAATGGATACAATGTCCTCTTCAAGCAAATAGTCAAATAAAGAGCAATAAGCTTACCTCGCAGCCATTAGATGGTTAGAAGATGATGCATATGCTATTTCAACTAGAACTTGAAGGTCATGGATTCTTTTTCTTTTAGCTTTCAAAGCTTCCTTGGCCAATCTCGTATCCCTTTCCACAGGATTACACGTTCAGAGAATAATTGCTTTTTGTTACATATGACATGCCTTAGTTCCATCTTACAATAGTATTTCACATGAATTACTTAAAAAAGTGGAAGCCTTTAAGTAAGAGACAAACTTAAGCCAAAATAAATAAATAAATAAAAATAAAAATAAAAACTAAGATCCTAGTAAGTGAAACTCTTGTTTCAATACTTCAACGTTTTAGTTTACTTCTCTTGACAAGGAAATTCAAAATAGTCAAAGATGATTTTAATTTTGTAAAAAAGATTAATAATGTAGAAAGAAGGTAGCCAAAAATGTTTACAATAACAGCTTCTAATTATTAAAAAAAAACCCATAAATTAAATTAACATGGTGTTGAAATGCAAAGTGGTGAACACAGAATTGGTAAATTCTTAGAGAAAATGAAACCAACAAGCTAAAACTAAAGGATAAAATGAGAAAAAAAACACAAATTAGATTAACATGGAGTTCAAATCCAAAGTAGTGTATAGAGCACAAAATTGGTCAATTTTTATAAATAACCAATAGGATAAAACTATCACTAAAAGAGAATGCATCCTCTCCATTTTTTAGGAAATGGATGAGGTGAATTTCAGAAAAGGATGGATCCAATATTTTTTTATTTGAAACTATAAATCTCAATAAATAAAAAAGAAAAAAAAAAGAAGTGAGTGACAAAATAAAAATTATGGCTTTATCTTTCTGAAATTGATTGAAAATTAATAAAAGGAAATGGAGAGGATATGGATCCTATGTAAAAAAAGTTACAAATTATATCAAAGTTTATGAATCGTTGCATAAGTTCCAAGAAAAAGAATGAAGTCAAGGGAAGGAAGCATACTCTAAAATCACCAGAGAGTTTAGAATGGATATGATCAATAAGTGATTCATAGTAAAGTTGCTGATAAGTTTCTCTGATTTTCTTCCTTTGACTCTTACTCCTATGTCCTAATATCCAAATTACTATCTTGTTATCCATCCAAAGTCTTATAACTATTTCCCCAGAACCATCACCAACAACAATGGCATAGTTTGGTGGAAAAAATGCAAATTCAAAAAGCCAAAACTATAAAAAAAAAGCATAGTTGACGAAATTACTAGAAAATCAACAAACTAAATTTTAGGAAGAGATGTGAAAAAACAAAACTTTGGATGAAATTAATGCACTTTATTAGCTAAGTAGTAAGTATGTTTCACTGTAAAGGTAAACAACAGAGCCACAGAGAACCTAAATAAGTTAGGTTCATACCAATAAAAAAGATTTGATTTTTTGAAAGCCCATTATAAAAAAACCTTAAAAAAACATATCTTTTAGTGGAATTTTCACCATTCAAATTCAAGGATCATTAAAAAAAGAAGGAGGTTTTTTGTAACAAATAAAAAAATGATAGGTCCAAATTAAGATCTTTAAATTTATAGCATTAATATCTTCGTGACAGAGAGAGAAGTAAACCTTGGAATGCTTTTCTTAGTTATTAGCTATCCTAAGTCGGAGAAGGAACGATCCCTAGCACTGCAAGTGTAGCCATTTTTCCTACAAATTTCTACTTGAAAATGTTTACACTCTGTCACTTTATTCTGTTCCCTAACTATGCAAAGCTTTTTAAATTAAAGGTTAAATTCCATAATAGGTACCTATAGTTTTAATATTTTTTATTTGGATATTTGTAGTTTATAAATTTTAAATTGGGTACCTATAATTTTAAATAGTTTCTAATGAGGCATTTATTATTAAACTTATATTTGAATTTGCTCACCTAGCTCACACTTCCTAACCTTTCCTCACCTACCTTTTTACATTAGAACTTACCCTCCTACATGCATTATCATTCACGTTGCTTTGGAGTTGATCCTTATTTTTTACCCTAACAGCGTAAATGTAAAAGGTCAACAACAACTTTTTCAAATCATCATGTGATTTACTCAAATGGTAAGCTTGATATTCTACAATGCTTTTCCTATTTCATGTATGAGATTTATGCCCTAGCAATAGCAATTTCTTGTCACTTGGCCTAACAACAGCAAGCTCTTCAAATTGAAGTGTGCAATCTCTCTGATTTGTTCAAGTTCGAAACTTCAATGGAAAGCATTAAAATATAGGATTTTTCTATAACTTAGAAGAGTAATGACGCTAAAGCATTAAGCTTAAGCCATAAAATGAGGTGTATTTACTACTATAAAGATGCACCACTTCTTTTAACCTTTAAAATGCAAGCCAATCTAGGGAGAAAATTTCTTAGGTGTAGGAACTACAAGATTTAGGCTTTATTTTCCACTTATGTTAGTTTGCTATTCATTTTTGTTTCTGAGTTGATTGAATAATGATGGATGACGGTTTATGCAATTAGGAAGTTGCTGTAGATATTTTGAGTGGGTTAATGAAGCAATTGATGATCAAAACGATGAATTAATTTTGAAGTTGAAGGTGATAATTAGAACTTTAAAGGCTACTATGGAGACCTTGAAGTATCTGCTATTTATTTCTTGGTTAATATTAGTTGTAGTTTGGCATAAACAATAAGTTTAAGGTTACTTGTATGGATGGTAAAATGTTTGATGTATTTGCTAAAGTAGCATAATTTATAATTGTGATGGGGAAATAGGGCAGAGGGAAATAGAATGCTTATGGGTTTGATTTTGTATGGATCTTGAAAGTGATTATTTTGTATGGATATCTATCTTTGTATGAGTATGGAATTTAATGGAAAATGAATTTTTCATTATCTCTAATGTTAAGTTTAACAAATTTACTTTCTTATCTATGATGGTGTCTTATGCTGGTGATCAAATTTACTTTATTATCTATGATGGTGTTTTTTGCTCATGTTAAAAATGAAGTGTTTTTTTATAGGTATGGTGATTTTGATCAAATTTACTTTCTTGTCTGTGATAGTGTCTTATTCTAGTGATCAAATTTACTTTCTGAACATGACTCTCTGATGAGCTACCACCATAATATAAGTGCTTATGAACATAACTCTTTTTTATTTGACAAAGAAATCAAATTAGTTTTAATGCATAAATTATATAGATTTATAACTTATACTTAAATTAAAGAAGCTTTTTATTAATACGAATAACATATTCTCCTTCAACATGTGAATCAATACTTATCAGCATCAACATGATTTCTCTTTTAAGTTTGGGCCTTCTTGGTCATGTTTCTTTGATTAAACTTAATAAGGTAAAATAAACTTCCTATACAGATAAAATAGGTCTACTAGAAGACTATAATCTCAACTTCTCAATTTCAGCTTCCATCTCTCACCTAAATATAGCAAAAAACTATTACAATCTTCTTCTAGTTTTCACCATACAATGCTATAAGATACTTTTATGTCAGATGAGTAGCTATTTTAGCAACATAATATAAATATCTGAAAATTTTAAAATTTTAAAAAATATAATGAAATTTGATAAATAATTAAATTCAAATATACATTTGAATCATTAAATTTTCACAAAAAGAATGCAGCTACCAGATTCCAAATTTTGCCTCTTAACATTCAATTTTATCCTATTAATTGCCTTTTAACATTCCAAATTTTACCTACAATTGTTAGATTCATCCATTTGGGTTTACTTAAAATCTCCTTTTTGCATTTAGAAAATATTAGGAACTTTAAGATTATCATTTATTATAGGCTATTTTAGAAAAATATTAAATAATTGGAAAATTCAATAAAGAAAAGAGGCAATTAAGTAACAATTGAGGAGAATAAGCTACTTATATCAAAGAGAATATCTTTCTTTTCCCCATACTAAAGAAAATATCATAATACAATCATAACCAATCCTTATCCCATTAGATAGGGTCTTAGTTACATATATATTAATACTATTATGCTTTAGTAAAACCATTTAAAAAAGAAAACCTTGATATATATATATGTATGTATATCTATATGTATATATAAATCATTTTTAGTCTCTATATGAGATAAATGCTACTAGGTGATGGATCATTAGTCCATTACATGCTAATAAGGATGTTAATACGAAAATTAAAGTCTTGAAGTCACATCTAAGAAGTAATTATCATTTTTATTAGTCCATTCTTGATGAGGCCTCAGATCACAATGATCAAATTCAAGGTCCTTATTTGTAGGCTAGAAGAAGACCTTATACTTTGAATTTGGAAGAACACAGGATACCTGACTAACCCACCTTCCTTCATTATACTAAGTATTAACCTATTCAAACAGTGCAAAATGGCAATGACGATTGATATCTAGTGGATAAGGCCTGATATTTAAAGCATTTGCTTCTTCTTTAATTTGTTTCATTAAGTTATTTGTTTTCATGGTATGATACTCAACAAAGTACTTGCCATTCCATTTCATCAAATAGATAATGCAACACCAAGCTACAAATTACTTAAAATAAGTGATAAATGAAATAAAATTCGAGTAAATGAGCTTATTTCATTCAATAAAAATAGTTGTTGTTAATAAAAGCATTACATTCCATTCTCAAGTATAGAAAAAGAAACTCTTATTATTTGATTACATTACAGCAAGGCCATAATTTTTAACTAGATGCTAAGCAATTAAAGCACCTTATGCCAAACTGCAAGGAGGTTATTGTATGGCATTAATTATTTCTTAAAATAAATTATGTGATTTTCTTTCTTTCTTTTTTACCCAATTGTAGATTGCTTACTTTTTGTTTAAACCACTACCTCCTTTCCTTTCTTCTCAACTACCAGTTCTTTACAAATTCTTTGATTATGGCCATACTTTAGGCACTTAGAGCATCTTAAGCTAGTACTAACCTTGCATAGCTTACGTGTTGGTTTTAGCTTATTTGGCTCTTTTCTTTTTAAGGTCTTTAGCTTACGAGGAGGCCTTTTATGTCTTAGAGGAAAGATATTTTCCCTTCTTGTTGATAGGAATGGCAATGGGCTGGGTTTGGGTAGACCTGACCCAGCTCGACATTACCCAAACTCGAAACAGACCTACAACCAAGAACCCGAAGCAGTCAAACCCAAATTGGACCCGAAAAAGACTTGAGTTAGACCCAAAATAAATTTACTTTTTAAATGGAATTTTAACTGTTAAAGTTAACTTTTTGTGACCCTATATTTTTATTACCACCAAACTAGATTCTCTGCATAAAATATGGACATGAATAAGGTAAATATTTAACAATGGCAAGCAATCTTCAACATTAACCATGACCATAGTAGGGAAGTTTCCCTTTGGGTCCATGGCTTATACTCCCTACTTCAATGATGGAACGTCAGAAACAAGTTTACAAATCCACTTATCTAAAGTTAAAATGACATGCTAACTGAAATTGACTATAGAAGATCATACTAACCTTACCTACCACTCTACCTATGAAATTATCAATTGATTATGTCAATATTCTTTCTTCAACGTCAAGCTCGGCAGGTTTGGCAATAGCTTGATTATCTTCTCTGTCACATACTGAAGAAATGAAGCTGGCATTATTTGATATAGAAATAACAAAAGCAAAACATATCTAATTTTATACCTAATCATATACTAAATATTTAACCCCAAATCATATACTTAATCACCACTTTAGCCAGCATAGAGATTGCAAGCAACTCAAAGCAAGTTTAAACATATTATATGATCATATGAGTCTAATTAACTTAGCACGTATAGTAAAACATGTTGTTTCCTTTGGACAAGTGTTTGATAAAAATAAGTGCTAACATGATGAACAGCTCCTTTCAATGTTGCCATTTGTTCCGTTGAAACAGTCTTCACCTGTAAAAATGCATAACTAATAAATCATAAGCTGCAGGTTATTACAACTAATTCATAATAGAAATTTTATTTAGCAAAAGAATTAGTCATTTAACACTAACATTTGCATGCAAGGTTTTAAATTCATATTTAGAATATAAAGGAAAAAATGTACTAGAAATGATATTGGCATGATTGCACAACTAAGAATGCCAATGTTAATATTAATGGAATTTTATTAGGAGAGAAATCTTGGATTAAGGTTTTTTTAACCTTCTTGACAACTACCTAAATGACACCTTCAGTGCATGGTGTCATAGTTTTCCAAATTTAGTTTTCTGAGTGGTTAGAGATAGTAAGTATGTGGGTGGCATAGTTCTAGATTTCCCAGCCATTCTTAATGACAATTCTTATTCTTAGGTGTTAAAGCTAATAAAGCTATTTAACATGATACACGATTATGGAACTCCTCAAGGTTTCATTGATTTGCTCCCTGCCTTACTTAATGGCTGTAATGACCCTAAATTAGTACAATAGTGACGATAAAAAAATAAAAAAATAAAAAATTTTTAGAAACATTATGATGAGTGAAATTTTACTTAAAAACCTAAGAATAGATTTTAGAAATTTTGCTTAGAAATTTATCGAATTTCTAGTACCTGGTAAAGCGAAAAAGTGAGAAAATACACCAAAATTATAGTAAATTAATTCTAAAAATTTGTGGATAGTCAAAAATAATTTTCAAAGCTCAAAAATGATTATGGAAAGTCAAAATAAAAATTTTAAAAATATTTAGAAGCCTAAGGGTAAAAATGTAAAGAAAATAAGTAATTCGAGGTCAAATTGTAATAAACCCCTTTATCTTTTTAGCCTTTTGTATTTTTGTTGTGTAGGTTGGGTTGGCCCAAGCCTTTTTAGGCCCAAATATGAAAAATTAAGACCTAAATTCATGACTCAAAAATAGCCCAAACTTCCAAAGGAAGCAGGGACCAAAATAAAAGAAAAGGATAAAATTTAGGGCCAAAAGTGTAATATTTGAGAACTTTTAATTTGTGTCATATTTTTATTGGCTTCAGACCACTTGGATGTCCCATGAAGCCATCCAAATGTCCCCAAAATCCTCCAAAATCCAAGACAAAATTAATTTTTGGATTTGATGAAATTGTAGAATTTTTTAGAAATTTCTTTAAACAATTTTTATATAAATCAAGAGAGACTTAACAGCAGAAAATTTGCTCCTCCACTCCAGCCTAAATGTGACAACATAGAAAAGGAGAAAAGGAACATTAGACAAAGCAAATTCAAGGAAAACTTAACAAGTCAAAAAGGTAGATTATTAATTCCTTTTAATCCCCCTAATTTCTTATGTATTCCTCTTCTTCTTAACCCTAAAATCTGATTTTATTTTCTTGAATTCACCTCCCTCTCCCTTAGAACTCAGTGTTGGAAAGAAGAAGAAAGGAGTAAAGATTTGAGGTGAGTAATAGCTTGTTACAAATCTTATGAATTTCCAATACTAGATTGTCAAGATGAATATGATTCCTTGAATGTGATTTGTGTTGGTTGCTATGGTAATCAGTTTGAAATGATTTAAACATATGGTGATGTTGTTGAAGTGAGTATTGGGATCATGAATGATGAGAATGGGATTGTTTTGGCTGTTGTAAAGAAATTGCTAAGGTTATGTTGGAAATGGTATCAAGAAGGATAAAGAATGCTGTAGAAATTTTGGTGGGTGAATAGTTACGTGAAACCTAGGTGATTTATCATAAAAAAAATTGATTTTTGATATCCTAAGTGCTCCCATAGTTTGAGGTTGAATTCTAAAATTTTTTAGGATTTTTAGAAACTTTTAGATATTTTAGGAGAATTTCCTAAATAAGGCCATCAGTGCTGTCCAGAAACAGGGCACTTTCGCGTTGGCTTTTATTTTCGAATTTTTTAGGGCCTAAAATGATCATTAAAATTCGTTAAAAAATTTAGGGAAGCTATTCAGGATGTTATTAATATCTTTTAAAATTTTCAGGGCAATCGGAGATGAATTGGTCACCCAATAAAATTGTGAAAAAGAGTTGTTCATGACAAAATCTGAAAATTTCTAGTCTTGTTCATGAAATTTTTAGGAGTATCAAATGGTTGAGAAAAATTTTGGAAAAATTTTTATGAGTCTCTCTGATTGTGATGTATCATGAGTCAAAATTTTAGAAATATTAAATTTTATTTAGTCCTCCAAATAATTCCTACCTTTATGCTATCCAAATAGGGCCTAGAACAAGGAAGAACCTTTATGTGATATGAATTGTTTGATTTGTGTACATGAATATCCTTTAGGAATTGATATGATAATGAGCCTAGAAGGATAAATGAAGCATAAAACACTTATGGCATAGTTAGTATTTTGATACATTTCTTGAGAAAAATTGTGGTTGATGCATGTAGCATCCCACAATTGTTCATTTTACTTACGAAAATGTGGGAAGGAGAAAACATCCTTCACAAAGAAGGAGGGGAGGGGTAAGTAGTGGAGGAAAAGGTTGGTAGCCTCAAGCCTAGGGTGGCGGGAGATAAGGTTGGACTGAAGATATAATGTGACATTGTATACCAACTAATGTCATTTCTTAAAGAACATAATATCTAAACTTGAACTTCTAATTGAATGTATGATTCATAAGTAGAAAAGAAATCTTAGATAGGAAAATCGAAAAGGGAAATAACAAGTTATTACTCACTGAATATATCTTATACTCACTCTGTCTATTGTATTGAAATTATAGATTCAAACCATGGATCTATAGATGCATAATAACACTTACCGAGGATATGCCATTACACCCCACGGAACGTATGGATTAGAGCTCTACATTGAAATTCGGGTCACTCCTAATGATGTAAATATTTTGTATCGCGTGGACTATTGGCCCCTGGACACAAAGCCAAATGTCCTTGACTTTTTCTTTCCACTAGTGCAGGTCACCCCAGACAATGAGTCTGGGAGTAATGTGATACCATTGGGGCCTAGGATGTCTAGTTCCAGTTCTCCTCCAGAGTCTGATCCGGAGGAGGAGGGTCCTAATTGGGTTAGCGAGTCAGATAATTAGGGATAGAGTATTTACAGTACTATAAATGAACTTATCTTGTGAATATTTTTGTGATGTTTATACATATGTTCTATATCTTATTTTGGTATTTTAACATTTTTATTATCTATTTATTTTTGTACACCTTAATGTTAGTTTTATAAAAATGTGTGATATTGTATTGTCTTTGGAGGCTAGTAAGGATATCTTGTTAGTGTGGAATATTGGTTAGATATCTTTACGCCGGTCACAACAAAAATAAGTTGGGTCGTGACAATGGCATACCACGCATGGAATAATCAGATAATGCAAGAATGGTGATAGATTATTTGCATAGATTTAAGAATGAGCTTAGCTAGGAAAATAGTATCATCTTCTATACATAACTATGGAATATTTATAGTGCCACCTAAATCCAAATGCTATTCAAATTGCATTGCCCCAAATACACTCTAAACAAATACAAATTTAGATGACAAGTAAAATTAAATTTTTATCATTGATTTTAATTTTATTTATGATTAAAAAAGATAATTTAAAAATGAAAAAATCTTTTAATGATAAAAGAGAATAAGTAAATATGTAAATTATTTTCTCTTTCTTAGAATAATTATTTTCTTTTTATTTTTAATTTCTACCATAAAAATGTTAATTTTTATTTTTAATTATTTTTCCTCTTTTAAAAAATCACGCATTTTTTCAACTGATCATAAAATGAAATCCTAAAGTTAAAGATTTGGAAAATTACCTAATCATCTTCCTCTTCATCACATATGGTAGCACATTCTTCACCCAAACCTTAGAATAAAAAAAAAGAAATTAAAACAAAAATTAATAGTAAAACAAATAGAAATCTTATTTAATTAAAACATAAAACTAACCTTGATATTCCTTATACCATATCCAATCTTGAGCACACATTAATGCTTCCAAAGTGTTTGGATGTAGTCTACTACGATGTGAGCTTACTAGTCTTCCACTAGTACTAAATGCAGATTCAAAAGTCACAGTAGACATAAGAATACTCAAAATATCCTTGGCGATGGCTTATAATAATGGAAACTTTACTCCATTTATTTTCCACCATAATAGTATATTAAAAAATGAGGTTCTCGGTAAGACATCCTTCTCAAGGTATTGCTCAAGCTCTGATTTGAGTCTCATAGAGCTAGACTTCTTTTCATTCATAATAAATAAATCATATGCATTTAGCGCATCTTGAGAACCACCATCAACTGCATCTGGTACAACTCCACTAGATTCACCAATTGTGTCAGTTATATTGTTTTTGAGTTGGTATTCAAGAACCAAATCTTCACAAAGTTGCTTGATCTTCCTAACTTCATAATCAGACTAGACACAAAAAATTTATGGATAATAGAACTCAATTAGCTTCATTTTATATCTTGGATTAAGTACGGTTGCAACTCCCATAATACCATGAATGACACTCCAATACTTATTGAATTTTGCTAGCATGTTAGAGGCCATCTTCTGAATATTAAGATCTGGAGCTTGAAGCCACTTATTCAAAGTCAACTGAATTTCACTTATCTTAGGAAAATAAATATTTGCAGTAGGATAGTTTGTCCCAGAGAATAACTCTGTTACTGAATAGAAGACTTTGAATTTTCCACAAATTTCTTTTGCTGCATTTGGGAAGGATGAATCGCTCCCAAAAAGGAATCTATTGATTCTTTCCCAATCGGTTGGACTGTAGGTGCAATGATTTACTTCACGAGCGAGGTCTCTGGTTCAAGTCCAGGATGGTCCAGCTGCGCCAAGGAAAAGAATAGAAAGGGACTGTCATATTTAATAGAGATGGTTTTACCCCGTCAGATATTTATTGTAGTATCTGGAACATGGAATAGATAATAGATAAAATATATTCTAAAGTATTAGAACTATTATTAGAACTATGATTCATATTTAATATTTATACCTCGCATCCGAACTTCAAAAAATGTTTCAACGAATTAGAAGTTCTAAATCGAAAGATTTGTATTCTTTCAAACAAACTCCCATTCTTCATCAGTGGGAAGTGATTCGTATGATGATTCACATTACTTTAAATGCCTAAATGCACTTTATATATCAAGGTAGATTGGAGCATTAAATAAACAGAATTCCATCTTATTGGACAATCAAGGATAAGCTTTTGTGTGCATGAAATAGATAATTGTTTACATGATTTCTCAAACATTTCCTCTCTTTTAGGTGTAGCTGTCCAAAACAATACACTTTCCCTTATCTTTTCTATACTACCTTTAATTATCTCAAGACCATCCTTAACAATCAAATTTAAAATATACGCATAACACCTCATATGAATTAGCCTTCCAGAACACAAAAGGGAGGAAGCATCTAATTTGCCTACTAGAGTTTCAATCATTTTATCATTGGTTGAGCAATTATCTAATGTGATAGTAGAAATTCTTCTATCTACATTCCACTCTAAAAGATAGCCTAAAAGCACATCACAAAAAAATCATTTATGTATGGATAAGGCACGTAAGCAAACTTTAAGAGACAACTTTGTAAATTTCAATCATCATCAATAAAATGTGCTATGATAGCCATGAATCCCTTTTTTAATTGTTGGAAGTCCACATATCGGATGTGATAGCAATCCTTGCCTTGTTATTTTCAATAAATTGCATTACCTCTTTCTTCTCATAATCAAACACCTTTATCACATCATTTTTAGTCGTATTACGTGATATCATTTTAAATGATGGCTATAGCACATTTGAATATCTTTGAAACCTAATATGGTCTATAATAGAAAGAGGATACTCGTGTCTAGTAATTATGTGCACAAGTTCTTTTCTTACTACATCAGGATCAAATGAAGAAATTGTAACCCTTAGAGTCCCCTGACTTATCCTTGTTGACTCTGATCTTTGAATGGAAGCTTGATTAATAGCATTACAAGTCTTTTCTATATGCTTTCGTAAATGAGAGGTACTAACTTTAGAATGCCCAGCCATTTGAGTATGACAATACTTGCGAATAGCTTTTTCCTTACCATTGATAACTTGCTTGTCAAAGTGTTCCCACACATCACTCCTTTTTCTTTTTCCTAAAGGCGATTGTTCACTTGACTTTTTACTTGTTTTAATAGGATGGCTTGAAATTGGAGAATGTTGTTGTGAGATGCCTTCAGCTACACGTGAAGATGTAGATGAGGACATTGTATCATAGCTTGAAATCTGCATCAAATTTAAGATCACTTTAAGAATTATATATAGTATTAAAAATATAGATTATTCCTCTCACCAAAATATAGACTTTGAAGTATACATTCTTCTCACCAAAATTGCAGCTACTTCAACTTATATAATTAACTTTCTTTTTGTTTTGTATACAGTTCATAAATAATATAAACAACACTATTCAGTAGCAGAGAAAATAATATAAACAACACTATTCAATAGCAGAGAAAATAATATAGTTTACAAATGGGACCTTGAGAAGATTTTTTTATTTTTGATAGAAAAAGACACAAGTACACAAAGATTTAATTTGATAGAAGAACTAACCCAAAGAGTTATTAAATTAAACAAGTCTGCTCCTGAAAGAAATGTTACTAATGATCTAATGCGATGAACATGAGTCAAAAAGGTTTGGGGAATTTGTTATTTTAGTTCTCTAATGGAAACTATCTTTTTTAAGAAGAACAAAAAAACCCAAAAATTTCCTCAAATACATACTCTAAGCAAGTTTACTTTTTTGAGGCATATATATATATTTAATTTACTCTCATTTAAGTTCATGTCTTCTATTTATCATTTCACTATTTAAGTTTCCAAATGTTTTTTTTTTCTGGATTTTAATACTATATGAAAAAACATTCCTATCAGGAGGTCAACAACATGTAGCATGAAGATTTACTAAATATGGAAAAGCATATTAACAATCTTACTAGAAAACCTGGCCATATGAACCTTGGCAGCAATGTTCTTAATGAAATAGGAGAAAATTGTTCAGGGAAAATTTTTTTGTTCAAATTCTCATAATAGTTTCTATTTTGCTACTATATATTCAAAAGCTAAACAAAGTTTCACTAATACTAAAGTCAGTGAATGTGTTAGTGTTAATAAGTCAATTGAAAGTGTTAAAGTTACAAATAATTGTGATTTACAATAAGATCAACATTCACACAGCAAAGTCCTTATGCGCGTTACAGACACAATCTAAAGGCCCTTTAGTCAAAACGTTCACACAGTATTATTACTCCAAATATTAAATAAACTACTTAAAGAAGAAGTTTTAGGCAATTTAATTTAGCATATTATTTAGTTAATGACTTCACTTTGACTTTGTTATTATTTTTTGTGATGCCCTGCTATCATCTTTTAAAATTTCATGGCTTGAAATGCATATTAAGTTGAAATATCTTGCTATATACTACTACCTATCTAATGAAATGCATGTAGCTTATAAAGACCTGAAAAGAACCTAGATCATCATACAGGGTAAATATTGATATTTATCTTGGTCACCACATTCAGAGCACAACTTGAATTATGAATTATGGTGCAATTTCTCTGCCTAATTACTACAACATGGAACCAAGCGATAAATGGCATCATTAGTGAATGTAAACAACCATTCATAAACAAGAATGTAAAGAACTATCAAGAAAAAAAGAATAGAATTAAAGTCAAAACAGGATTCAATATCAGCTAATAGATTACTCTATCATACTAATACTATATAAAGAGATTGAAAGATTGGATTTTAATAATCTGTCCAATACTATATAAATGTCAAAAACATAAACCTTAGACGATATCATCTAAAATGTCATTTTATGTAAATAATTTTATCAAACTTGCTTCAAATACATACTCAAAAACATAAACACCCAAAAATTTTATCATCTGAAATGATAGTAACATGCATATGAAATGGTAGTATATAAATGCATATTGCCATAAACAATTAAATGGCAACTAACTGAAGAGAATGATTCAACTTTTTACTACTAAACTAATTAACAATGCACTTTAACAACGAAGTGCTATAATGCTAAGGAGATGATAACTCAAAAATAAAAACTTATATAGGTAACTGTATGCTATCACCGCTCAACCATGGGACTAACTGCAGTTAATTCAACCATTTATCTTCCTCTCTTTAAAGGCCCACCAATATGACACTAGTTGAGAAACTGCCATTGGAATTGTCTCAACAAATGATGAAACATTGCAAGTTTATGCAAGGTAGAAGCCATACCTTTTGCATAATCAAATTCATAATTGATCACTATTTCTAATTAATGCCCTTCTTGTCATATAGTTCCTTATAATTCTAATTTTGATTCTGACATCCATTGCCCATAGAAACTTCTAACCAAATTTCATTGGTGGGGACCTTATACATGCCTTGTGGTCTGTCTTATTGGTTCACATGAATAAAAAACTCAAATAAAATACAGCATTTGGCAATACTAAACTCATGAATTTAAAAAAATAAATTTATCCATTCTCATCTATAAATGGTTACTATTACTCACCAATCTCATATATTATTTGGCCAAAATTTTACCATTTTGAGGATGAATTTCAAGTCCTTACTTTTCTGAATCTTGGCTATCAATAAGTATCTAGCATACAAATAACCAATTAAACAATCTAATGCTCAATTTTCCTATTTTAAGTAAGGATATGACATTAAGAATGCGGATACGCTAAGGTTATATCTCTAACGTCCAAGTGCATCAAATTGGTAGCAATTACAAACTTGTTCAATTCAAAATAAAGGTAAGGATAAATAGAGCATTTTACATGATCCAATGATAATGAATACGAAGAAACCAAGAAGTAATGTCCTAACAGGATAATCTTTTCCCTTTTTAGAGGTTGCTTCTGACACAGCTCTAAATGGTAAGAAACAAGTGGGTGACAGAGGATTCGCGAAGCTAAATAATGGAGAAATAAGATTAAACCTATGAAGCTAGACAATGGAGAAGCACTGTTGAAGATTTTTAGGTATTAGGAATGAAATCCGTAACTCTGTTCTATGAAGAGAATGCTAATTGCTGGAAGAATAGAGGATGTCGGGTAACCATATAGACCTGATAGAAATTGGGTAATTACGGATTAGACTCGAAATCGACCCAATTGTCTATAAAACTTATTGGGTCCAGACCCATCGGGTCCAATACCCGATGGGTCTGGGTAATTTTGCCATCCCTACTTGTTGACTACCACAATCTTTCACTATTTATAGGGTTTACTATAGGTCTATAGCATACCATTACGTTGAAGGAAGGTAATAGTTACTAATATATTTTTCTGGTTTATCTCCTTTGTGGAAAATACATACATAAGCATACTCGTAAGGTGATTTATAAGTACCCACCAATTGTAGCAGCTGTAATGGTTTTGTAAGTTAACTACAAACTTATCCAGATAAATGCCTACTTCAAACTTATTTGCATCGACCCACTTTGTTGTCCATTTTCTAGACTCTTCAATTTCTTTCTTCAACCTTTTCAAAGGTTTTGGGCAAATCTTTCCATTATATGCTTGTCCTTTTTTCAGTAAATCTAGTTATCCTATAAACCCTAATCCAATCTAACATAGTGATGATAGGCTTGTCCCTTACCTCAATGATCCTCCTATTAAAGGCCTCTAAAATATTGTTCATAATCATTTCATTTTTGTATTGGAAAAAAAATGATCTAACCTATAATTTTAACTTAATTCCCATTAATTTGTTATACACATAAACTTTTACCTTCCCTAGCTTGTCCATTTGTCTCTCCCACTCTTTCCTGTAAGTTACTTTTGTAGTAGCTAATATGAGATTTCTAAGAATAGCTTTTCCACCATATTTTGTTTTTATATTAGCATAGATGTGTCTAACACATCTTCTGTGCTCTATACCACTTATTTGTGTTGCAAATTCCTCAACCGCAAGAACTAACCCCTACATCAAATGTGATAAATACATAAATTAGTATATACATTAAAGTATGTATTATAGTTAAATATATAAATGAAGCAAGCATAGCTAGTAGTTTACTTTTGCTAGTCAAAGATGAATACCTAACTTTTTCTACCAATATCAGTTAATAATATATTAAGGAACTAAGATTGAGAGACTTTAGTCTTAAATTCAACCATAAAAACATATAATAAGAAATATTGGTTATTAGGATCTCTCATTACAGCTATAAGTAGTTGCCTTCCATACATGCCCTTAAGGTGGCATTTATCAAAGCCTATGATAGGTCTATAGGCAGCTAAGAAATCCTTTTTCATAGGCCCAAGGCACATATAGTATCTTAAGAACCTTGGGTGCTTTTCCAAGCTCACCCTATCTAATAAAATTTTAACACTTGTTCTAGGATTAGCTCTTCATAGTTTAACACTATAATCCCACAACTTTGAATATTATTCATCATACCTCCCATTTAAACTTTCTAATGTCTTTCTCCTAACCTAATAAGTTTTGTTCACAAACATCTTTGCTATGATTTTTTTTCACCATCTCAATCACATCAACCATTTTTGGCATTTAATTATTAAACATATTTTCTATGATTTTCTCAACCATCTAATTAGATGATGTTAAATAACCTTTTATAGTTTTGACACAAATGTGTTTCAACTTCCATGTCTTTAACCTAAAGGTTTCACTTCCACTAACTTTACTTACAAAGCATAACCAATCACATCCTTTTCCTACACACTTCACTTTATATCTTTTTGAGTCATTTGGTTTCATCGTCACATCCCTTCCATTCAAGAAACATCACTCTCTTATAGCAAATCTAAACTTTTCAATAGAATTAAACTTTAAACCCTTCCTCCATGGATGGTTAGCACTTATTTCAGTCGAGTTGTATTTAAGATACTTAGGGTAAAATTGTATATCATTGTTAGAGTTAAGCTCAACATTATTTAGTGAATCTATCTCATAATTACTATCTAATGCTCTATCTGTTGGTTGAAATTATAGGAATCCAACAGACTAATCATTAGTCATAAGTGTAGACTCTTGTATTATAAAATCAACATTTATGTTGAAAAAGTCATCATTATCCCAATCATTAACATTGTCTTTGAAGTCTATGTCTTTCACACTACTGTAATCACTGCTTTCGTCAAGTTCATTAACTTCATCCTTATCTACCTTATCTTTAGCAAACTTTTCATCAAGTTCATCCTCACTGTAATTTTTAACTTCTAAATTATCTAAAACCTCTACATTTGCTTGATAGTCCACCTCTGGTTCAAAATTCTTTTCCACCTTTGCTTTATGCTGTAATTCCAAATCCACATGTTTTAAAATATCCAAATGTGGTTTAATATTATTTCCTTGTTCATTATTTATGGTAACCATAACATTAGTATTTATTGAAATACACAGTTCAAATATAAAATAAATTTTTAAACAATGGATTTTAGTAACAATTTTACCAATGAATTTTAAACAATGTAAAACCAACAAATAATAGTTGCACTACTTAATAGTTTTAGTAATGGATTTTAAACAATGTAAAACAAGCAAAACATGCACTACCCGAGGCATTAGTAACAATTTTGGATATTTAAATATTCAAAAGTCATTAACAAATCCATCAACATAGTCCTAAATAACAAAAAGCCTTATATAAATTACATTTGTTTTTGAAACACTTAAATAATGGATTTGCAAAGAAACTTGAGCTAACTTTACAAATAAAAAAAGTAAAAGGAATCTAAGAAAAGAGGAAAATCTATTAATACTAACCTTGTTCCCAGTGCAATGCAGCAGCATTGGTCCATCATGTGAAATTAAAGCTCTCATCAACCACAACAACAGTAGTCACAAACAACAAGATTCCTAGAGCCCTACTCGATAATGTGGTAAGGCTGAGTAAATTGCACAGTTTATTTGAAAAAGTTGATGTTGGCCTTTTGCATTTTCTTTATTAAGGTAAAAAATGGGGATCAACTTCACAGTAACATGAATGACAATGCATTTAAAAGGGCAAATTCCAATACGAAAGCTAGTTGAGGCCAAGTCAACAAAGTGTGAGTCAGGTGGGCAAATTTGGATGGAAGTTTGATGGTAAGAGCCCTATTAGAAACTATTTGAAATTATAGGTATCGAATTAAAATTTATAGAGTACAAGTACCTATATACAAAAAAATTTAAACTATAGGTACTTATAGTGAAATTTAACCTAAATTAAATAATTTGATGATTTGACTAGACTAATTTGCCCTTGAATAAAATTAAATGTTTTTCATTTCTTTATAAAAAATTACTTGCATGTATGCGCATTTTGTGGATTTTGTTAAAACAAAATTATTTTTAGAAAATTTGTGAAAAGTTGCTACTAAAAAAGGTGTGCTTCCTTTGTTTCAACTATTTAGTTTATGAAACAACAAAGTTACTTAAGTTGCTTTATGTGTAAATAAGGTTTGGATACAAGCTGATAATATTGAAAAAGGAAATGTTTGATAAATTTTTTTAAAATTTTTATATGCTCTCATTTAATAAATAGTAAAGTTCAGAAAATGATAAACTTTACCATAAGGGAAAAGCAAGTTAAGGGTTGAATCCACTCTTAAGAATTTAATTTTAAAAGGAGTTTCACAATTCACTTTTTAAGAAAATAAATATTTTTATTATTATATTGTTTTTAATCAAATTTGAAAGAAAATTAATTAAATAAATACACGATAATTGAGTTACATGCATTTTGGTGTAGAGGCATATGTGTCTATTAACTTTTTTTAAAATTATACACATAATTACGTGTGTAATTTAAAATATGTTAATTTATTTTCAAACTTTATTCCAACTATGATATTAAAACACATTCATCCTTGCTAATCTATGAGTCTTAACTTCACCATTGCAAATACCATTATAAAGAAAATAATTCAACAATAAAAATAACTAACCTCTTAAATTCCTTATGAAATTATGCTTTATTAAATTTACATATCTTTTAATCTTGTATAATAACAAAAGTAGACTTTGTATTCAATATGATTTTTTTAATATCATTCAATTATGCATTAAAAATAATATAAAATGGAGATATTTTCATTTTCATCTTGAAAAATCTAAAAGTGGTAATTTATTGTTACATCCTCTAAAATTATAAAATTATGTTTTAAGCATATATCATCAATAATTCAATAAACATAACAATAATTAGAAAAGTTGTAGAAAGGATTAGGATAGATGTTTAGTTGTAGTAAACGGAGTCTTAATATGAAATGTAATTGAATTAAACATGAGATGGTGTGAAATTAGAATTAAAGTAGGATGCTTGGAGATGATCTCAGAGAAATATTTTTTGAATTGCCCTTAGGTGAAACAAAAATGATCAAAACATCTTTCCCACTTAAAAACCTAAAACTAGCTTTCTCTTCACCATTTTTCCTTACAAGCCACTACTAACTCTTCCTCCACCATTGCTCCTTTATTCTTCAATCCCTTCCTCTTGAAATTCTTGCAAGAAATTAGGTTGGAGATTACAAGATAACCATCATCAACCTACTCTAACTAAGCTATGATTCTGCAAATTGTGAGTTTGTGATTTAAGACTTCGTAGATTTGGATGGTAAGAGAAAGAAATAAGGACTTTGAATGTTGCATGGTATTTGTGTAGTTAGGATCAATTTTCTCCACTCTCTTCTAATTAAGGTAAGTAAATAATTTGCTTATTTATTTAATTTTTGATTTAGGGATTTTTATGATTTTCATCTAAATTATGTTAAATTTGAAGTTGTAGGAGTAATACATGCTAGAAGTGGTTGATATATAGTCACAAATGTATGTATTAATGATTGAATTTGAATATGGAAGCAAGAATGTGAATGAATGGCATTAAGTATGGGACGGTAATGATAAGTTTCATGAAAATTGGAAAATCACATAGGTGAATCACGTATGCAATTAATTTTTTGTGTCCAAAAGCAAATCTAGGTTGAGCGAACTTATTACACAATAGATTTTGAGCTTTCCCAAAAAATATTCTTGAGTGAATCAATTGTACAATTAATTCATAGTATTTGCTAGGAATGTTCGCATGTGAATTGATTATGCAATCAATTCTTAGGGTCCAAAACCCAAAAAGCTCACTATGAATCAATTACACAATCAATTTACATGTCTTGTTTTGTAGTTTTACTACTTTAAACAATATGAATTAGTTTCCTATTGTAAGAATAATCATAATAATGATAAACAAACATCTTAGTATTCCTCTTTTTATGAATCTTTTATCTTAGTTAATGTGAATGAGATGAATGCTAACATTATGATAACTTGAAAAATGGATATCAAATCCTAATGTGGGGAGGAATAAAATTAGGGTTATAATTGATAATAATAAGGAAGGATAAGGTTAGAGTTATGACTAATAAATATTAGGAGGCACAAAAAAGAATATCTAATATTAATTAATTTACTAGTTGTTATTTATGATACTTACTTGTAGGCATAAAATGTAAATTAATGAATTATTGACGAATATGTTTAGATAAGTAAATTATCTACTTAGACTTTAAATTTCACTATTTTCTTTAAAATACTTTCAAATGTTAAGGTTGAATCTTCACAGCCACCACCATCAATATAAGGTTAAAGATGTATAGAACAACCATTGATAGTAAATATGAAGATAGAATAAAGTACTATTAGAGACTTTAGGGAAATTTTGTAGATATTTTGAATATAAATATATGCATTTATGATCAAACTTTAATGTAAATATTATTTTGACAATGAAATGAAGTGATTCAATGTATTTAGTTTAATAGTCATTATCCTTTATAAATAGAAATACAAAAGTATCCATATTTGATTTATCTAATGACTATTTTAACATATTATTCTCACCATTCAAAAAATATAATAAATATAATTTATTAATTATAAACTATAAATATACATATTCAAATATAATTATTTTATTAATTATATAATAAATATAATGATTACTATATAAAATTATAAAAATAAAAAGTAAATATTATATCATAAATATTATTATAATAATAGAAATTTAATTATAAATAAAACTATATTGATTATAAATAAATATCTATTATATTACTATATATTATATTATTTTATATTTATTAGATTTTATTTCAATATTTAATTATAAAAATAAAAAATTATATATTTATTATCTATTTTATATAAAATTGATATAATTAATTATTTATTATATTTTTATTTAAATTATATTCCATTTTAATTATATTTAAGTTAAAAATAATAAATTACCAATTTAGAAAAAATATAATGAAAAGAGATATTAGAAATATTATTTAAAAAAAGATAATTAAACACTATTCAAGTCTATTGATATTTATTATTTTTTATATAACAAATTTAAAGGGTATTTCAGTTATTTTGATAATATTTCTTAAGAAGTTCAAAGTTAAGTTAAATAAAATATAAAACATTAGTTTCTAAAAAATGTTAACTTTTTAGTGCTAACTAAACAACTTTAAATACTTATTAAGAAATTCAATTTCTCACATGAACTTATTTTTTATCTAAATCAAAGGACTCCTAAATTGTTGTTATATATAATCTTAATTACAGTTATTTTGTGGTTAATAAATTACAAATAAGCGAAAAAAATGTAATTTTTGTTGAATAAAACTACAAACAAATTGTGATTACATTACAGAAAGCTGTGCTGTTCTAATGCTGCAGCTGCTGCCGTCCGTAGTTTAAAACTGTAAATATGTAGATGATGTGTAATTTAATATAGCTCTAGTTGTCACGAACTCTCATGATCCAATTCACCCGATCGCCCAATTTATTTTAAAAGGTTTAATCCGTGCTAACTAACCTAATTAGAATTGGGCTTAGCTGATTCATCAAATAATTAAATCATGTCAAATGGCTTATGATCCAACACTACTTAGGTAAAGTGAGAAGAAATGAGAATCTCTGATTCAAAAGTCACGCTGAACATTATGCCTTTGCATGTAAACGCTTGAAAGTATATTATCTCTAATTTAATTATGTTGGATCCCTTTACTATATATTATTAATTGTCTATTATGTATTGATAATGAATATTTGACTAGACTCCTTTTATTCCAATGGACTAAAAAGCAAATATAGATCATTTTACATAACTCAACTAACCATTTGTTGAATTTTAATAATTAATCCAAACTTTATAAAAAATTCTCTTTATATCAAACTTTATGATAAGATGTTAACCCGATTCGTTTTCGGAATATTATCTTTTGAAACCCCAATTAAAGGTTTTTATGATTTATATATAAAAAGCGTTATCATTTAACTACCTCCCATACTACAAATCCTAATCCTATTCAGTTGAGGAATTAATACTAAATTATCTAAATTGTCACATGTCGACTTGTGTAGGTTACTTGGATCAAGCGACATTTCAAAACATCACATCTAAGCCTCGATATGAAGATTCAATTTTGGAATGAGCCATTAGAATAATCAAGCAGCCTAATTAACCAAAACAGATGAGTTGAAACTGTGATACACAGCAAAGATAAGAAAGACAAGACTCCAATTAATGAAACAGATTCAACAAGCAAAAACCAGACACCAATTGCAACATAGTGAATCAGTCATTGTTTTCCCAGAAGAGTGAGGAGGAAGTTCTTGTAGTCGCCGGAAGTATCCTTCGCAACAGCGTGCTCGAGGTGAATGCTGTTTCTCTTGTAGTAAAGCTCCTTGATGTCCTTCAGATCCTTCTCTGCCCTCGTCACTATCACACGTGTAAGTGCGTCTTCATCTGTTCCTGACTTCTTAATAGCAATGCGCAATACCTATATATTCAACGGGAAAAAACAAAAATTCATCAGCATTCGATTTTTTTCGTAAAATAGAGTATACTTGAATTTGAAATTTTTAATATGCACCACTGTGTGAATAAGTGATTCTTATTTTATTGAAAGGGAGATAAAACGAAATTAAACAGGAAAGAGATGCCAGCCATTCAAACAACCTTTTATATACCAAACGCACTAGAATTACTCAAGAAATTAAAAAATTCAATGTTATGCTATATGTAGCTCAAATTTCAATTTAACAAATTTAAAAACCTGTTGTGAATGAATTTTTCTGCAAAATCAAGTACTTTAAATTCAAAAAAGGAGAAATTTTAATATGCTACTCCAATAACAAGGGAGAAAAAATAATCGAGGATTTTTTTTTTTACCACGAAAGTTATATAAATCAAAAGGAAGATCTACCTTTTATTTTTAAATTTGTGTCAGCTTCTTTTTTGAAAGAGTAAGAATCGTTAGTTACTTATGATGTATATTATAATTTTTTAAAAAGATTGTGCTAGCTAATTATATATGGGTATTTAATTTTTTTCTGCAAGAAAACAAGGATCAAGTTTCAAGCATCCAGTAGGAAGGATTCAGTCTCACCTTTTCATAATACTTCTTATGATCATTGATGCAACGAATGGCTGTGTGCACTGCCTTGTGAAAGTCATCAGATTCATCCTCCAAATATTTCTATAGGTTGAAAAAGAAAAAAAAAAAAACAAAAAAGTGTAGGTTAGCAAATGTAAAACAGAAGATTTCGATCCAACCTAGGTCTCCAAGTACTTGCCCGTCTTAGTACATCTCAGATACAAATTTAAGATTCATAAGTAAAATCTGGAATAAGGGTTTGATTGATATGACAAACTTCGCACAAAACAAATTCTTTTGCAAATCTTTCCTTGCGGAAGTGCTTAATTAAAATTATTTGATTGATAATGGAAACAAATTTTTATGAAAAAGTCCTTTTTACTTGTGAAGAGATAAGTAAATAATTTTTTCCTTAACTTTATGAAAGGTAAAATTTTCTGAAAATTTTTCTTATATTTTGTCAATTAATGATCAATTAAATAATTCATATATATTCTATATATTAAAAAATTGTACTTTCAGTCGTACCACCTCTTATCTAAGAACTTATAAAGGGTTGCTTGAAAAAACTTGATTTAAATATAGTTTTGAATAGATAAAATTATCAACATGAGGTTGACAAATTTTAACATATTAAATGGCCAATTTTATTTTTAAACAATAGTTTATATAAATAATTTCATTATTGAATAGTAATTATATAAATAATTTTGTCCTTCTATACAGATATTTAAAAATAAAATTATTTATGCAAATCTACACTGAAGGATGAAATTATCTATACAAACTATTATATAAGAATGAAACTGGTTGTTTAATACGATTTAAAAATTATTTTATCAATGTTATACAATTTTAAGGGTGAAATTGATAATTTTGAGGATTTAAAAATCATAAATTTAGTCTTTAACAAATCTACAAAATAGTTTGTTGGATGAGAAAATTTAAACCTATAGTTACATCTCTAACTATGATGGATTAATCATGGACTTTTGATCCCAACTCTACATTTATAGTTACAAGATATGCATAGACTTGAACCCAAATTTTAGCTCGATTCAAATTTTCTGCATGTACATTATTATAATAAAGAATTAAATTTAATTTAAATCATTGAATTATAAATTTATTTTATATTATTATTATTTTTATATTATTATATTATTAAAAAATTATTATAATTTTTTTAGCTGCTAATAAAATTTTTTAATAATTATTATTTTTTTAATAATATATCATTTTCATATTCAATAATAGTACGAAACATTTTATATTAATAATATAATAAATTTAAACTCTTATTATAAATTAAGGAGAATTTTATGGTACCCATGTGATATCAAACTTATGTTGATGTGACAATATTAGGAGTCATTAGATGAGATGACTATAATTTCATCTAATAATTCCCAATACTACCACCTCAGCATGAATTTGGTATCACATGAATACCTTATCATCCATTATAAACTAAAACTTTTCTACCGTCCACTTGAACAGACCTCACCTTTCAGGGAACGTTTTTTCTGCCAAAAATAAAGGTAACCTCCCTTGACTTATAGGTTTAAGAAAAAAATTGTACTATACTTCTTAGTTTAGCCAACACCAATCAATATTCATTTAATGTATAATGTCTAACTAAGTTTCCACAGAAGTTTTATATACGCTAAAGTTGGAGTTATTACATTTTTTAAGGAAATAGAGTCAAAGTTATATATTATTTTGACTTAATTTCAGACCTACTTTTCTTTGATTTGGAGTGATATGGCAATAACAAATTTTATGTTGAATTTTTTATTTAACAATGCTAGTGTAAGTTTATTGTCCATATATGTTAATTAATTTTAATTGTAATTTTCACAGTAAGTAATTAAAATTTAAATATATATATTATTGTAAAAAAGAAATTTTCATACAACACACAAGAGTGTATCTAGTTACCGTAATAAACTAAAATATTATCATGTATTAAAAAAGTTCTATCAACGTATAATTTGAGACAAATCACAAGCGATAAATTATTAATAAATAATTTAAATAGTACATACAAGATTTTAGATTCAAATTTTTTTATAATTGATGTATAAAAGAAATAAAAAAATATAAATCAGCCCCTTCAATTTTAGGTAGTTAAATTTTACCCTCTTTTATTCTATAAATTTAGCAATTACCTTCTTAAACTTCATAAAACTTAGATTTAATATCATTGTTAAATTAACTAATCATTTTATTAAATTATATAATTTTTTTGAACTTTTTAACAACAATTATAATAGTATAATATTTTAGTTTATTTCATCATTTTTTTCATATATAACTTTACAATCCATTTTTATTATTGAATTAAAACTCTAATTACTATTAATTATATAGCATAAAAATTATTTTAAAAAATAATAAAATAAACTATAATATTATGATTATTATTTAAAAATATTATTAAAAAATTATATAATTTAATAAAATAATAAATTAAATTAGTGATGAATGTTAAATTTAAATTTTTTATAATTTAAAGGATAATTTTTAAGTTTCTAAAATAAAATAGAGTAAAATTCAACCAAATATTTTATATTTAAAAAAACCAGAAATGGTTTTTTTATTTTTTTTTTAGACGAATTATTGACGTCAGCATACAGAAAGTTGAAAAAAATTAAAATATAAAACAAAAAGAAGGAAAGAGGAGGTCGATAATTTAGAACCTTGGTGACGGAGTTGCCGTGAACATCTCTGTAGCGGTTGAAGGTGGCCAGAAGTTGGGTCTTGCTCCTCGTGGTTAGGATCCTTACAACTTCTTCGTGGTTGCCTTTCTTGTCTCTTAGAGCATCATGAAGAGAATCCGCTTCCCTCTTTGCCAAGCTTTCATCGATCTCAACGCCGCTGTACCTGAAGGAGCACACCAATCCGACCAAAAGCTGCTCGAAATCAACGGCAAATTCATAGTCAGACCACCAATGGTACACCTCAAGCTTCTAATTCAATTATTTCAAACCTAAATTGATCTATTTTTTTGGATTATGTTTGCGGTAAATACGCATAGATTAAAAAGATTAATAAATAATTTTAATTTTAAAATATAAAAATTGCATTTTTAATGGTGTAATAAGGGTAAAAGTTAAAATAAAAAGATAATGCGTGGAATAGCGGAAGTAAAACTTTTAAATTGTGAGAATAATATTTATATATAAAATTATTATAAAAATTAAAATATTTAAATAAAAATAAAATTTATTTCATTTTAATATTATATATATATCTTTATATGTAATTAGTAAATTTTAAATATTTTATATTTATTTAAAATAAAAGTTTTAACTGATATAAAAATAAATTATGAATGTGATTTTACTTAAATACGCATAAATATTTTAATTTTAAAATATAAAAATTGCATTTTTAATGATGTAATAAGGGTAAAAGTAAAAATAAAAAGATAATGGATGAAATAGTGGAACTAAAAATTTTAAATTGTGAGAATAACATTTATATATATAATTATTATAAAAATTTAAATATTTAAATAAGAATAAAATTTATTTCATTTTAGTATTTTATATATCTATCTTTTTATGTAATTAATAAATTTTAAATATTTTATATTTATTTAAAATAAAATTTTTAACTGATATAAAAATAAATTATGAATGTGATTTTACTTAAATTTATAAAAAGAATATTCATCATCATTTTATATATGTATATATGTATAAAAAAAATATATGTGGAGCAATTGCTCCCACAAGTTTCCGAATAAATCCGCCACTGAAATCTGAATAGGTGTATTCTTCCCTTTAAAATAAAGTGAAGAACACGAGGAGTAAAAAAAACTCTAAGATATAATATAAAAGTGAAATGGAAACATTTTTCATTTAATATCATTAGTTTTCTCTCCTTATTGACTCTCAAATTATATTTCTTGATATGTCGTTACTTAGTTGCTCTTAGCGTGAAGATATGCTCGAATTCCATTAAAAATTAAAATTTAATTCATTTAAAATTGGTTTAGGAATAATTTCCACATCAATTCAATTTTAAATAATTTAAATTTTCTCTTTTTAAATTATTTCAAAGGTGTAAAATTTAAAAGAAACTAGAAAAAAAAAATAAAAGATGGACCACTTGCCTGGCGAAGATGGCCGGCCGTGTGAGCAGCCACATCCTCTTCCAAGGACCGTTTGTAGCGGCTGTGGTAGGCGCTTCTCACCAAATAAAGCTCTTCAGAAGAGAGCACACAACTGATTTCCACGATCACTTTGTAGTCTCTGTTACCATTTCTTATGGCCACATTCGCCAAGACTGCATAGCAATCTGAAGGCTCCAATATCCACCGGTACACTGCTCTCTATTTTTGTGGGCAACGAAGTTTAGATCCACAGTTCAATGTATCAAAATCGTTGATATTTGTGGATCTTACTCCAAGAATCAAGGGTTTTTATGCATTATTATCACAGTAGTGCTACCGAAATTCTAATTCTAACCAGTCGTTGATTAATATATGGGAGTGCACTACTAATATCAGTAAACCATCAATCTCAATCGTATATTAGATTAATAATTTTTTAAGATACACCAAATAATAATATATCAATAATTAAATCTAGTAATATATTAATATATTATAAATTTTCTCTTAGTATATAAACAGAAAGGATTATGAGATACTACTGATAAAATAGTGTCTTGGTATATCTAACCAATGATATATTATCATATAGTATTACTAAATTTAACTTTTTAAAGAGGTGAACTTGATATTTAGTTAAATTTAATAATATACCGTTATACTACTATATTAGTGATATATCATAGTATCTTTCTTTCTATAAGAGAATTTTTTATAAAATAAAATTATTGTGAATCATAATCATATCATTTAGTGGAGAAATGTTATAAATATTGTAAATGGAATTCACTAAATTAGATTAAATTTTAGAAATTTATTTTATTATTTTATATTTAATAATAGGTCTTTATTTGAATTTATAATTCAATTTCCATTTCTATTTTCAATGAATGTAATATCTGGTTTATGGGTACCTCAAAATCACCAGAGAGCTCTGATTCAAGGCGTTTGACAAGATCTTCTTGATAAAAGTCATAGTAAGCTTGTCTAATTTTCTGCCTTTGAGATGCATTTCTATGACCCAATATTATTATAATTGCCTTCTCATTAGCACCCCAACCTACAAATTAAGATACAACACATAAAATACTATATGACGTAACATAATTTTATTAAAGATAGTTTATATATATATAATATCTTAAATGATATATATCAAATATTGTTTAAATTAGTAGCCGAGTCAAAAATGAAATAAATATTTACTCTAAAAATCAGAAAACATATAACAGACATATACTTTTATTTTAAATTTCAATATGACTTTTGAAAAAGAAACAGTTTGAATCGATTCTTTGCCAATGAAATCTATTGGACGAGTTAAGCTACATTAATGTTGTTAATATTTGTTAATGAGAGTATGATTTCAAATTTCATGGAATGTCTCAAAGGCATGAGAGGAATTTTCAATATGAAACTAAAATTTTTGTTATGAGAAGATGAAAATACATAAACAAAACTTAACGGTTTAATTAGTTAAATGATCTGACCTTTGACAGCCTTTCGGAGAACTTCAGCATCTTCGGTGGGAGAATGGAAGCTCGGAAAATCCAGGGTAGCCATTGTCGAATACTGCTCTCCTCTATGTGCTTCTAATTAACTATGACCAAGACGTTGTCTTCAAAGCTACTCTATATATAATGACACATAATTCAAAATCACTTGGTTTACATTTCTTTAAAAGATTTTTTTCCTTTTTCTTTTATCTAAAAGAATAGATCCATTTAATTTGATTACTCTTCTTAAATATTATTATAAAAGTAATTTTTTATTGTAGTATGTTTAAATCATATTTATTATTCAAAAGGCAAATATACCATTACAACTTGGTCAAAATATTAATGATATGAAATATTCTCTACCCTTTTATGGGTCAAGTTACAAATTAATATCCTATTATTCAATTTATAAGATTTATTGCTCAAAGAAATAATGAGTATGCCACCACGCTCCTAATAATATGTTAATAATCCTAAAAAAATTAATTTTCTTTAACTTAATTTATAAAATTTAGATGAATTTTAAAGTGCTCTTATGGGTTTGATATCTAGGATGGTGTAATAAAATATAAATCATTAGATGAAATTACTAAGTCATTACCAAGATTTTTGTAATTTTATCCAATGACCTATATTTTATCAATTTACTGAGTACCAAATCTCTAAGGATACCTTAGCAAGCACCTAAAACTTATTATTTTTGACCATTAGTGTTTTAATTTAAAACTTCACACACCGTAGACCATCATAAAAATGCTAAAATCATCTTAAAAATTCATTATAAGATCTTGAAAGGATTGATGCCACCTTGAAATCTTGAAATAAATTAATCTTCATAATTTTAACATTTCTTGAAACGTTGAAACAAATTAATATTCATATTTTTAACCGTTCTTCAACCAAAAAATAATAAATAAATACTAGTAGAAATCGTTTTCCAACCTACTTTCTAGATACAACCAATACCAGTGGTTTTGCCGAGCCCAAAGTTTGGGTAGAATACTGCCAATTCATTTTATATTAGAGAACATATTAAGGAATCAAAGACTACCTGGATTCTTGCCATTCGTAAGTATTAAGGATGTATTAATTACTCCAGGTGGATCTGGAATTAATAATTAATTATTCTCATGATGGGTCTTCAAAACCACCGTTTGTAATTATGTTTTTTTCTTCTTGACATTTACTTTGAGTTTTAGAAAATAATATTTCTAACAACACTTTTTTTTGTTCAAAGGTACAAAAAGCATCTGCAGAAGATATGTACAGATCACAGCTGTGATTCGAATTAAAATATTCAACATAATTATTTTTTACAAGCAAATGCTAATTATAATTCTAAAATTATTGTTGAGAATTAAATATAAATTCTTAATTAATCATATTAAATATTTATTTTTTATTTTTAAAAATAAAAAAATTTAATATAATTTTATTATTAAATATATTATTATTTATTATATTATTAAAATTAAAAATAAAAGATTTAATTTCGTTAGTTAAGAATATTTATTCAGCGCTTAACAACAACTCCAGCGACCATTTTCCCTTTTCTAAAAAAATTAGGATGATGACAAGGTTGCTTAACTTCAAGGTTATGACCTAATAGTCTTACTTGCATATTTGTCTTATTCTATGAGACTGCTGGGGGTGGACCCTAAACCTAAAATATGAATGAATAATAAATTACATATGACATTTGGTTCAAGTGGTATGAGTTTGGTCTTTTTAAATAAGATTTCGGGTTCGAGTTTTATGAATGAAACAAACTGTCATTGGGAGAGCTTTACCCTATATTGGGTCTTCCCGGCTCGAATCCGAATTAATCAGAGGTCCAATGTGCCTACCGGATACCGAATGATCTATACAAAAAAAATGAACAATAAATTTATGAATAAAATATAATTTACCTCTGAATTTTAATTAATGAAAAAAGTATATAAAATTTAAAAATTTTAAAGTTCATATACCATTTTTATTACTTGATTAAGGTTCAAAGGAGTATGTTATATTTTCTCCTAATCTCATCAACTAAGTGGGGAAATTTTCTAATGCTATATTTGTACTAAAAAATTCAATGCTACTCATATTTAAATTTTGACAAGTGTATTAACTTTCCTATAAAAGCTAATTGCAAGATATATTTTGATATATTTTAGGAAATAAAAATAAATTTTGATGTTGAGAGTGAATTAGGTGTTTTTAAAAACTTTCACTATTTTTGAAATCTTCATTAAAAAACTTTTGATTTTGAGAAATCACGAGAATAATTTTAATTCAAATAATTGCAGTAAAGCTTTATGAAGATGTATGTACTTAAGATATGATAATTTAAAGAATTAATGTAAATTAACCCATTTAACTATGCATAAACAAGTTATCAAGAAACAAATTCAAGATAATTTAATGAATAGGTTTACATATAATATATAACAATTTAGTACACTTGTGCAAAGTAACTTATTCAACCATACATAAATAAATAATCAAAAAGTATATGCATAGGTAGATATATCTTTCAATCATTTAATTATTAAAGCAACAAAATAAGAATTATAACACAATACATTTAGCAAATATCATTAACAAGAATAGAGCATGTAATTTTAGCAAGAAAAACAGAATATAGTGTAGAAAAATAAAGAGATAAAGATAAAAAAAATTAAATATAAGAATTTATAATAGTTCCCTCTTGAATATCTGCTTTAAGGTATACATTCACTCTCTAAGTCTTACAATGCTCTTACTCTTCTTTGACTAAATTTTCTTTTTACAAGGAATATCTCACTTTTTTAAAGATTTTCTAAAAGATATTTTACTCTATACATTTAAGATGAAGAACAACTCATATAACCTTTCTCATATAGTGGATGAAATAAATAAAGCTCCTAAAATTGAAGAATTTCACAAAAAAAAGCTCAAATCATGATTTGAATGAAAGAAAGAGTGAAATGATATTAAAAGATGAAGTTCAAGCCTTCTATGTATTGTATTCGATATTTCTAAGCTTATATAAGAAGCCCGTAGGGTATTATAGCCATTTGGAACACTTGGAAATGAAAACTAATTGTTTATAACTATTATTCATGCATAAGAATAGGAAGAATTAAGTGTGCAATTAATTCTAATAAAAATTTTGGCTTTTGCCTAACCAAAATTAGTTATGTAATCAATTCTTGAAAATAAAATTGCAGACTTAATTTTAAAAAAATCATAATTTCTTCATTTTAAGTTTATCTTGAGCAAATAACATATTGTTGGAAAGATATTTGAGTCTATTTTCATCTTATATCTTATGTAATTTTTAAGATATAATTAAAATAATGAATAAAGGTTAGAAAAAGTGGATTGTAAAAATTTAATTTTGAAACTCAACTTATTAAATTTATAATTCTTTCATATCTTGATTAGTTTAAGCAAATGACTTATCTATAGAAAGTTTTTTGGGTTTTTTTCACATAAAAATTAATGCTCATATATTTTGTAATTTTTTTTATATATGATTAAAACAATGAGCAAAGATCATAAAATACTCGAATATAGAAAATTAATTTTTATATTCAAATTGAAAAAATCATATCTTTTTCATATGTTGATCATTCTGAGCAAATGATATCTTCATGGAAAGCTATTTGAGTTTATTTTTATATGAAAAAATTTTAATAATTAAATCATAATTATTTTATAAGATATGATCAAAAGAGTGATTAAAAGTCAAAATTGAAAAGATTAAAACCTCATATCTCATTAGTTTTTGAAGTATATCATAAGCTATTTTGTAAACATATGATTGAGAGCTATTTTTTTAAGATATTTTGATCAAGTTAAGATCTTAACATTATGTTTGAGCTCTATATAAAAACTATATTTTATAAAAAAATTTAAATCAAAAACAAAAAACTATACTAAAGTTCTTAGACTTTTCCTAATACTTCCTAGATTTCAAAACTTTAATTTTGTCATGCACTTGAATGACATATTCTTTCTTACCTACCTTTCTTCCTTATATTTGAATTAAGCATGACATGATCTTTTATTACTTTACTTCAATTATCACTATTTTTCATTCTGGATTTTCTTATATATTAGACATATGTTTTACAAGCCATTTGATTAGTCTATAATAATATATCAAGATATTAATATGCAAGATTCATATATAAAATATATAATAAATTAGTACAAAAATATATATAACTATCATATCATATATTATGATAAATTATATGCTTAGTAATACTTATATAAAATATAACTCTTTTATCATATAATTAAATATTATTATTGTAACCATAACATAGCATGCCTATTAAAAATTTTATAACACTTTGATATAAAGATAAGCAATACTATTGTAATATTTATTTGTCATCATCATAACTCGTTATATAAAATTTGGAGCTAACAAAAATAGTAGAGTTTTCGATGTTAACATAGTATTATATTTTTTTTGTAACTCAAGGTATTATCATGATATATAATTCAATAATCCAATATTATTTTATCTTGCTAAAGGTTTTTTATAAAATTTATCAATTGATGGAATAATGTTGGGATAAATATTTAAAAATTTTGCAATTTTGCATGGAAGTCCAACATAAGAGTCATAAAATTGTGATTTTTATAAATATAAATGTCCTATATATTTGTGAGATTATGGGTGATTTCGTAAGTGATATTTTTACTTTTGCACCCATCCCTTCGATTCTCTCTACTACGTTTTTCATTTTTATACTCCGAAATTTTTCCTTTTTCTAATTATAATATATTATTAACGAAGTCATATATTAATATATCATGAAATATGTTTTTAAATTAAATCTAACATATTATATAATAATATATTAATAATTAAATTTAATAATATATCAATACAAAATTATATTAATAATATACCATAATAACATCACTTTCCACCACTTTCTCTCCAAGTCCAAATCTTCTTCTTTCTTCATTTATTATTTTCTTATTATCTCCACACTCTCTCTCTCCAGGTCTTTAGATGAATGCTTCTTGAAGTTTTTCCTTATAAAAGGGGAATTAAGGGTTTTAGGCATTCCATCCTCATTTTTCTAAATTATGGCTTGAATAGGGTAAGTTTGTGCAATTATAAACTTCCATGTAAACAATTTACTTGGTTTTTATTAGTTTTCCTATGTTTATGTTATTGAAGATAAAATGTGAAATATTAGGAATTTGATGATTAAATGTTGTAAAGTTGAGTTATGGTATGAGCCTTTTGTTATTTATGAATTGAAAGTGTGTATGGATGCTTGTGTTGTGAAGATTTCTAGGCTTATGATTGTATAAGTAAATGAATTGATGAAACTTGACTAAATGAACAATAAAATTATAGAATTTTTGCAAAATTTGAGCTTATAATTAATTATATAATTGATTATAGCCCTAAAAGTTGCTCTTCGAGGGCTTAAATTGATTATCCTAAAAAGGATGTTTTTTAGATGCTTATATTGAACTATAACCTCCAAAGTTACTCTTTGAATGAATATAGTTAGCTATGAGGGCCAAATTTTGCTTTTGGATCCTTATAATTAACTTTATAGTTGAGTATCACTTTATTTTATCTAGTTTTATAAGTTTATGAAAATTCTAAGACATTGTATACGTATATGGTTCATGTATACATATATATAACATGTTAATTCTATTGTATTTGATTTTGATGATAAAATTCCCATAACGGGATATGTTTATAATGTGAAATGAAAAAAAAGGAGATGAAATATGTGAATTGTAATATGTTTTGAATTAGAAAAATCATTTGTAAGGGAATAAGTAGGGGTGCAAATGGACCAAGTAGCCTATCGGGGGCCTATGATCCGGCATAATTTAGGCCTAACCTGACTCGACCTATTTAGTTAAATGAATCAAGTTAAGGTTAATACAAAAGTTTTTTTAATTAAATAGGCTAGACTTTTTTATTTTAAGCCTAACCTAGAAGCCTATTAGTCCAGCTTATTTAATTTTTTTATTTAAATTTATTTACTATAAAAGCAATGATATATAAGCTTTTTTTTTTTCAAGTCTATTATATAAATTAAATATTTTGAATATTTATTGTATAATTTATAGTGAACTAATTTACCTTTATTGTTAATCTTTAATATTATAATAACTTAATATTATTTTATTTTTAATTAAATATTAAATATTTAAATTAATAATTTTATGTTATGAGTATATAGATTTATTTTTTTATTAATTAGTTCTTATATAAAATTTTATATTAATTTTAGTATTATTAGGGGTATCTTAAGAATATATTGATACAAACTTATATAAGTTATTAACTTATTTAAGGCCTTTTTATAATAGGCCTTTTAACTTTTAAGTTATTGGCCTATTTAAAAACTTGTATGTAAAAATAGGCTAACAAGTCAGGCTAGACTTTTAAAACAGATTAAGCTCGGGCCTGAAATAAAGTCCTATATAGGCTAATAGGTTAAGTTTGGGCTAATATTTTGTAATACAGACCCGAATTATTTAAGGTAAATCCTGGCTCGACCTAACCCATTTGCACCCCTAAGAATAAGGTAGACATTAAAGAGATAAGGATAGGTTTTCAAAAAGATAAAGTTGACTAAAAAACATAAAAGGATTTAAATGCTTTCAAGTTTTGCTTATTTATTAATGACATTGTATTAAGAAATATAAGTATATTTTTAGGATTGTGGAATGACTTGAATAGAAAAAGGTGTTATATTATCCCTTCGTATTTATATATTATAATAAATAAATTATTTATTTACTAAATCCTAGACTCATGCTTTTATTTATTTATTTTATAGATACCATTGCAAAAGTTTCTCCTTTACTAACACCATAACAAGAATAAATCCTCTACAATGTCATAGCCCACTTAGCTGTAGAACCCGTTTCCTAATTTTCGCTAACCTAATCCAACTTAACTTTGGTATTATTTCATAGTTTCTAAATAATAATGCACTTTATAAACATTTTCAAAATATTTATAATTAGAGCTTCATTGCAACAAATCTAAAAAGGCCTAACACTTTCTAATTAATTGCTATTATAGATTATAACTACATAACCTAAGATTTCAAAGAGGCTTTTACTCTTGGATTTTTGGTTAAGGTGGAAGAACTTTAACAAACATATTTGAAAAGAAACTAAAAATAGTAGATTATTAATTCAATGAGCAAATAATCTACTTAATAAACATATACATAAACATTCAACTTTTTAATTGAATATGTCAATACTCATTCTTAACCATACTCTTACCAATTCTACACATTATCCACATTCACAATTATGGCAAAAGATAATGTATAAATACCAAGGATAAATAAATAAAAGCAACTAAGCCACTTTACGCCTTCAAATCGACTTTATCCATTTATAAACCTAATCTTGTTCTTCTGGGCACTTAAATTGTTCACAAATGATTTTCAGTTTTAGTGCTATTCCACTATATTTACACATCCTTTATCCTAATTCACATTTCTATACAATAACACATCCTCATTGGGATTTCATCATTTATACTATAAACAAATAAGTGCATAATTCATTCATATTGATTTTAGATGTATTCATATCATGTAAGCTTTACAACTCAAAATAAATACTTAGATTGAAAATTTATAATGGGATATTCAAGTATAGTAGTCAAATATAGGGTCTCAAAAGGAAACTTGTATTCGACTATAGTACTTAGATATACTAATCTAGAAGTAAATTAATTTCTAATAATTGAGTATGGTGCTCAACTATTAACCCTTGGAAATTTTCCCTCTTATGTTATAATTGAATACCATATTCAAATATAGGCATCCAAAAGCAAAATTATAAACATATTTAAGTATAGTACTTAGATATCAACCTTCTGAGGACACTCGTCAAGGTTATATTTAAGTATCATACTCGAATATGATCCTTTTTTTTTAGTTTTTCACCAAATTTCACTATTTAAATGATCAAGCCTTCTCTACTTAACATTATACATAACAATCACCTAGAATTTGCCATTACACAACATTTACCACCATTCTTTTACTTAAATATAACCAAAAATCTTAAACTAACAACAATTTTTACATGGCCATTCATTAATTTTACAAACAATTAACATATAAACCTAAACAACACAAAATCTATAATCTGAAGTATTCTAAGTAGATTATCTACTTATTAGAGTATGGAAAAGATGAAAGGTTTAGCTTACTCTAAGAATATCAATTAACAAATGAATTAGTAGAAGTACCCAAATCCCTAATTCCTTTCCTACAATATAAAAATCATAAAATTTCTAATTCAAAAGCTTAAGAACTTAAGGAAATACCTTAGGATAGTTGAATAGTGTGAGTGATTTTCCTAAATTTCTTGGCAAATTATGGTTGTAGCTTTGTTACAACCATAATAAAATAAAATTTATTTTATTTAATTTTATTAATATTTATGTATAAGTGTCAGTTATTAGCATTATTGCAAATTTATTTAAGATGATGTTTAAATTAAAAAATGAAATTTTATGATGAAAGTAGAAATAATTAAAATTAGTTAAAGCTTGTGTAAAGTTAGAATTAGATCAATAAATATGGACGAGTATTGCGAGTAAATTTTTTTATTTTACCTTTAAACCTCCTCCAATTTTCAAAACTACCTTTTCAACTTAAAAGTTAAAATACATATATTTTCTCTTATTTTCTATAGCTAACTTGTCACCCTCCTTTCCCTTCTCTTCAATTCATTTGCTTCTTCTTCAAATCCAGCAAGATTGGCTGAGGAATTTAAGAATATATATATATAATCATCCATCAATTTAAGGTAGCTTTCCTAGAACTTAAATTATTTTTGGATTTTGCTAGAAATTAAGTTATAAGTGTTAGCCTTGGCAATCTACATCCAAGAAGGAATGAATTGAGTGTTTCTAAAACTTTTCTTATTTTTGAAATCATGTTTGAAAACCCTTTTAATTCTAAACCCACACCTAAGAAGGGATGAATTGAGTGTTTCTACGAAGATGTTTATTGCACGTAAGATATAATAAATCTAAGAATTAATGCAAACTAACTTATTCAATTATACACAAATAAATTATTAAGAAATTAATTCAAGATAATTTAATAGAAAAAGTTTGCATATTATATATATGAATTCAATTCACTTGTGCAAAATAACTTACTTAATTATACATACATAAGAATCAAGAAGCCAATGCATAAATTAATTTCTTTTTCAACTATTGAACTAACGAAATCAATGTTGAAACACAATTCATTTAACAAGTTCATCAATTATGCATAGAAAAATAATTAAGAAGAATGTGCATGGATATACATTCCTTTTAAGCATTCAATCACCTAAGCATCAACATGTGCATTCAAACATAATATATTTAACAAATAACAACAACAAAACAAAACATGTAACAAGAAATAGCAACAGTAACAAATAGAGTATAAGCTAGCAAAATAGAGCAATGTTGCAGAAACAATAAAGAGATAGGGTAAAAAGATCAAATACAAGGATTTACAGTAATTTCTTCCTTGGATATCTTCACTAAGGTATACATTCACTCTCCAAGCTCTCCAAACTTGTGTATCAATTTACTATCCCTTCAAGTTTTAATTGGCACTTGAAGAAAATCTTACAATTCCTTACTTTTTTCTTGAGCAAAAACTCTCTTTACAAGGGATTCCTCACCTTCTCAATGATTCTCTAAAGGATACCTTACTTTTTATAAGTTTTTCCAAGGGATATCTCATCCTTTATAATTAAAAAATAATAAAAGATGAATATTAATTCATACAAACTCTCTTAAAGAGTGGATAGAACAAGTAAAGTCGTAGAATAGAGAAAATTCACAAAGATGAGCTCAAATTATGATTTGGATGAAAAAAGATATAAAATAATATTTTCAATTGAAGTTCAGGCTCTTTTTTAATTATATTTGGTGTTTTTAGCTTATATAGGAAGCTTATGGAGTAATATAGCTATTTGGGGTGTTAAAGATGAAAAATAGCCATTACTAGCTGTTATTCATGCACCAGAACAATCAAAATCAATTGGTGAATTGATTCACCCAAACAAAAATGCAAACTTAACTTTAAAAGGACATAACTTCTTTATTTTAAGCTTATTTTAAGCAAATGACCTATAGTTAAAAAATTATTTGAGTCTACTTTCAAATGAGATTAGTTTCAAGCTCATATATAATCTAATTTGAGAGATATGTTTAAAATAATGAGCAAAGGTTAGAAATAGTGAATTTTGGAAAATATAATTTTGAGACTCAGATTGTATAATTCATAACATTTTCATATCTTAGTCATTTTAAGAAAATAACCTATCCATAGAAATAATTTCATGCTCATATCATTTGTAGTTTTCAATATATGATAAAAAAAAATGAGCACACGTCAAAAATAATTGAAATGCAAAAATTGATTTCTAAAACTCATCTTGAAATAATCATAACTTTTTCATATATTGATCATTTTAAGCAAATGATATATCCATAAAACTTTCTTTGAGTCTATTTTCATATGGAAAAGGTTTAACGATCAAATCATAAATATTTTATAAGATATGATTAAGAAAATAACCAAAGGTCAATATTGAAAATATTAAATCTCATATTTTCATTAGTTTTTGAAATGTCCCCATAGGTTATCTTGTAAAAATATGATCGTGAGCTATCTTTTTAAAATATTTTGATCAAGCTAAGATTATGAAAATATATTTGAGCTTTATATCATGAAATACTTTATTTTACAGAAAGACTAAGCCTAAAATGAAAAATTATACCATTGAAGTGTTTAAGCTCTTCTTGATGCTTCCAAGCTTTTATACATTTTAATCTTCTTATCATTTAATGCTTGGATCACATCTTTTTTTTCTTATCTTTCTTTCTTGTTCTTGAGTTGAGTATAATACGATCTTCTATTCCTTTGCTTCAATGCTCACTCTTTTTATCTTGGACTTTCCTATATACAAGTTTATGAACTTTGCAAACCATATAGTTAGTCTAATCTAATATGTCAAGATATCGATGTGCAAAATCATATATATAATAAATTAATACATGAGCATATATAATCATCGTATCATATATCTTGATTAATCACATGCTTAATGATGCTTGTATAAAGTATAGCTCTTTTGGCACATAATCAAACATATACATCAACCATAACATAGTATATCTATTAAGCTTGTATGATATATATCATTTTAGCATAAGACATATAATATAATTGTAACATTCATTTGTCATCATCAAAACTCATCACATAAAACCTTAAGGCTAACAATAAGAAGAATTTTATAGGTTTAATGGTGTTTCTCCTATAATTTAATGTTACTAAGGAAAATTTTACCATTCATCCACTTTTCCTCACATCCTCTATATTTTAAGTAAGTAAATAAATTACTTAAATGGATAATTTACAAGTTTTATTAGTTAATTAAGTGTATGTATTTTTCAAATGGAAATTTATGGTTTAAATGTATGATTTTATTTTTTGAATAAGTTGTTTGGTCATATTAAGTTAGGAAATGTTGACAAATGTTCAATATATGTTGATTATTAAGTTAAGAAAGTTAAAACTTAGCATTTTGTTTGGTAAACTCATAGGAAACTTGAAATCTCTAGATTCTATTCAATTATAATACTCAAATATCACTTTGAAATAAGCCATATTCGACTACTATAACTAAATATGTCAAAAAAGCTTTGCCTCTGGATGGAAATATTCAAATATGGTAATCAATTATAATCATACCAAGAGCCATAATTGACTACAATAATTGAATATAAGTAAAATAAGTGCTCTTTCGATTAAGATATTTGATGACAATAGTCAAATATAAGCCCTTCAAGCTACATATTTGACTATTGTAGCCAAATTTCTTCACTAAATGTCCTATTTTGAATATATAGTGAAATATTGTGACATTGATAAGTTATGTAGGTATTCTTAATAGTCTAACTTGTTATGAATGTATCCATTGATAATTGAAATACTAAATTCAGATTGGTAATGTGTGATTATATGAATTATGAATTAGGAAAAGTTGATGAGATATGAATATAAATTAAAATCGAATTTAGATATGCATATATGAAAGGATAATGTTGGCCTTAAGAAATAAGGATGTATTTGTGAAGAAATAATATTGACCCGAGACATACTAGGTGGTTTATTATTTATTTATCTTTGATGTCACATGATATTTGATAACTATTGTGAATTTGAATATTGATGGCAACATAATGGAATATTATTAAAGATCATTGGATTACTTATTTATTAATTAAGCATGTTATTTACTTATTGAGACAAGATCTTACTATTTTTAATTTTCAATCTTTTTAGAAATTCTTATTGAAGCTTCACAACTGCCACTAGTAGCTCAAAAGTGGGGACCTCATTAATATCTTATAAGTGTGACCATGATCTTGATAGTGGTAGTTAGAAAATATTTTAGGCCTTGTAAATAACAAAACAAGTTACAATATAACTTTGACTTTGTAAATATTTTGATAATGTTTATAAATACAAAAAACTTTAAAAAGTTGTGTTATGATATAAGAGTTAGGTTTAGATAAACTTTTGAAAACTAAGAAATCAATTTTACACTAATCATGATTAATTGAATCATGTCAAGCTTAGTTGTGACAAGCTTAAGGAAAAATGGGGTTAGGAAGTAAAAGATGAGAGGAAGTTGTATGTTTTTATGTGTGTATGTGTCTTTAGCCACAAATGAAGAAAGAAATGGGTTTTAGGATTTTTATGACACTAAAGGCATTTTTCATAATTTTTAAAGGTCTTAACTGTAAAATGGAAAAAAATTTCTTAAATCTCTTGCATACATATATATTAAACTCTAATTTTATATTAACTCATATTCATATTTATTCTTCCTATTTACATTGTAAAATCCTATTTTCTTTAAATAAAATCTTACCTTAAACGTACCCACAACCAATAAATATTTGCCACAAATATGAAAATATTATTAAAAGTAAATATAATTTATCTTAATTTTCTAAGGATGTAACATGTAATTGTGCAAGGCAATAATAGAGGTATTAGATTGAATCTTGTAGTGAGCACTTGGTTTAGTAGGTAGGAATGTTTGTATAAATTAAGGTTAGCTATTTAGACAATTGTACCTAGTTTTAAATATTTTGATATGTTATATAAAATACCTTGCATCGATCATAAGAGATTTGACGATATTAAGAATATGTGTTATATTAGATTAGTGAAAATTAAATTTGTGGGTTTCATGCCAGTCACCGCCTTGAAGGGTCATGACATTCTAAATGAAAATTTGAATTTTAAAGTTCGTTGACCATGAACTTATGAATTGGGTTTGGGAATTTTCATTTTTAAAAAAATAAATCTAAAATAATAATTATAAATTTAAAATTCATATATTTAATATATTTTTAATCAATACCAACAATTTCAAGACTAGATATATTATAATAAAAATTATTTAATTTTAAAATTATTAATTTATAAATAAAATTATTAATTTAGAAATATATATTTAAATTAGATTGATCTAAAATATAAAAAATTGAATTTAAAAGTGAATAATGGATTGATTTGTTGAAGATTTTTGTATTATATTAATTTAATTTTAAGATGAAAATACATTAAAAAAGAAAAATTACACAAACTATTTGGAATCATTCAACTCAATTCATGTAGACTACGGACCAAATAAACTAAATTACTTTACATCCACATTTAAATAAATTAATTTTTTTATGAATCTTAATCATTTTTTTAAGACTTAGGAATCATGAATTTGAATCTATTTTAACAATTTTAAAGATGTGAATGAAATTTATGTGTAATAAAGATACAAATTATCGCTCATTCATTTAAAATTATATAAAAAAATTTTAAAATCTTTTCATTTTTATATAGAAGGTAAAAAATATCTATTAAAAATTTTATACCTTCCACTTCTAAAATTTGATCCGTAATCCTCACATCTAATAATTTAATTATTCCTATAAAAAATATATATCTGGTTGAGTGCACATGTCCAAGCATATCATTTGATTAATATTATATATATAACTTATACTATGTTTTTGCTACGTCCAAAGTCTGTCCACCAAGCAAAAAGATTCTGTTCACACCTGACTAATTTCATTTAGAAACATAAGTAATCAATACGACATGTGTTCTTGTTACTTGTAAATATTGATTAAGAAAAAAATTAGGTAAACTTCCCTAATTTCATCATAAGATTATCTAATCAGATTATAATATATATTGATTATTTTATTTTAAATTAATTATAATATAATAATTAATAAAGTAATTAATATATGTGTCTTAATCTAATTAAAAAGACAAACATTAAAAAAAAATTATCAACATTTTGTCTCGTTAATTATGGTACCAGTGGGAACGGAAATAAATATTAATATAATTATTCTAATGGTGGGGTCTTCGAGATCTCCGCCACTTTGACAGAGCATCTTTTTCTCCCCAACATTTGCCTTCAAATTGGTAAAAAAATTAACATTTGACATTGTACCACCGAAAAGAAAATATTTGTTTTTTTTTTATGAAAAAAAAGAAAATATTTAAGAATAGCCTTGGAAAAGGTATTTGCAGGAGACGTATAAGGACGGCATTTATAATTCGAATTAAAATATCTAACATGATAATCTTTTTTATTTTGTGCTGAAAAGTTCAACATGATAATTTTTTATTCATGCTGAAACCTTTGTGAGCTAGAAGTAGCTGCGGAAGTAGGCCATCCGACTCATATGTTCCTACAGATTTAATTTATTTCCAATTTAATTTAGCTTATTTTATTTATTAAATAAAATAAATTTGAACCAAATTTTTTATTTATTTTATAAAATAAATTAGACCGTATTATTTAAAAATTAATCTACTAATTTATCAGGTCAATCTATATTTTTATATATTAATTATACATAATATATAGAAAAAATATTTTATATACATTTTAAAATGTGTATTAAAATTTTTATTACATATTCATTCTCTTAATTCTAGCTTACATTAAAATTATTTAAATAATTAATTTTAAATTATTATTATTATAATATTTATACTTATTTTGGGATTGAATTGAGTTTCAATTGAAGCGAATATTGAGCTTTACATTTTTTTTATTTAGTTAAGATAAGTTCAAATTAAATATATTATTAATTATAATTTAAATAATTTTTTATTTTAGTTGAATTATATTTGATAGTATCAAAATTTGATTTCATTTAATTTAATTCTATTCCTAATAATATTTTTTAAAAATATTTATTTATTATTAATAAGCCTCTATAAGCTAATAATCCAAGTTAAGCCAAACTTAAAAAAAAGAAAAAAGAAAAATTGAACATAAATCAAATTAGGCCATATTTTAAGCCTATCATAAGTTTATAAACTAGATTAGACTAACTTTTTTTTTTCAATTTAGGCTTGACTTAATTTAGATAAAGTTTAATTTAATCTAATTTATTTCCACTTCTAATTAGAAGTATTGTTTCATCTTTTAAGGCTATAATATGTTATTAACCTTTTTTTGAAAATTTAAAGAGAATTTGATTCACATAAATTTATATGAAAAATGGAATTTTTGATAAATTAGACAAATAAATGAGTTATTTATTTAACCGCTACTTGGTAAAATGTCACAGTAGAACTGCTCGAGTGAAAAGTTACCTAGATATAATGTCTTCCCATGTAAGAGCTTTATACAAGAATTTTTAACTTCTATTTTCAACAAAATAATTTTTCTATTTGGTAACAAATTTGTTAGAATTGATTTTATTTCATTACAATAGAAATAATTTTAAATTATTTATAAATAAATTTTATTGTTTAAAATTTTTATCAAAAATAATGATTTTAATTCATTTGTAAATGAATTTATTTGTTTGAAATGTATTAAAAATGCATAAAATTTAATTAAAAATACATTTTAATGATATCATGATAAATACAATATTCAAAAGATAATAAATTTTTTATATAATGTGTTTCAAGCCAAATAACATGAATTTTAATGAAATTTTTCCTAAATTTTATGAATTTCATAATGATACAAATGTAATTAAAATAAAAATTTTAATTAAAATTAAATTTCATTTTACTTCAAGTTAAACATCATTTCAAAAAGAAATTTATTTGTAAATAAAATGAAATTTTATTTTCAATTATGTTAAATAAGAGTAATTACTTTTTACAAAACTAAATAGAAGAGGTAATTTTCTATAAAAGTTCAACTTTTTAATAAGAACTTATTTTTTGTATACATCAAACAATCCCTAAATTATGAAATTTATATATCACCTAACCTTTTGTTATTATAAACAGTAAATTTTTAAAGTTAAATTTAGATAATTATGAACAACAAAATTTATTAACAGAGTTTTGTCATGCATGCTGTGAATAATAAAATATGCAGATAAATACAAAGAAAAGCATGTCACTATATGCAATATAAAATTGTTACTGTGATTTCATTTCTTTCACCAACACATGCAATTAACAAGGTTGATGCATGCTGTAACAAAACACACTGACTCATTAGTCGTAAATGATATAAATCAACAGACAAAAGGCGGAAATTATATAATAAGTGAAAAATGATTTAATAGTGAGTAATATAAGATTGCCGCTCATATATGGAGCAAGTATTTAATTGATTAATGCATATTATCTTTAAATCAATAAATGGTAAACTAGGAAGGGAGGAACTCAAATAATACACAGGTCATGCATGCTGTGAATAATAAAATATGATTTCGTGTCATGATGTGTCAAATATAATAATAAAAAAATTAAGTTAAATAAATAATTTCTTTTCGTTTGGTGAGAGGTTAAATTGTTCCGGGTAAACAGTATATATATATATAGGATTATTAAGCGGATTTGTGATGTAACCTTGTTTCTATTCTCTTTGATCTACTTGATTGGAGCTTATTTTTTGTCTTCACTTGTGAAATAAACTTATAAAATAAATTAAATAGAAGCTAATATGTTAAACGCCTGTATCTGGAACTTACTGCTTCATTTTAAATTGATACTATTAGTATGCTTAAAGAAGAATCGAGAAATAAAAGTCATAATCAATTTCCACACAAGCCACTCATCATATAATCCACCACTTTGACCATAGAAGTTTCAAACCGGGAAACAGCAAAGACAACACAACGACCGGGCTAAATAAAAACAGACTCACTGTAGAAACACCACAACAGTAAGGCTGCAAATGGGTTAAATTGGATTAAACTTTACCTTAAATAGATCAGGTCTATATTATAAAATATTAGTTTAAACTTGACCTATTAGTCTATATAAAATTTTATTTCAAGCCTGGCCTAACTTATTTTAAAAGTTTAGCCTAATCTGTTAAATCTATTTAAAAGTCTATTTTTAAATATAAATTTTTAAATAAACTAATAACTTGAAGCTTAAAAGGCTTATTATAAAAAGACCTTAAATAGGTCAATAGCTAATATAAGTTTATATCAATATATTCTTAAAATATACCTAATGATATTAAAATTAATACAAAATTTTATATAAAAATTAATTAATAAAAAAATAAACATATATTCTCATAATACAAAATTACTAATTTAAATATTTAATATTTAATTAAAAGTGAAATAATATCAAGTTATCATAACATTAAAGGTTAACAACAAAGATAAATTGGTTCACTATAAATTATACAACAAACACTTAAAATATTTAATATATATAATGGCTTGAAAAAAAAGCTTATATGTTATTGCCTTTATAATAAATAAATTAAAATAAAAAAATGTTAAACAGACCGGCCTAATAGGCCTATAGGTTAGGTTTAAAATAAAAAAGTTTGGCCTATTTAATTAAAAAAACTTTTATATTAGCCTTAACTTAACTTATTTAGTTAAATAAGTTGAGCTAAACTGAGCCTAAATTAAATTGGGCCATAGGCTCCTAATAGGTGGTCGTCCGATCAATTTACACCCCTACACGACAATATTAAGCATAATGTCTTAAAAGCAACATGATAAACTCAGAATTGCCCCAAGAACAGGAGATCTAGTTCTCTTTGCCCAACAGAGTGAGGAGGAACTTCTCGTAGTCTCCGGAAGTCTCCTTCGCTACAACAATTTAATAATATATAGATGGCACTTATACAAATGATATTATTTCTATCATTTATATAGGTGATTTTAATTTTTTAAAAAAATAATAAATTCTATACAAATTATTTTTTAAAAAGCTATACAGATGATTTTAATTTTTTTTAAAAAAATAAAAAACCTATATAAATGACATGTTTTCATTTGTGTAGGTTTTTTAAATTTTTTAAAAAGAAAAAAATTAGAAAAAGCTATATAAAAAAATTTATTTTATTTATGTAGAGTTTTTACAAATTTTTTATTCAAAAAAATTTTAAAAATCTATATAAACATAAAAAGTCATTTGTATATATTTTTAAGATTTTTTTACAAATAAAATCTATTGGGATAGGTTATTTATAACATAGGGTAAGGTTTAAGTATAATTAGTTACTTGCCATTTCTAACATTTGATTTGCTTATCTTCTAATTACAAATATTTGATTTTAATGTGCAGGAGCTATCCAAAAGAAATTTGGACAATAAGTTCAAAAAATTATATAATGATTGCTATGAATCAAAGTCTATTGTGATAGTATGACATGATAAGATATTTTAACTTAACATTCTTGCATGGTTTTATTGTCAAAAAATCTTACTAATTTAACACTATGTTGTGAAATTAGTATAAAGAAATAAAGATATAGGTGAATTGCAACTAATAAGGGAGGATTTCTGTGAGTGATATGTATCATATAAAGGAGTGGGTGCATCCGAATGCTCAAGCTGGTTATGGAAGTAACTACTTTCTGATTAAATTATTTTAATTATCATAGGAAAATTTTTTCATTAAAACTTTATGTTTAAAAAATTAAAGCCAAGATGTTGTAATCGGTCACTTATCGATCTTTACAGTCTAGTGCTTCCTCCAGTAGCTCCTTGCTAGGTTCACTAGATCTTGATGAGCCTATTATTGCTGATTAGATGCTAGGCACTTGTCAAAAGCATAGAATGGCAATTGGTCATATACTTGCTAAGACAACATATGGTACCACTAACACTAATTCATCCATTGCAGCATTTCATTCGAAGCAGTAGCAAGATACAACATTTATGGAGGAAGGACAAACTTATATCATTAAGAGTTAGTAAGCCTTAACTACGACGAAACAACATATTCTTATCATGAGGAAATGCAACAGATGACTTATATTATCCTTAAGGGCATGCATGCTACTTTACAGTCCATGGAATTTTCTCTTCCTTATTCAAAGATGCCACTTCCTCCTTAGATGAACATCCCTCAACTAAGAGTACCATCCAAATTTACTTTTGAATATTTTCTACTTCACAACACCCCTTAGCCCTTCCTCAACTATAGCGACCTGGCCCCTATCCTAGTTATAGCTGCACCTACCTTACATCCAACCCTTACGTTTGCCTTTAGATGTTGATGGGAATGATGATGACAACGAAGACTTTTATTTTATGTAGTTATATATCATACATCTTTTTTATACTTTATAGAAAGTATACATGTGAATTAACTATTTTATTATATATTATTTAGAGTTATTTTATATTTCATTATTTTTACAATTAATTATGTTAAATAATTATTAACATATATATATATTTAAATAATTATTGTAATTATTAATTTTTTTTATTTACATATAAATATCTAAATATGAACACAAGGTAAAAAATCATAAATACAAATGTAAAAAATTATTATCTAAATATGA